>SJYQ01000315.1:306929-638380 GCA_006410935.1 Redunca redunca
AAACATATTTTAATGTTACATATGTGGTTTCATAAATCAAATATAATAAAAAGCAGGAGTCTCCTGCCCCACCTTTGTCAACGTCGATTCCTACTTCCAGTCAGTAAGTTTCTACTCATTTAGCTTTCTTTGTGTGTTTATATCTATATTCTAAATGACATCCTTATTTATTTTTGTTTATAAATGACATCCTTAAATTGATATTTTTGTTTATTTTTTAATGTTAGACTCCATCTGTTAACTCTTTCCTACAAAATAGGAGAGAATTTGACTTCTTCATTCAGGCCTGCTTGTGTGTGCTAAGAGGCTTCAGTCGTGTTCAACTCTTTGTGACACTGCGGACTGTAGCCCACCAGGCTTCTCTGACCATGGGATTCTCCTGGCAAGAATACTGGAGTGGGTTGCCATGTTCTCCTCCAGGGAATCTTCCCGACCCAGGGATTGAGCCCTCATCTCTTGCATCTCCTGCATTGGCAGGTGGGTTCTTTACCCTCATTCATTCCTGCACCTATTTTTCTCTTCTTCCTATCATCACTATATGATTATGTCATTTTCTTTTCTTTTAATGCTTTTTGACTTTAGCATTCTACTCTTGTTTTATTGTTGAAAAGTTTTCTCTTATCTAATGATATAAATTATTGTAAGCTTGCTCTCACTGGCTCCATCTCTCATGTTCTTCATTTGTTATATTTGCTCCTTTCAAAGGCTTCCTTGAAACATCTGTTGATTTTTGGATATCCGTTGCTGCCACTAAAAAGCTGACCAGCAGCTCTGTGTAAATAGAATTTATTCAGTGATTAGCATCATTATATTGTGGCAGATGGGGACCCACAAGGATTGGAATCTATAGGTCTTCTCTCTTGGGTTGGTTGACTTCCCAAAGAGGAATTCTCCAGTCTCCTGTTGGGGGTGATAGAAAACCAGCTTCCTAGGATTACAGGAACCCAGTGTGGGAAGAGCGCTGTAGGAATTACCGCTCAGTATGAAGGTTGTCACTCAGTCTGCTTCAAAGGCATCTCCCCACCCCATCTCCTCCACTGAACTTGGTGCCCCAAAGCTGAGTTTCTCTAGAATTTCTAAGAGCAGAGCTTCTGTGCTCTATTCAGGTCAGCGATGCACAAGCTGCAGGAGCCAGGATGGGGAATCTGAGAGTCTGCTTCTTCAAGAGACTGACTGCTCTCTGCTTTTGGTCTCCTCCACACCCGACTTTTTGTTGTTTGTTTGTTGTTTGTTTTGTTGTTTGCACAACTCACCTTTTTGGATCTCAGTTCTCCCGACCAGGAATTGAACCTGGGCCCAGGCAGTGAAAGCACTGAGCCCTAACCAGTGGACCTCCAGGGAATTCCACACACCCGATTTCGGACAGGTGGTGCCTTCTATACCTTGGGCTTTCCGAGGTTCTGCAATGGGCATCAGGTGGTTTCCTACTGGGCATTCCCCCTCAACTCTCTCTGCCATTAAATTTCTGGTATTTTTGTTCTGCCTAGTCAGTTACCACTTTCCCATCTGTTTTCCATTTTGCAAAATAGTGTTGACCTCACTTTCTCCTCCTACTCCTCCCCTGTTCTCTTTAACTTCTTAACTTTTCACCATTTTTTTAAAATTTTATTTTATTAATTCTCGTTTCAGTATGGTTGGGGCTTCCCTGGTGGCTCAGAGGGTAAAGCATCTGCCTACAATGCGGGAGACCCGCGTTCGATCCTTTGGTCGGTAAGATCCCCTGCAGAAGGAAATGACAACCCACTCCAGTACTCTTGCCAGGAAAATCCCATGGATGCAGACGCCTGTTAGGCTACAGTCCATGGGGGCCTCAAAGAGTTGGACACAATTGAGCAACTTCACTTTCTTTTTCTTTCAGTATGGTTTCATGAAAGAATAAAGATTAAAGAATAAAGAATAAAGCATTCAATTTATTACATTTAACTGAAAATAATGTTTCATTTTCAGATGTCCAATTTCAGCTGGGCATATGTCCACTTAGCTATTGATGTATATATATGAGTGTGTGTATGTAGGACGGCTTCCCAGGTGGCGTAGTGGGAAAGAATCCTTCTGCAGTGCAGGAGATGCAAGAGACATGGGTTCAATCTCAGGGCCAGGAAGATGCCCTGGAGGAGGAAACTGTAGCGCACTCCAATATTCTTTCCTGGAGAATCCCATGGACAGAGGAGCCTGGTGGGCTATAGTCCATGGGGCCGCAGAGAGCTGGACACGGCTAAGCAACTAAGCAGTAGCAGTGTGTATTTAGAGACAAGAAAAATATATGTCTATATCTTAACATGAGAGGAAGACCTTCCAGTTTCCCTTGTAGCCTGTTGTGGCAATACTATGAAAGTGGAAGTGATGTGTGTACAGCTGAGTCTTGGCCTTAATGTACAACTCTGTGCTTATCTGCGCTGTTTTTCCAGTGGGCTAGAATGTGGATGTAGCAGCAGCCAACCTCATCATACAAACGAGGATGAAACCCTAGGGGATGGTGGTCAAACAAACGGAAGCAACTTGGGTGTTTGAATGAATAGACCCAGCATCCTGGGCCATTTACCTCCAGGCTGTTATGTGAGAAAGAAATTAATTTCATACTGAGGCTTCTGTAATTTGTGGTCTCTTTGCTATAGTCACGCAGCCTGCACTCTAATGCAATCCCATTGACTGGTTCACAAAGCAGATCCATGGATAAGCTGCATAACTATTGCCTGGGGTTTTTAAAAAATATACAGAACTGGGCTTCCCTGGTGGCTCAGTGGTAAAGAATCTGCCTGCCAATGCAGGAGACATGGGTTCCATCCCTGGTCTGGGAGGATCCCACGTGCGATGAAGCAACTAAGCCCGTGCTCCACAACTATTGAGCCAGTGCTCTAGAGCCCAGGAAACACAATTACTGAAGCCTGCATGCCCTTGAGACAGTTGTCCACAACAAAAGAGCCACTGAAATGAGAACCCCGCACACCTCAACTAGAGAGTAACTCCACTCACCACAACTGGAGAAAATCTGTGAGAGCAACAAAGACCCAGCAAAGCCAAAAATAAAAATAAATAAAAATTTTAAAAAAATTTAAAGGAAGCATCAGATTATTTAGATATGGGGTATAATATATTGCTATTGTTGTTTAGTTGCTAAGTTGTGTCCGACTCTTTCATGAACCCATGGACTGTAGCCTGCCGGGCTCCTCTGTCCATGGGATTTCCCAGGCAAAAATACTGGAGTAGGTTACCATTTCCTTCTCCAGGGAATCTTTCGGACCCAGGGATCAAACCTGCATCTGCTGCATTGGCAGGCAGATTCTTTGCCACTGAGCTATCCAGGAACCCCTAAGGGCTGAGTGAAGGCTAAAAACCAACAGTACATATTATTATATTAGAATTATTTCACATTAAATTTATATGTACGTATTTTAATATCTATATAGAAATACACACATGCAGCATAATTATAAAATTATGAAGTTCAAAAGAGAATAGGAAATGAACATGTAACAGTTTAGAGAATAATCATTAGATCAAGGTAACTAATACATCACTCTCCTGTTTTAACTAGTATCTAGAACAATTTTATGAAGTTTTATGAAGTTGATGCAAACAGACCTTTGAGCAATTAGGCAAAATCTTTGTTATAAAAAGAAGAAAGTGTCAGTTGCTCAGTTATGTCCAACTCTTTGCAATCCTATGGACTGTAGCCCACAGGCTCCTCAGCCCATGGAATTCTCCAAGAAAGAATAGTGTCTATAATTTATATAGTTTGACTGTTCTAGAGTTTTCTCATGTAGAGTCTGATCCAGTTCTGCAGTCACTGCAGGCCAATTTGAAACAAAATATGTAAAATATATAAGGTTTCCTGACCTCGGAAATCAGCAATACAGATTTTCTGAATTAAAGCTATCTGGTAAATGTCACTCTGTTCATGACAAAGAACAGGGTTGGGAAGCAAGTGTTTTTGTTATCTCAGGAAAATTAACATTGGCTTGATAGATTGAGCATGACAGCATTTTTCCAATAATCTATACTCACGGTATGGGGCCTGTTTGCCATAGCACATGGTAAGCCTTCCAAAGCTGTTTCTAACCTCTTCTCACACAGGGGACTGGGTTCCTGTTTTTGTACAACCCAGGAGCTAAGGATGATTTCCACACTTTTAAATGGCTGGAGAAAGCTCAAAAGAAGAAGATTTCAGGAATATTACATGAAATCCAAATTTCATAGCTCACAAATGAAGCTGTATTGGAACACAGTCACATCGATCCAAGCACATTTTATCTGTGGCTGCTTTTTGCATTATATGGCTGAGTTGAGTATTGTGACCAAAGGACCTACAAAGCCTAACATATTTACTGTCTCACTCTTCAAGTTTTGCTGACCCCCTACTCCAGAGAGTAGAAAGTGAATACTCACTTTCCCAGAGATACTTGTAAGAGAGCAGGGGAGGGGAGATCATGTGACCTAGTTCTGACCAATGAAATAGCCAGGGACTAGAAAGATAGTATAGATTCTAATGAAACAACAGAAAGAGTTGACACCTCTCTCCTTCCTGACTTAAACATGGATGTGATGTCTGGAGCTGTGATGACATTTTTGTCACTGTGATGAAACCAGCATGAGGTTGCCTGCATTTTTATCTGTTATATTACTTTTTATGTTAAAATCCTAATGCTTTCTTGGGTCTCTGGCATTGGAATTGGTTTGAAGCAGTCTATACTTTTTCTAAACCGAGTTTCAACAATTGTCAACACGGGAAGAATAACTTAGATGGATGCTTCCCATGAGAAACTTCATTTCTTTATGAATTTGATTGTGGTCACATTACCAGTTGAGGGGAGTTCAACTTTAGCCCAAGTTAAATCTGCCAAGGTACTTGGAGTGGGAAGGATATAGAATGTTTGAGAAGCTAGGTTCCAAGATTAACTGTGTTTGTTTAACAGTGGCAAAGATGTAAAAGCATCAGTCACTGCTAATTCCTACTACTTCTGTAAAGAAGAGATAATTCTATTATTATAAGTGAATTGTAGTTTGATTGCTAAGTCATGTTTGACTCTTTACAACCCCATGGACTGCAGCTCACAAGGTTTCCCTGCCTTTCACTATTTCCTGGAGTTTACTCAAATTCATGTTCATTGAGTCAGTGATGCTATCTAACCATCACAGTATAAGTGAATACTCAGCTGGAATTTTATATTCTTATATTTAATTCTCCTTTTTATTGTTTCATAAGTCACTGTTTAGATCATGAAATCTCTAGCAGAGTTATTCCATCTATAGCTCTTCTGGGAGCAAGGTAAAAACAAATAAGTATATAAGATTTATTATGATGCAGGAGAACCGGGTTCGATTCCTGAGTGGGGAAGATCCCCTGGAGAAGGGAATGGCAACCCACTCCAGTATTCTTGCCTGGAGAATCCCATGGACAGAGGAGCCTGGTGGGCTACTGTCTGTGGAGTCCCAAAGAGAGGGAGATGACTGAACTAAAAAAAAATTTTTTTTATAGATAAGATATCATTGGCTCCTCACACTACCCTCTGAAGCTGATACGTTTCTTAGACCCATTTCACAGAGGAGTAAACTAAGGCTTAGACATGGGGAAGCCGCTGTTCCAAGCCCCGCTGTACTATGAACCCCTCCATCTGCCCCCTTAGCCTGTGAAAGGCAGTCAGGGAATTGGCAGACCCCTAACTACCCCAGGCAACCCCAGGGCTGGCACGTGCTGCTCCACAGACCGCTCACCTGCAGCTGCCGGGGCCAGCCGGCACTGAGGGTGAAGCTGTGGCCGTAGATGTGCAGGGTCACAGTGCGGGTGTAACTGACGGCCTGGCTGCCCCGGTGCTCGTTGGCTACCGTGACGGTGAAGTTCTCAGCCCCCTCGGGTGGGTCATGGCAGGGCGCACTCAGCAGGTACTCGCAGGCGCCTTGGAAGTCAAATCGGTGCCCATCCAGGGTGATGTAATGGGGGTCACCCCAGGCCTGACACTCAGCTGTGCTGACAGGTTGGCAGCCATGCTGGCCTGAGGGCAGCAGGGCACACTCTTCACCTAGCCCGCAGCTGGCAGGCTTGCAGACCAGCGAGCCACCTCCAGGCCCGCACTGGCACCTCTGGGAACAGGTGGCATCAGCCCAGAACTCGCTGCCAGCCTCATGGTAGGTGCCGTTGGCCCAGCAGCCGCAGCCACCTTCCAGGGGGACACAGCGGTCGGCACTCAACACGAAGCCTGAGTCGCACTGGCAGCCCTCCACGCAGGGGCCCTCACATATGGCAGGGCTGGTGGGGGGCGTGGGAGATGGGCAGCTGGCTGGGCAGGGTGGGCCACAGAGCTCATAGTGGCTGTTCTCCAGGCAGGGGAGCTCTGTGGGTGAATGAAGAGAAAGAAAGAATGGTTTCCGAAGGTGGGGTCTGTGGATAGGGTAGGACGAGCCAGAGAGAGACCAAAAGGGACAGAATAAGAGACAATGGAAGACCCAGGGACGGGGAGAGAGAAGAGGAGAAACCGACAACCAAAGGCAGACACAGAGACGAGGGCCAAGAGACTGAGAGACAAAAACACAGCAAAACAAAGAGAAACAAACAGACCCCAAAGGCCTCGAATGAAATCAAACCAGCTCCAAAGAGGCAGGACCCCAGGCAGCAGCTCCTACTCTGTCCCCCCAGCACTCACCACAGCCGGCCTCTGTCCTCCAGTCCTTAATGACGATCCCAGCGGCCTGGCAGGCAGCAGCGTAGGCAGCCAGAGCCTGGCAAAGTATGTCCTTGGCCCCACCGCCCAGGCAGACATCCAGAACGCAGCCCTTGAAGAAGCTATCGGGGGCCACGTGGTCATGGCAGGCGGCGAAGGGGCCTCCGGAGCCAGGGGCCAAGGGTCCGCAGAAGCCGGGGCCCCCGTACTCCTCCAGTCGGTCCTCAGCGCAGGTCGGGCAGGATCCCTGACATTCATCCCAGCACAGTGGGTCCCAGCCTGGAACCCGCCAGCTGCCACCCCAGATGGGTATGGAGGGAGCCAGGGTGCCGTTGGGGAAGGTTTGGTCGTTGCTCGGGTTGCGGTCCATGTTCCCGCAGAGCCCACACACGGCGCCGTGGTAGCTGCTGGGCAGCGTCACCTCCACTCGCCAGTCCCAGTCATAGGTGACCCGCAGCCCGAAGTCAGTGGCCAGCACCGCTTTGGATGCACCGTGGGTCACCGAAAGCCGCCCGTCGGCCAGAGAGACAGGCAGTGCCCTCAGCACACCATTCACCTGGGAGGAGAGGAGGGCAGGAGGCAAACCAGGTCACTGGCGATGCGGAGGCCCAGATCTGGCCCCCTGCCTCCCTTGCTCGTCCCGCGTGGCTGGGAGCTGCCAAGGCCTTCCTTATGACTGCTGCTCACAGAGTCATTTGACAAACACTGTGGACATTTGCTCTAGTCCAGGCCCTGGAGAATGAAAGCCCACCCTGTGGCTTTTTCTGGGTTTCTCTTTTGATCTCCATCTCCCTCCCTGCTTCCCTTGCTCTCTCTCTTTCTTCATCTGGACTTACTGCGCTCTCTGGTCTCTCTCTCTGAGTTTCTCTCACTCTGTCTCTCTCTCTCTCTCTCTCTAGGTCCTCTTCCCTTCTCCGTGTCTCTCTCACTTGTGCATTCTCTCTCTCTGCATCTGTGTGTGTGTGTGTGTGTGTGTGTGTNAAAGTAATTCTTCAGCGGATTCTTGCCAAATAATTCTGGCAGAGAATAACCCTTATGGAACTCAGTAAATTAGCAGAAAACACATTACATTCCCTAGATAGAGGATCAAACTGAAGTCACTGTGTCCCTCTGTTTCTAGAGCCCAAGGCAAAGAGAAATCACAGACAGGATGGAAGAGAAATTTCTCCTTTGAAATAATGGCCCTGGGGCAGTTTCTAAGCCTATCAAGATGTGGAAAGGAAAATAATATCTGCAGTAAAGTTGGGCCAAAAGAATGTGGTAACAGCTTCGGAATATTTCAAAAGTTCAGTACCAATAGCTCCTTATGAAAACAGGTTTCTTGGGTCACAAATGACCACTCGGGTAAATGACCACTGCTTTGCATAAGCTCTGTCATCTAAACATTTAAACTCAGCAGTTGTAGTCAAATTACCCTGGTGGTTTGTATCATCAAACTCTCAACAATAACTGTGTGAATACATAGTTCTAAGCTCACATTGCCTAGGCAGATTTAAACAGCATTTTATTATTCTGTTTTCACTTGACTATTTGATCTTTGGGCTAGTTGCTAATATCATCTGTCTACTTGGCATAGTACTGAGGGAAAAAATGGATTTTTAGGGTCTCCTTTAACTTCCAGCTAAGATTTTCAACTGTCTAGATACCTAAGTAAGAGACAGTGGATTCATAACAGTAATCAGGTAAATAGCAAAGATCCTTATCCTGGTGGTCTGGTAGAGCTAATAAAATGTGAACTGCTAACAAAGGAGTCAGTCCTGACATCACCAGGAAAGGGTAAAGAGGAAGATAAACCTTCTTTTGGTGGGGAGTCATTTCTGAAATAACACTGTTCCTGTCACCTGTTACTGAAAGTCTCCAGGACAAGGACACACCATGAAATGGAATGTGAACAGTCCTTTAACATGAAATATATACTCATAAGACATCCTCCTCCTCCATGCAGTCCTCCTCGCTTTCTTATTGACTCTTCCTTATTTTCATGGTCCTTGACCTGACCTCTGACAAAAAGGCAGTTTCTTGGTTGCTCCTTGCAAGTTAACTCTTTCTCTTCTTTTTCTTTTCCCTGGATTATGGACAAAGTAGAAGCCATAAGCCATAACGCTGAAAAAAAAAAAAAAAAAACTGAATGACAGAGGAAGATAGAAAAAGGGGAGCGTGTGGGTGGATATCTGATCAAGGTCTTTCCCTGGCCGGATGGTCACCCCGCCCTCTGGAGCTGCAATGCTATTCAGCTGCAGGTCTGCGCTTGTCCTGAAACAACAGCATGTTGCTTCCTCCAGGAACACTGGAGTGTCCCTATGCCATAGCTCCTGTGTTTATTCATAATAATAACTTCACTAAGTTCCATCAACTATATATTATTTGAAGTCAACTCCATTTTAAATAGTATAGCTAGTTCCCAGATGAATCACATTTGCTCTTATTCTGAGTGATTTAAAATTTCCTTTATCTGAGTATTATTTCAACAGCAGTAATGAAAAAAAAATATTATATATGCCCCAATGTCTGTATCTGTATCTATCTATCTATATAAGCCCTTCTGCAAGTTTCACTAAATGTAATATGACTTACTTTCCATATGTATGGATACAATGTTATTTTAAAGTTAAGTGAATTTGAAATTACAAATTATGTGATCCTATTGTTAGAGAATTGGTCCATCTAAGATCAGAGCATTCCTTTATTTCAGCATGACATGTAAAATGCGATGTCAAACTTAAGATCAAGTCTCCTTCCCATTTTGAATTTTTAAAGATGTTGGTGAGCTGGAAAAGGCAAAGGAAAAGTCAAACAGGAGACACTTCTTTGGAACACACGGCAAAATGTTTAAAGTTACTTAGGCAAACACATACACATATGATAGATATACACATTGATAAATACACATGTGATACATACACATGTACACATGTGATAAATAAAGTGAATTTTAAAATACAGTTTGGAAGGGGGAAGAAATAACTAGGAGTTTGGGATTAACATATATACACTACTACATGTAAAATAGATAACCAACAAGAACTTCCTACATAGCAAAGGAAATTATACTCAATATTTTGTAATAACCTACAAAGAAAAAGAACCTGAAAAAGAATATATATATGTTCATGCATATATAATATATGTATGTGTGTGTGTGTGGCATATATAACTGAACCACTTTGTTGTGCACCTGGAACTAATACAACCCTGTAAACCCACTATACTTCAATTTAAAAAATAATAAAATGAAGTGCAATTTGAAGAAAGTGACCTTTCCCTGGCTAATGCTCTATGTAGTTTCCCACCCCCCAAATCAAGACTTTCGATTAAACAAGTATTCTTCATATAACATTTTAAACTTTGACAACAAATACTAGTCCACTGATAAGTCTTTCTTAGTCCTTTCGATGGTCAGCACATTTTCCACCTCACAACGGGTCCCCAGGGTTGTTCTCAGCACCAAGAATGGCTCCATGCCCACTAGGTTAGGGGAGTGGCTTGGACATACAGATGGCTTTAGAATAGAATCCCAGCCAGGCAGACCCATATGGAAACTTCACCATCAAATCCCACCTTCTCATTTGTAGGTAAAGAACACAAAGTCACTTACAGAGTCACACGGTCAGCTAGAGATGGAGACGGCACACACCCCAGGGCTCTTGAGCCCTACACCCAAAGAATGGGCTCTGGCCAGGGGCCCTGGTGTCATGTCCAAGTTCCACCACCCACCATCAGGGTTGCCTGAGCAAAGCCCTTAGCTGCTCTGAGCCCCAGTTTCCTATGGGGTAAAAATAGTACCAATCCATGGGGCTATTTCAAGAGCTAAATGCCACGATGCACATAAAGTACTTAGCCCTGAATCTGGTCCATTGGAGGTGATCAATAAATATTGATTCTTATCTTTATATGATAATATTAGTCTTCAGCTACAGTATTAATATTTGGAAAAAATTAAAGTCAAAGCAGTATTTTACACTATAATAAAACGGCATGTCCTTTATCCAATAAAATACTTTGAGTACTGGAAACACCTGTTTTGATAGGGAACACCGGAAACATCCCAGGCCTTATAAATTTTGTCATCCAAAGTGCTGGCATCAAAGGGAGGCCATTTTATTTTTGACACATTAATAAAAGGAATTTTTTAGTTTCTTCCTTTATTTTGTCAAATATCTGATGACTTGAGTTTACAAAACATCTTTATTGAGACACAATTCACACACCATAGAGTTCACCTATTTGCTGTGTAGAGTTTAGGGGTTTTCAGAATATTCAGAGTTGAGCAACCATCACTACTATCCAATTTTAGAACATTTTCATCATCCAAAGAAGAAACCTAGCACCCACTAGCGGTGATTCACTTGATTGGGAACCTATAAACTGCTTGACTAGTTTTTGAATACTTCTGGATCTGAGAAATTTCACACTTATTCCTACCATGCGAGCGAGAGTACACCATTTCCTGACTTGTTTCCTCCTCTCTCCCCGTCCTCTGCTCTTGCCACATCCTGCACACCTGTACTTTTCGGTTAGCCCTGCCCCTGCTTTCTGCTTGTCTTTTTGCTTTTTCTTTGGCTCCCGTGAGCAGCACGGGCATCTTCGTCCCCCAAGAAAGTGTTAGTCACTCAGTTGTGTCCAATTCTTTGCCACCTCCTGGACTGTAGCCCACCGGGCTCCTCTGTCCAAGGAGTTCTCCTGGCAAGAATACTAGAATGGGT
Source organism: Redunca redunca (assembly GCA_006410935.1). Taxonomy (NCBI): domain Eukaryota; kingdom Metazoa; phylum Chordata; class Mammalia; order Artiodactyla; family Bovidae; genus Redunca; species Redunca redunca. The sequence continues at coordinate 318,289 of SJYQ01000315.1, forward strand.
CGCCATGCCCTTCTTCAGGGGATCTTCCCCACCCAGGCATTGAACCCAGGTCTCCGGCATTGTAGGCAGATTCTTTACCATCTGAGCCACCAGGGATCCCCTCCAGAGATCAAATCCATGGCCCCTGCAGTAGGAGTGCAGTCTTAACCACTGGACCACCAGGGAAGTTCCTATTTTGTTTTTTATCCCAAACGAATCTGAAGGCCTGACTCTTCAGTAGGAGAATTTGCAGTGCTCACTGTTGTGTTACAATTACCCTTATATTCAATTATATTCAATCTCCAGTTCCAGTTAATTTAGCCTTGTCAAGGTGTGAACAAAGGAAACCTACTCCATCCAGGTGAAATATCACACTCACACAACTACAACTTGGGCGTGAAACACATTTATTGGTCAAAACTTTACAAACAACTTTTAAAAAGCACACAGCCACATGTCCAACATAGAAAATATAAAAATTTATCATCTCCCATAGGATTTAACATGTAATAAATTGTTACTCCCTAGTATTGAATGATAGAGAGGAGGCAGTCTCAGAGACATTTCTCTGGTTTTTACTTAGAGACTTAAATTATTTAAGAAACACCATGAGTAAAAGTGACTGCAATGCTGGAGAAATTTTGGTAGCACTCTGTGTTTTATAAATACCAGGAAAGTGAGACAATTGTTTGAACTCACCACATGTCTTGGGGGAACACAATCAAATGAGGAAAGTACAGGAAAAGTCAGCAGGTAAATCTGCATCTCCAACTAAATGTCATCATGAAGACAGAAAAATGGCCAGGGAGCGACCACAGATATAGAGCCAGAGGAAACGGTGGAAATCATTCACTCCTGACTCTGTTTACACAGGAGTTCAATGATCCCAAGTCACTTAGTCCATTAGCGGAAGGCCAGAGACTAAAGGGTGGTTTGAACATGGAAGCCTGGAGAGTAGAAAAGAGTGGGATAGTTATTTTCTCTGGTTGCATCAATACGACTGCACCTCAGTAAATGAGGGCTTGAAATCCAACCAGAAAGACCTGAAGCTCCAAGTTGGTCTGCAAATGGAACAAGGAAGAATCATGCAAACCCTTGGGAATACAAGGAAAGTCAGATTTATCTTTATTCTCAATAGAGCCTAAGATAATTCTTCACCAGAATTTAAGAGCGATTAAAAAAAAAAAGAGCAGCCGGATGAGGCCAGAGCCAGAATGGACTCAGGGCTTGGAGCTGAGCATGAGGTGACAGAAGCCCCGTTTGCACCTCTGAGTGATGAGCTTGCTTTGGCCGCATTAACAGTCACAACGCGGCTGAGAGGGAAGATCTTTGCAGGGTCTGTCACTCACCCTGGGCCCAAGACACCTTGCCCCATCTTGCAGCTCTGATACAGGAGGCTCCAGGGCCCAAGCTCGCCGTTGGAAACTTGGACTTTGCCCAGACGCATCACCAAAATAGCTCTTGCCAAAAGGAAAAATCAACAATGCGGTGTACCGGCCTCAAGAAAGAAAAATGTTCATCCCAATAAGACCGAGCTTGCTGCTGAGTTGTTAATCCCTTGCCTTAAGTGTATTTTTAATCCTACTTTACTTTTTTGGACACTTTTGCTTTATAGGAGGATTCTTGGGTTTACTAATCAACAGTCATGGGACGGTGGTACCTCCTAGAATGTGGAGTCAGTTCCAGTCTGTATTTAGCCTCACTGGGGTTCAACTGCTCCATCTGCAGCAGAAGAAACTGACAGACTCTGCAGTCCCTTCTGGCTCTAATACGTGGCTCCCAGGGCACCATCCATCGGACTTCCAGGTCAGTGCCTCAATCATTCATGCAGAAACAGCAGTAGTATGCTCTCTGGGGGCCAGGATCAAAACATACACAACACAGAGATTCCACCACCTAGGAAATCCTCACCTAGGAAAACCTCTCTGTGGATTGAGATAACCTTCTTTTTCTCATATATATATTAAGGCACTCAGCTGGTGGCATTTGGGAAAGATTAATTAAAATAACAAAAATACAAGTCATGAGAGAAATCCCTTTGTTTTAAATATAAAGAATTGCTTCTGCGTTTGCCATCCCAGAGAAACAGGAGCAACTACTTGGTTATATTGACATTTGCCTTGTTTTCCTCCTTTAAAAAGATATACAAATTCTACTAGAAGGAACTCTCCATAGCCGCACAAATAGACATTTTATCATTTAATTTAACAAACAAACATGAGAACTAGAAACCTTGGGCTATTGGGGAAAAAACCACAGATCCCATTAACACTCTCTCTTGTTTCAGAGGAAAAGAAGACAGATAATCTGCCCCAAACGTGTTTTCTGATTTATCACAAATTTGGCAATCTGCACCAGTGAGGTAGTTCAGAAGAGATGCAAACTTACAGAAGTAAGGACACTGAATCTAGACTCCACCTCCTGTATGTCCCATGACAGAAATAGAACTTCTCCTGGAAGTAGGGATTTTACTCTTAACCCTACACGCACAGTAAAGGATCACTTATCATCAGTGATTTATAGAGATTTTGTTTTCACAGTCATGGTTTGTGTAAATCATGGAGCATCCCTTGCCCTGGTTCCCCTTGAGACAGAGCAAAGCAGGCCGGCTTTCATAAGCACCAAAGCTGCAGCCTTCAATGAGTGTAACAGACCTAGTTGGGTATAGACAATTTCAATACTTCTAGCTGCAGGACAAAGGAAATGACTCAGCCGGTATGCGGTGTGCAAAGGAAATGGGAGAAAGAAATGTCCAGATCAAACAGCATAAATGCACATTTTCTTAAGGCAATAGGCCCTTCCAGTGTCCTGAGGTTATTTTTGTTGTTGTTTTGCTATTTAAATTTTATGGGCAATTACACATTAGATCAGCACCTCTAAAACTGAACAGATCTCCATCAAATCATACTAATGAATACAAAATATTGTTCACATTGTGTTGTAGCAAAAATTTCTATCAAAATATTCCCTTCTCATCTGTAGGACTATATGGGACTTAAAACTATGCTTTGAGCTTAAGAAAGGAATTCTGGCCTGGCTGAATTAAGACCTCTGGAGACTCTAAGGAAGAAATAAACTCACTAATACACATCTAAAAATAAGATTTTATGTGTGCCAAAATTAAAGAGACTGATGTCTAGATTTTTTAATCAGAGCAGAACTCTTCCCATTTTTCAGGGCTTCTACTTACTACAGATGGGCTTTAATTGCTCACTAGACAATCCAGTGGAGGCTGGTGGTCAGCCTGGTCCCTCACTACTGTGAGATTAAAATTCATAACATGGTGAAATTGCAAAAGACTGTGTCATGAGATTTTCATAAATTTTTCCAAAAGAATGAAGTTCATGGGGTTTATACTTAAAAGCCTTTGGTTATTATCGTTATTTGGGCCTCACAACTTTGCTCACAAAAACTCACCCCTGACCAGCTAGAGTGTTGTTGTTTAGTTGGTAAGTCTTTAAACCCATCAAAAGCATGTTTTCCAAAAGACCTCCTTATCTGTAGCAAATGAACATATTTCTAAGCAAATGACAATGTTGAATATTTCTGAGCATGATGAGAAAAGAGAAGAAATGCTCTCATCCACATGGGTTTCCATATGGTGGATTCATCTTATTTCCAAAACGGCATAAGAATTCTGCAGTGTTATATAAAAATGCGTTGGTTGATATGACCTAAAGGATTAAATGATCTAAGTCTTAAAAGTAACATTATTCACTAACAAATGGTCTGTTCAAGCAGGGAAAAAAAAAATGATCTCCTCCAGCTCTATATGAGAAATTATTTTACACACTTGTCTCATAAATGTCCCAGCTGTGCTGAACAACTGTCACACTCATTGAAAACACCACATTAAAGTATTGTGATATTCAGTAAAAGGGTCTAATTATCTTTTAAAGCTGTCATTGTTTTTAAGTACATGAATAATTCTAAACCTTTTCTTAACTTGTAAAACAATTTTTACCCTACTTAAAGACACTTAAAAGGCTTATCATCACCTCCAATCTTACCCTATAGTCACCCATTAGATTTTTAGTTACCACAGATAAATATCAACATCTGTCACCATACATAATATTTTACAGTTGCAAATTTGATTTCACTGTCAAAGAAAAAATTGATTTAGAATATCTTTTCTTTCAATGGGATGTTCTCTCGTTCTCTTGCATGTCTTCTAAGACGACAGTTATCTAAAAATGAGAGCTTCCTTTTCTGGAATACCATACTTCCCTTTGTGTTCTTCAAATAATTTTCTCAGCTCCTCCATGTAGGTCTGATGCAACTCCTCAATCTGCTCTGAGGTTGGGTTCAGGGTCTGACGAACAGGGATTGGGCGGCCAACTGCGAAAAACAAAGAAGGCACTGTTAAGTAAGAAACCAAATCCACTCCACCACGGACTACCACCTCTAATGGACAGCTCTAGAAAGATCTTCCAATCAGAAGCTGGCAGGCCTGCCAGCTCGCATCCCTTCTTCATTTCACTGGCTGCCTGCAGTGGTCACACCATCTCTTCTGGTGACAAATAAAGGGCCTTCCTTCTCCGCACATGCTGGATTGTCAAGTGCACTGGTGGTTTTGACTTGGAGTCAAATGAACTACTGTGCTGGCTGCAGCTGTGGGGTACCAGCACATGGCTGTGTGCACACGTCACCAGCTCGCTCCCTCTGGTACAGCTGACAGCCAGACCACAGTGCTCTATTATCACTGCCCGGGGAAGTCTTGACTCATGAGCCATCAGCCCTCTAATCTGGCTCTTTGTAATGTCATCCTAAAAAATGAATATACATCTTCACTGCTGAGAATCTGGACTAGAAAACACACCTAATCACAAGGGTTCCACTGTGTGTAACAGCAGAAAACAAAACCAACCAGAAAACTTCATAGAGAAAATTATTAAACAAATCACAGACCATTCATTCAATGGAATTCTAGGCAATTTTTTTGAAAGCTGAAATAATATTTTTGAAACTATGTATGGTGACAGATATTAAATAGACTTACTGTGGTGATCCTTTTATAATCCACAAATATCAAACTAACACTTGAAACTGTTACATGTAATTATATATCTCAGTGTAAAAAATGAAATATATATATGTTTTCACACACATATGCAAAAGTCTAAAATGCAGCAGGAAGGGGAAAGTTGCAAAATAATACAGCATAATCCTATTTATTGAAAATGTTCTATATCTAGGTGCATTATAAGCGTTTAGCCTACGAAGAAAGTCAGCCAAGAGACACTGCTAGCCCTTACATGGAGGGAAGAAGGGAGAGCTGGGGGACTTATATTTTATTTGTATTGCATTAATTTTCTACAGTGAGAAGGCATTAGTATTACCTGTATAATTAAAAATGGACTAATTTTTTTAAACCTAGCATTTATATAATAAATAACTTTTACCCCACTTGTCTCAGATTAAAGACTGGATACACGTGGCTCTGCCACCTGCTCTTCAGTCCTCGCTGCTATGCATTGCGCCCTCTGCTGGCCTGATGCTGCTACTAATGCCAAGAGCTGCAAATGCACAGGATGGTCAACGTCAACAGCTGAGCAGCAAACTGCTTATTACTTTTGGTCAGCTTCGGCATGAGGTCAAGTGGGGCTGTAGTAACAGAATGGCACTCGCAGGGCTTCCTTTGCCTACGTGGAATCTCCTCATGCTACCTCCAAGGCTCAATCCATGTCAGTAACAAAGTGTGATTAGTTAAAAAGAAACCAGAGAAAGAGGAAGTGATAAATAACAGCAGAAAGAAGTGTGATAATAGTATGGGAGGTTAGGGAGTACAAGAAAGGGAATGATACAGACACACACACACACATAGGTATCATAATGCATCATATATTAAGATCTATATCTATATTTATATACAAGGTTATATATAATCTATCCATCCTATGTGTGTGTGTGTGTATATATATATCCTCACAGCAACATTAGTATTCTCAAATTCCTAAAGTTTTAGCTAGATATAGCCTCAAGAAGCTGATATAGAGTCTTCCTCGAAAGCTTGGATGTCAAACATATATAGTAGGCAGCAGTCCTTTGTGATTCAACATAACAGTATCAAAGTCAGTTGTGGTTGCCTTTTTTTCCCCTCTACATGGTTTGTGAGATCCTAGCTCCCCAACCAGGAACTGCATCCAAGTCCAGGGCAGTGAAAGGACCAAGTCCTAACCAGTGGGCCACCAGGGAACTCCCATGTCAGTTGTGGTTGAAATACAAACTAGGAGAGGCTGAAAATTGATGGAAACAAGAGCTGGTGTTGCACAAGAGGCACCAGGCTAGACCACATCCAGGGCTAACTCCCCAGCAGGTACACCCAGCTAGCAAGTAACTTCTTCTCTGACCTTAATTTTCACATGTATAGGATAAAGGTCATATAGTCAAAGCTATGGTTTTTCCAGCAGTCATGTATGGATATGAAAGTTGAACCATAAAGGGTGAGTACCAAAGAACTGATGCTTTCGAATTGTGGTGCTGGAAGACTCTTGAGAGTCCCTTGGATGGCAAAGAGATCAAACCAGTCAATCCTAAAGGAAATCAACCCTGAATATTAATTGGAAGGACTGATGCTGGAGCTGAAGCTCCAATACTTTGGCCACTTGACGTGAAGAACCGACTCATTGGAAAAGACCTTGATGCTGGGAAAGATTGGGGGCAGGAGGAGAAGGGGAGGGACAGAGGATGAGATGGTTGTATGGTATCACTGACTCAGTGGACATGAGTTTGAGCAAGCTCCTGTGATAGTGAAGGACAGGGAAAACTGGCATGCTGCAGTCCATGGAGTTGCAAAGAGTCAGACGTGACTTGGTGACTGAACGACAATAGGATAAAGAACAGGTGATCTTGAGGCTTCCTTCTAGCTCTAAGGCTTCCTTCATGGCTCAGACAGTAAAGAATCTGCCTGCCTGGGTCAGGAAGATTGCCTGGAGAAGGGAATGGCTACCCACTCCAGTATTCTTGCCTGGAGAATCCCATGGACAGAGGAGCCTGGCAGGTTACAGTCCATAAGAAGGCAAAGATTCGGACATGACTGGACAACTAAGCACACACACATTTCTAGCTCTAATCTTTGTTATTGTTTGATCCCCACCCCATCCCCCCCAAAAAACTGAGAAATTTACAGGCATAGTGAGAAATCTACCTGTAAATCTACTAGCAAATTTGTGGTTTCATAGAAATGGTTTGTTTTCTTGTGAAATTATCATGGAGAGAGATTAAATGTAACTATTCTGGGTGGGAGGGGGGATTTATAGTGATACAGGGCCTACATGGTCTAAGAAGATGAAGTCTTTTATTTTGCTCCTGGATTACTCAGATTGTTGTTGTTCTGTCTCTAAGCTGTGTCAGACCCTTTTTGTGATTCCATGGGCTGTAGCCTACCAGGCTCCTCTGTCTATGGGATTTCCCAGGCAAAAATACTGGAGTGGGTTGCCATTTCCTTCTCCAGGGGATCTTCCTAACCCAGGGATTGAACCCACATTTCTTGCATTGGCAGGCAGATTCTTTACCACTGAGCCACCTGGGAAGAAGCACTTACTTCAATTAGGGCTTGTGAATTCTGAATTGCTGAGTCCTGTTTCCTATAAGCTAGCCTATAGTTCATTTCAATCCTGTTCTTTTCCTACTAATAGTTTTATTATATTTCAAAGAGCTCAAACATGCCCACATACATTGAATTTATCATAAGACTTTCCCCTTTAAACTGTAATTGTCTTTTTCTTATTTAACCTGTAGAGAAAATGAGATGCTGAACATTTCCAGACTTCATATACACATACACAAAAACAAACAGAAACAGATACACACAGAAACCAAAGGGAATTAAGATTTAAACCCAACACTTTGGCCCCTCATTACTAAACTAACCCAAAATTTGGATTGGAGAGTAAGAAACCATTCAGATTACTTTTTAGGGATAAAAACAGAGGTAACAAAAGAAAAACTTGCAAATCTGAGAAGCACCTTTGGAGCCCTAGAAGATCATAATTCCCTCTTTCCAGAAAAAGGAGATTTTTACTACTAAGGAGAAGAAAGCTGTTTCAGCATGAGACTGCGTTGGTTGCAGACTGCTGTGTGACTCCCTCTTTATAACACAAAGGAAAAACCAGTTGCATCAGTTTATTCTGGAGGTAGAACTCATTGCCCTGGAAAAAATCAGCTAAAATCTACTTGCGGCAGAGTTGGGAATCAGCTCTCGTTTGTGTTTTGGTGCTTTTTATAGCTGGCATGCTCCTTTGTTCCATTTTCCAATTCCATCCAATAGTTCAGGATTAGTTATGTCTTTATTGCCTTATGTAGCAGTCTTGCTCTAATTTCTGTGATACTGTGCTGTATGTATTTCCCTAGATGAAGAATGAGCAGCTTCATGAGTTGTATTTTCAGCTGGAAAAGAGCTTGGAGATGTCCATTATTTTCTTCTCATTGAGGCAATGAGTAGATCTTTCACAATAAGGAGTCTTTATTCTATTTTTCTGTGATTATGAAAATTCTGCCGAGTTTCTCTCTCTAATGGTCTAACATGGGAATTCCTTTTTCTTTAGATGCTACATAGCCATACACTAGAGAGAGAGACCAGGCAGAGATCTGGGCAGAGTAGGATTGGGAAGAGTCAAAACCTGGGTTCATGTACAACTTCTGGCTTATAATGAAGTCTCATGCCCAGTGTAGGCGTGTGTGTGTGCGCATATGCACACACACACACATACATAAACATACATACTCATGAACATTTACTGAGCACTTAATATGTTGTACGGGGCACCATACTAATCCCTTGATTACTATCTCTCAGGTGGCACAGTGGTAAAGAATCTACTTTTCAATGCAAGAGAAACAAGAGATGCAGGTTGATTTCTGGGTCACAAAGATTCCCTGGAGGAGGAAATGGCAACCCACTCTAGTATTCTTCCTGGAAAATTCCATGGACAGAGGAGCCTGGTGGGCTACAATCCATGGGGTTGCAAAGAGTCAGACATGACTGAATGAGCACAACAACAATCCCCACTTTATAATTAAAATTTAAATTAGGTTCCTCTTTCTCTCTTTCTATTGGGTTGGCCAAAAAGTTTGTTCAGATTTTTCAGTACGATGTTATGGAAAACCTTAAAGAACCTTTTGGCCAACCCAATATTTCAGAAAAATCCCTTAGCTGTTTTATCCCTCAGGCTAGACTAATTGAAACAAAATGGATTACTTTTGTCCTCAAGTGGTATCCAAACCAGTTTTATTTAAATAAGGTACATTCCCTTCCCTAACTTTTTTTATAAAAAAAATTCAAACCTATAGAAAAAATACAATAAGCACTTGCATGCCCTTCCTCTAGACTCACCAATTTCAAACATTTTGCACACACACATACACACACTCAGTATGTATATAGATATACACATGTATTATTATTTTTGTTTTTGTAGAACCGTTTGAGAATGTCATAGACATCATTGATTCGATCATGCTCATGTGATAAAGACAAAGAAAAACTACTCATGCCATAAAGACAAAGAAAATTTTAAAAACTAATCCAGTTTAAAGTAGACTAATGAAATGTGAAAATTAAATGCAATGTATGCTACTGTTTGGGGAAAAAATACTGCCCTTCACCAAAACCCACAACTAAAAAGAAAGTGACTGTGGCAACTGATGAAATTTGAATATAGAGTGTACACAGTTAATAGCATTTAATTGATGTTAAATTCCTGTATTCTACTGATACTATGGAAGAGAATAATCTTGTTCTTAGTTCAGTTCAGTTGCTCAGTCGTGTCCGACTCTTTGCGACCTCATGAATCGCAGCACGCCAGGCCTCCTTGTCCATCACCAACTCCCGGAGTTCACTCAGACTCACGTCCATCGAGTCAGTGATGCCATCCAGCCATCTCATCCTCTGTCGTCCCCTTCTCCTCCTGCCCCCAGTCCCTCCCAGCATCAGTCTTTTCCAATGAGTCAACTCTTCACATGAGGTGGCCAAAGTACTGGAGTTTCAGCTTCAGCATCATTCCTTCTGAAGAAATCCCAGGGCTCTCCTTCAGAATGGACTGGTTGGATCTCCTTGCAGTCCAAGGACTCTCAAGAGTCTTCTCCAACACCACAGTTCAAAAGCATCAGTTCTTTGGCACTCAGCCTTCTTCACAGTCCAACTCTCACATCCATACATGACCACAGGAAAAACCATAGCCTTGACTAGACAAGACCTTAGTCATCAAAGTAATGTCTCTGCTTTTGAATATGCTATCTAGGTTGGTCATAACTTTTCTTCCAAGGAGTAAGCGTCTTTTAATTTCATGGCTGCAATCATCATCTGCAGTGATTTTGGAGCCCAAAAAAATAAAGTCTGACACTGTTTCCACTGTTTCCCCATCTATTTCCCATGAAGTGATGGGACTGGAAGAGAATAATCTTGTTCTTAAGAGAGATACATAAAAGTAATGAGGAAAAAATGGTCATGTTGTCTGCATTTACTTAAATAGTTCAGTGATAATAGTAGTATAAAGTGTATTTGTGATATTATTAGAGAGAGAAAAAAAACTGTAGCAAAAATGTTAACAAGTGGTGAGTCGAGGAGAAAGAACATAGGAGTTCATTTTACTACTCATGAGACTTTTCTGAGCATTCGAAATTTTTCAACATGAAATTTTAAAACTTAAAACCAACACCTAAATATTTTACTTTCTTGCCCAAACAACTTTCCATCACATTACTGGTACTGGCTCTACAACTTGAACTTAGTAAATTGAGGGACTTCCCTGATGGTCCAGTGGTTAAGACTTCGCCTTCCAGTGCAGGGGGTAAGAATTTGATCCCTGGTCAGGAAGCTAAGATCCCACAAATCTCACAACCAAAAACCGAAAACATAAAAACAGAAGCAATATTTTAACAAAGTCAATAGACTTTCAAAATGATCCACATCAAAAAAATCTTAAAAAAATATCATGCGTCTGTGCGTGCTGAGTCGTGTCCAACTCTTTGTGGACTGTAGCCCACCAGGCTCCTCTCTGCATGGGATTTTCCAAACAAGAATACTGGAGTGGGTTGCCGTTTCCTTCTCCAAGGGATCTTCCTGACCCAGAAATCGACCTCACATCTCCTGTATTAGCCAGCTGGTTCTTTACCACTGAGCCACCTGGGAAATTTATTTAAAATTTTTGTTACTACGTACTTGTTCGATTTCTGAAAACTTGGTGGCTCAGACGGTAAAGCGTCTGTCTACAAAGCAGGAGACCCGGGTTCGAGCCCTGGGTTGGGAAGATCCCCTGGAGAAGGAAATGGCAGTCCACTCCAGGACTATCACCTAGAATATCCCATGGACAGAGGAGCCTGGTAGGCCCCAGTCTATGGGGTCGCAAAGAGTTGGACACGACTGAGTGATTTCACTTCACTTGAGAATTACATCAGACAGGCCTAACTAAAGACTAATTTGTTGACTCACAAATGTGTCTCGAGCTCCTACCCTGAGAGCACTGGGGACACAGCACAGAACAAAGAGCAAAATCCCCGTCACCTGGAGCTCTGTGAGGCAGAAACAAACAAAGAAAAAGCAACATTCTTGCAAGGAACTGGGACTTTTTACAGCTTTTCTTGAAGTCTAAACTCACTTCCTTTTTCTCTCCCAGTTGATGGGACATTGAAATCAGCTTCTCTCTATTACTATGTAATAAAATACAACATATGTGAACAGTTTTTTCTACTTTGATAAACTGATAATAACTCAGATAAAATATGTAAATAATATACTACTTGTGACACATGTAGAGAAAATACATAGTAGTTTCTTTATAAATTATGTCCAATGAGAATGACCCTGAAAAATCATATCATATAATTTCCCTCATATCCCCCCCAAATACCAGTGACCACACTTTGCACGTATGGGATCAAAACTGACTAATATTTTGACAAAAAAATGGAACCACTTATCTTGGAAAATGTAACTGCAAGCTTAACTTATCTCAGTATTTCTATTACATTGATTAATCAATTGTTAATATTCCATTTGAGTTAAAAGCAGCATTTTAAAAAATGGCATGTGACTGCATGAGAAATGCAAAGCTGTTACAAACTGACAGCAGTGAACTCCCATTCCAATGGAATAGATCTAAAAAAATGTTTGAATTTCATGTAATGGGCCACTCATGGTGAAATTATTACTTCCATTTCATATGTGTATATAGTCTGGCTAATCTTGCTATTAGCAATCGACTCAGCACTTTCTCCTTTTCCACCCTCCAAACCCCTTTTCAACCTCAGGAGCAATTATTTTCCTCCTCTATTCTTCTGTTAACATGGTTGTTACCTTCCTCCCCCATCTCAATGCTCCCCAAACCCAAACATGCCATTTTTAAAGGGCAAATCAGTCTGTGAGTGAGTGCTCAGTTGATTTAGTCATGTCTGAGTTGGTGATGGACAGGGAGGCCTGGCGTGCTGCAGTTTATGGGGTTGCAAAGAATTGGACATGCCTGAGCGGCTGAACTGAACTGAACTGACCCTTTGCATCTCTCTAGACTGTATCCTTGGGGAAGGCAATGGCACCCCACTCCAGTACTCTTGCCTGGAAAATCCCATGGATGGAGGAGCCTGGTAGGCTGCAGTCCATGGGGTCACGAAGAGTCGGACACAACTGAGCGACTTCACTTTCACTGTCATGCATTGGAGAAGGAAATGGCAACCCACTCCAGTGTTCTTGCCTGGAGAATCCCAGGGACAGGGAAGCCTGGTGGGCTGCTGTCTATGGGGTTGCACAGAGTTGGACACGACTGAATCGACTTAGCAGCAGCAGCAGCAGCAGCAGACTGTAGCCTGCAGGCTCCTCTGAGACTCTCCAGGCAAGAATACTGGAATAGGTTGCCATGCACTCCTTGAGGAGATCTTCCCAACTGTGGGACTGAACCCATATCTCTTACATTGCAGGCAGACTCTTCACCCACTCAGCCACCTGGGAAGCCCTATATTAGAATACCTATAAATATACCTAGTTGGGAAAAAAATGCTTTGTGGTAGAAACTGATGCCTATGAACTAAACCTGATGAAGACATTTATTATACACAAATTTTCACAAGAGACTCTGATGTATTCAGACTTGCTATGTTATCATCTTCTAGTACAGAGAAATAGATTCATCATAGAGTATTAAGAACTCCACTTCTAAAACTGGATTCTATTTGGAGTGCAATAACAATATTTTTGAAAGTAGTGGATTCCCATTCAAATAGAAAATATAATCATTTCATAAATAAAAGGCATACTGTAAAGGAAGATCAAATAATATCTATAGGACTATAATTTTAGAAAGGGCTTACTCAAAGCTACTTCAGTAACAATAAACATTGCTCAAAGTAAGATAATCTTTTTGCTCAGCTTAACAAGCCTCTAGTATTTGATGTACATACCAACAGTGTGAATGGGCTTCCTATACGGGATTAGGCCAAAATTGTACTGAAAAATTCCTCTGGCGTGGAACAGTGGCAAAGCAAATCCCATCATCTTCTGTAGTTTCTCCTGCACATTTCGAAGCCATGATCCTTCGGGGTTGCTAACTTGCTTAAATAGTTCATTTTCACCAAAAGAAAACACTGGCACCAAATAAGCACTGGAAATAACAAGGAGGAAGAACAAGCATTTTCAATGAAAAGGATTTAAATATTTCATTTAGCCCAGCTGACCTGCAACAGATTCCTCACATTTGTTAATGTCCCCAAGCCTCCTTGGAGTACTAAGTTTATGTTCAATGTATTGAAACTGAATTACTCCTGAAGTCCTTTGGGGAGGTACCTCAGCAGTCTTAGTGATTTGTGGAATTTTATTCTATAGAAAATCAAGGTTCCAGAAGTTTCTTTTTCATTTATGGTTTTGGCCATGACTCATTTGTTCATTTGATTGGAAATCTATACTGTGCCTATGAAATTTTGTATTTTGCTTGTTTTGCTCTTATAGACAAGTTGAATGGCTGGATGCCATGACACTGAGTTATCTTAGAGGGAAGGTTGTCTTCTATTTCCCATAAACATTCACATCTGTATTGATTGGAAGGTCAGTGATGAGGTCTGTCTTTAAGGGCCAGAAAAATTACTTCTTTGAATTCACTTAATAATGGGTTAGCTTCCCTGACACAGTTGCCTGAAATGAAAAGCCACTTACCCATGAGTCAAAGCAATTTTCACAAATCCCTTCCGCTGGCGGATGAACAGAGTGAACTTCCCAGGATGGGCATCCAGTGATTCCTCTGCACCCCCGAGCACAATGACTGAGACGTTTCCACCTCCCTCTTTGCTTAACACGTGGGACACACTTTTCTTGGAAACTGAGACTAGCCCTTAATGAATAAAACAAAAGGTGTTAATTAATTGCCCTTTAACATTCTTATCTTAAGAATCTATAGCCACAGTCCCCATCCTTTTTGGCATCAAGGACTGGTTTCATTGAAGGCAATTTTTCCACGGGCCAGGGGGATGGGGGGTGGTTTGGGGATGATTCAAGTGCATTCAGACTGGTTCCAAACAAGAAAAGGAGTACATCAAGGCTGTATATTGTCACCCTGCTTATTTAACTTACATGCAGAGTACATCATGAGAAACGCTGAGCTGGAAGAAGCACAAGCTGGAATCAAGACTGCCAGGAGAAATATCAATAACCTCAGATATGCAGATGACACCACCCTCGTGGCAGAAAGTAAGAACTAAAGAGCCTCTTGATGAGAGTGAAAGAGGAGAGTGAAAAAGTTGGCTTATAGCTCAACATTCAGAAAACGAAGATCACGGCATCTGGTCCCATCACCACATGGCAAATAGATGGGGAAACAGTGGAAACAGTGGCTGACTTTTATTTTGGGGGGCTCCAAAATTACTGCAGATGGTAACTGCAGCCATGAAATTAAAAGATGCTTGCTCCTTGGAAGAAAAGTTATGACCAACCTAGACAGCATATTTGAAAGCAGAGACATTACTTTGTCAAGAAAGGTCCATCTAATCAAGGCTGTGGTTTTTCCAGTGGTCATGTATGGATGTGAGAGTTGGACTATAAAGAAAGCTGGGTGCCGAAGAATTAATTTTTTAGAACTGTGGTATTGGAGAAGACTCTTGAGAGTCCCTTGGACTGGAAGGAGATCCAACCAGTCCATCCTAAAGGAGATCAGTCTTGAGTGTTCATTGGAAGGACTGATGTTGAAGCTGAAACTCCAATACTTTGGCCACCTCATGCGAAGAGTTGACTCATTTGAAAAGACCCTGATGCTGGGAAAGATTGAAGGCAGGAGGAGAAGGGGATAACAGAGGATGAGGTGGTTGGATGGCATCACCAGCTCAATGGACATGAGTTTGGGTAAACTCTGGGAGTTGGTGATGGACAGGGAGGCTTGGTGTGCTGTGGTTCATGGAGTTGCAAAGAGTTGGACAAGACTGAGCGACTGAACTGAACATTTATTGTGCACTTTATTTCTAGTATTATTACATCTGCTCCATTTCAGATCATCAGGTATTAGAACCTGGAAGCTGGGGACCCCTGATTTATGGCACTAACAAATATTAAACAAAATTTCCTACACTGCTGATATTTGGAGCACTGTGTGGGTTTATAATTTTTCCATAGCCAAATCTTTGGTAATAGATTCCATCACTAAGATCTAACATTTTGCCAGGTGATGGGTTAGATCTTTAAAAGGTCACTTGATTATTACTAGGTCTACCAGTTGTTTGAGTAAGTTGTGTACTGCTCAATTCTACGGACTCCACTCATTGCATTTTAAGTAAAAGGTGTCTCCTGAAGTTGTTCAGTGCACAACCTGCCCAGCTGTATGTGGTAGTCGTGATCATTACCCTGGCAGATCCTTGCTCAGAACCAAACAATATACCCTCCAAGAGGTTGCACTGATCTTCTGTACACCAATGATTTGTTTTCAGGTACTCTATATGGATTTTTATTTCTCAAGCATGGATTTATAATGTAAGTAGTTTCCAAAAAATTCAGACATCTCACAAATAACCTATATCAATTGCTAAATCTGTGTTCCAAAATATCTAGTTTGACTTTGGTAAATTGTTAAGACATAAGTTACATAACTGTTCAGTCTTTATATGAGGCTTCCCATTTAAAAATAAGTTTAAAGACTCCTTTTCAGATTTTAGAAGCACAATGTACTCTTGGAGGAAAGTACTATGAACTCTTGAAGAAAAAGAATAAAGAAAACACAAACAATTCATGACCCATAATTCAGAGATAATCCCTTCTTACTGTCTTATTGTTTCCTTCCTTTCTTGATTTTATCCCCCCCCCTTTTTTTTAGTCATAAAAGGATTTGCTAGCTTTATCAAGACATAGCACTTCATCTCTTAAAGGAAATTACATGCTCATTTTACTGTGATTTCTATTGCTGGGGGAATATAAAATAAGGACAGGATTCTGAAAAACCAGCTACTCTCTGCAGAGAAGAGGTAGAGGAGAGTGGGTTAGAGGGCAGAGAACCTGGGCACAGAGGGGTGTGAACTCTCATTGAGTTCAGGGCATGGCCATTCTGCTCTACAAGCCTTGAATGGGCACAGAGGCATCACTTCCACTGAAAAGAGAGCCCCTTGGCTTTTCAGACACCTGGCAGTCCTCTCTTGCCTCTGTCCACTTCTCAGTTTCCTCCTGAGGCTTCCTTTCTTCAAACCATGCGTAAAAGTTGGTATTTCTCAGGGCTGTTAGGGACTAAATGTTTATATTCCTCCAAAATTCATATGTTGAAACTCTAACCCCTAATAGGATGGTATTAAGAGGGGCCTCCGGGAGATAATTAGTGCACAAGAGTGGAGGCCTCCTGAATGGGATTAATTTTTTAAAATATTTATTTATATATTCTAGTTAATTTATTTGGCTGCTCAGGGTCTTAGTCGCAGCACTCAGGATCTTTAGTTGTGGTATGAGAACTCTTAGATGCAGCATGCAGGATCTTGTTCCCTGACCAGGGATCGAACCCAGGCCCCCTGCACTGGCAGCGTGGAGTCTTAGCCACTGGACTGACAGGGAAGTCCCAGGATGAATGTTCTGATGGACGAGGACACACCTAGTTTGTTCTCTCTTTCCACCACGTGAAGACACAACAGGATATCTATCTGCAAACCAGCACGTGGGCCATCACCAGACATCAGGTTGTCCCAGCCTTCAGACTGCGAGAAATACATTTCTAGTGTTCAAGCTATCCAGGCTACAGTGTTTCCTTATAGCAGCTGATGTCTTTAACCTCATCTCTCCACAAGGATTCAACTACCACTCACGTGTGCTGAGTTCGCCCAAACCCATCTCCAGGGAGTTTTTCTCCTGAAGCTCCAGGCCTACACCTCCTGTTGCTCAAAGGACATCTCTACCTCAGCAGCTTAGAGACACCTCAAACTCCATGCTTTCCAACCCGGTGCGTGAAATTCTTCCACAAAGTTGTTTCTCTCCCAATATTATTTATCAAAGTGATTGGGAGTATCATCTATCCAGTCCCCCAAGTCAGAATGTAGGTTCCTTCCACATACAGTCCCCTCTTTTCAGCCACCATGATCATTCATCACTCATTCACTCATTCATTCATTCATTCAAAAACACTTACTGAACATCTGCTACCGATAAGACGCTGTGCCAGGCGCTGATGAGACAATGAAATACAATTGCTGCCCTCATGCGGCTGAATCAGTCACTAAATCTGGTTGCATTGTGTGTGTGCTCAGTCACGTCCAACTCTTTGCAACCCCTTGGACTGTAGCCTACCCAGGCTCCTCCAGGCAAGAATCCTGGAGTGGGGTGCCATATCCTCCTCCAGGGTATCTTCTCGAGCTAGAGACTGACTGAACCTGCATCTCTTGAGTCTCCTGCATCAGCAGGTGAATTCTCTACCACTGAACCACCTGGAAACCCCAAGTTTTGTAGACTCTATCAGCTATTTTTCATATCGATTCCTTGTTCTCTAGTTCCACTACCACAGCCACTGTGCCAGTTTAGCCCTTATCAACTGTCCCTTGATGACTGAAATAGGCCTTTTCATCTTCACAGTCTCCAGGCTCATCTCTAACTTATTTCCAAGCTGCTGCCTGCATGACTTACTGTGCAAAATCCTACCAGGTCCCTACTTTGCTCAAAATCCCTCACAAGTTCCTCATGGCTAACCTACAAGAAAAAAAATCTAAAGTGTATATATAATAGATAAGGCTGCTATGATCTGATCTCAACTGCCTGCTAACCCTTAAGGAGTAGACATAAAGAAACATGAACCTTGAAACACATCGTGCACTCTAGCCAACATCTGCTGAGTACAGATTTACCAAAATGCGCCAAGAGGAATGGCATGGACATGGACCTTGCAAAGGCTTATAGCCACAGAAATCTTGGTAAGAGTAAAATACCATCAGCAGAGGATTTCTGGAATGCAATGAGTTACTTAGGGCTTCCTAAGGTAGAGAATCTCCATGGTAAAGAAGCCACCTGCCAATGCTGGAGACATGGGTTCGATTCCTGGGTTGAGAAGATCCCCTGGAGAAGGAAATGGCAACCTACTCCAATATTCTTGCCTGGAGAGTCCCATGGACAGAGGAGCCTAGCATGCTGTAGTCTATAGGGTTGCAAAGAGTTGAACACAACTTAGCAACCAAACAACAACAATGGGTTCCTTACTAAGTGAGGTCTGGGGCACATGGCTGTCTGTTTTTCCCCACCCCAAGAGAGGCAGCCACCAAGGCAGGTGCAGAGTAGAGGGGCAGCTTTGGGCCAGGGGCAGTTCTAGGAGGCCAGTTCTATGAAGGGATGCTGCTGCTGCTGCTAAGTCGCTTCAGTCATGTCCGACTCTGTGTGACCCCATAGATGGCAGCCCACGAGGCTCCTCTGTCTCTGGGATTCTCCAGGCAAGAATACTGGAGTGGTTGCCATTTCCTTCTCCAGTGCATGAAAGTGAAAAGTGAAAGTGAAGTCATTCAGTCGTGCCCAACTCTTCACAACCCCATGGACTGCAGCCCACCAGGCTCCTCCATCCATGGGATTTTCCAGGCAAGAGTACTGGAGTGGGGTGCCACTGCCTTCTCAGAAGGGATGAGAACTCCCTAAACTTAGAGGCAAGGACAGTCCAACTTCCTTGTTGGAATAGTTTGGATGTTTTTATTTAGCTTTAGGACATTTCAGGTGACAGCAACAGGGAAGATCTCATGATGTCATGAGCCGTGACAGTAGACCAGCTTCATCTCAAATGCCAGTTCTAGAAAACAACAGTGGCACCACGTGGACAAAGACCCTATCGTTGGTTATTTGTAGTTGACATGGCCTTCAAGAGGGTATACCTTCATCTCTCCTGCCACAAATTTGCCACACCTGCTTCCACTTATACTACCCAAACTCACCTGTGGCTATACTTCGAATCAGCAAACAGTATAGTGTAAATGGGGCTTGCCTACTGGCTCAGATGGTAAGGAATCTGCCTGCAATGAGGGAGATCTGGGTTTGATCCCTGGGTTAGGATCCCTTGAAAAAGGGAAAGGCTATCCACTCCAGTATTCTTGCTTGGGAAATCCCATGGAGAGAGGAGTCTGGCAGGCCACAGTCCATGGGGTCACAAAGAGTAGGACACGACTGAGTGACTAACACACACACATAACGTAAATATAGTTCTGTGATGTTTTGAAATTTAAAACAAAAGACTTCCTTTTAACTTTCTTCGTTTTATAAAACTCTAACCCAGCATCTGCAAAAGAGGACAGAGAAGGGATTTTTTTTTCCCCACTTAGTTCTGGAGCTGGGGGTTAGTTCGCCCTCTAGTGGCCAGATGCAGGGACAGCCTAAACTGGACACAGCCCAGGGTTACATGTGTGAAGGTCCATAAACAGAACCTGGAAACCCAGGCAAGGATGATTTCCAACAAGCTATCTAATGACAACAGAGAGTTGAGAAATTAATAAGAGGTAATCAAAACCTAGGAGACCATGAGCAATTCTATCTCTGAATATGCTCTGATCTTGAAATTACAATTTTCCCGAGAGATTATCCATTTTTCATTATGTCCAAGAAATGCAAAGACAATAATAATTAACCTAGACAATGATCATAAACATAAAGCTCTTTGTAAGTTACTATAGCTCATTCTTAGCAAATTTGTCAAGTTGGAAAAAACCAAATAAATTGAGCCTCTTAATTTGAAATAAGAGCTATTAAGACAATCTTAAGCTTCTGGACACACTCATATAATATCTTTACAGCATTTTTACTGAACTTTATTCTCAGAATTGGGAGAATCATGGTTTTTCTAATCTGAAAGTCTTCTACTAGTTCAGAGTAGCAGAGTAAAATTTCTGAGCCAAGCTGTGCTTAATCTGGGAGGAAAAAGACAGCAGCATTATTCCAAGACATATTGGAGGACATTTTCAATTTCTAATATTAATAAAAGCAGACAAAGCACCTCTCCAAAGGTACCATTTATTACTTATTTGCTCCAAGCATGATTCTTTCTTTCTCATCTGGATACACAAAATGCATTCATTAATTTATACTTTCTTTGAGTTAACATCTTTTGGACATTCCTAAATCCCAGGTATTATGCTATATATTATGCTGGTATTTGGTGAATTACGGGGAAAAAAATACACAGTCTTGTGGCTCAGACAGTAAAGAATCTGCCTGCAGTACAGGAGACCCAGGTTCTATCCCTGGGTCAGGAAGATCCCCTGGAGAAGGAAATAAGGAAATGGCAACCCACTCCAGTATTCTTGCCTGGAGAATCCCATGGACAGAGGAGCCTGGCGGACTACAGTCCATGGGGTCGCAAAGAGTCCGGCACGACTAGGTGACTAACACCTTCGCTTTCTTTCTGTCTTCCTGGTGTTTCCAGTCTGGTGGGGGAAAGCAAGAACCACCCAAACAGCATATGAAGTGTGAGACAGGGATAAAGACACAGAGTTGTACTCTAAGAAACCATTAACCTGGTTGGCTTGAGAAGAACATTTTGTGTGGTCCTGCCACCCCAGAACACTGTGGAAACAGTGATCTCCCTTCACTTACCACAACTCATCACATATTCCCGGAAGAATGGACACCAGAACCAATACGGCAGCACGTGGAGATAGGAGGTGAGGCCGGGAAACTGCTCCTTGAAGGCGGAATAATTTGTACAAAAGTTTCCAAAGGCTCCAGCCACAAGCACTCCATGGGGGTGAAACCCAAATATGTAGTTGTGACTCGGATCCAAATCCTGGGTTTTGATGAGCTACAGTGCGTTTATGTTGACATAAAAAAATAAAATGTTGCCTGATTAGTTTCCAATAAGAAACAAAAGGATGCAGTTCTATATTCAAGAGGAAATGGGAAACTTGAGTCGTTTTAGTTTCCTGGGATAGTGCACGTTAGTCTCTCAGTCATGTCGGACTCTTTGAGACCCTGCTGATTGTAGCCCACCAGGCACCTCCATCCATGCAAGAATATTGGAGTGGTTTGCCATTCCCTTCTTCAAGGGATCTAGGGATGATCCCAAGTCTCTCCTGATCTAGGGATGAACCCAAATCTCTCCCATTGCAGGCAGTTTCTTCACCATCTGAGCCACCAGGGAAGCCCTCCCTGGGGTAGAGCTGTATTCACATTTTTCAGCTGTGTCCTGTGCCCTTCACACACAGCCTGCTAAATTTTGTCAATTTAGCTTAGACTCCATTTAGTAACTTGGGCTGAATTTCAGGCTCTCTTCCTCTAAAAAGGGAAAAGCTTGAAAATATGATAAAAACACATTTGCACATTTTCTCAGCTCAAAACCATACTATGTAAAACAATTCTACTCACATGAATTGGAAAATAGTCCTTAAAGTACCTCCAAATGGCCCAGCTTCTGACCCATTCGTATCTTCTGCCTCCTTGCTCTGGGGTTTGCCAGTCAAAGTAAAGCCATGTCAGGTAAGGGAGGTAGAGGAACCAGTAGTTGCGTACGATCAGGAACACGATAATTCCAAGGCACACCTCTGCTGTAAGAAAGGGGAAGACCTCGTAAATTGGGGTCCATTAGAATCTGCCCACTGTACATACAATCACTGGTTCAAGGTGTTGTTGTTGTTGTCCAGTTGCTAAGTTGTATCTGACTCTTTGCGACCCCATGGGCTGGAGCATGCCAGACTCCTCTGTCCTCCGCTATCTCCCAGAGTTTGTTCAAATTCATGTCCATTGAGTCAGTGATGCTATCTAACCATCTCATCCTCTGTTGCCCCCTTCTCTTCTTGCTCTCAATCTTTCCCAGCATCAGGGTCTTTTCCAATGAGTCGGTTCTTTGCATTAGGTGGCCCAAGGTAGGAGGATCTAATATTTTCAAAGTATGTTTAACTGAGCCTCAGTTCAACTGAGACAATGTAACAAGACAGCAATGTATAGTATGACTTAACATTTCTTGGATGTATAGTATATGGCAACTTCTATATTGTGGGCTTCACCAAAATATTTTTAAGTTTAATCCTCATATAGCCACAACATCATAGAAGCAGCTGGAACATTCCTAATGTCGTTTTTTCCCTTTTTTTCCTGGGCTTCAATTTCTTTGTTTTTTTAAAGTCTATAAAGTAATTTTTCACAAAAGGGTATAATTTAGAAATGAGAAACATTTTTTAGCTTTTTATTTTTGCATATAGTTGATTAACAATGTTGTATTAGTTTCAGGTGTATAGCAAAGTGATACAGTCATACGTATACGTGTCTGCATGCTTGCGCATGCTTGCTAAGCTGCTTCAGTCGTGTCCTATGGACCACAGCCCACTAGGCTCCTCTGTCCATGCAATTCTCCAGATAAGAATACTGGAGTAGGTTGCCACTTCCTCCTTCAGGGGATCTTCCCAACCCAGGGATTGAACCCTCATCTCTCTCCCACACTGTCAGGCAGGTTCTTTGCCACTAGCACCACCTAGGAAGCTGAATACTTGTGTCTATTCTTTTTCAAATGCTTTTCCTTTTTAGGTTTTTACATAACATTGAGCTAATGTATTTTTTATAGTAGGGAAAATTGCAGCTTAAGGAGGTTAAGTGAATTGCTCAAGACACATGAATTGTAAGTGGCTGACCCATCTAAATTCAAGGTCAATTATCAAAGCCCATGACCCTACCCCACCACCCCACTGCACCCCCAATGTGGAGGAACTGTCGTTGACAAAACAGATGCAGAAGAGTTCCTACTACAAGTGTTCACCTTGATTGAGTGGTTATTCATCATATGCCCATGTAAAGGGCACATTCCACTGAGAAACTTCATTTTCAGGAACTCTATTGCCAGAGATAGAAATAAGAGAAGAAACTCTGTCCCTTAGCTCACCTACCACTTCTTGCAACATTTCACGGCAGAGCAATTCGAATTATTTGTGCACCTAATGACGTAGACTCAAATAGATGAAGCAGGAACTGATAAAACTTGACCTGGACTATAGTGACAAGAATATTTGCCTTTAAGTAATACATTAAG
Source organism: Redunca redunca (assembly GCA_006410935.1). Classification (NCBI taxonomy): domain Eukaryota; kingdom Metazoa; phylum Chordata; class Mammalia; order Artiodactyla; family Bovidae; genus Redunca; species Redunca redunca. The sequence goes on from SJYQ01000315.1 coordinate 341,685, forward strand.
CTAAGCTACACATTTTCTTATGTCAATGCTGTGCATGCGTGCAAAGTTGCTTCAGCCATGTCTGATTCTTTGTGACCCCATGGACTGTAGCCCACCAGGCTCTTCTGTCCATGAAATTATCCAGGCAAGAATACTGGAGTGGGTTGCCATGCCCTCCTCCAGGGGATCTGCCCGACCCAGGGATTGAACTTGTGTCTCTTATGCCTCCTGCATTGGCAGGTGGATTTTCTTTACCACTAGAGCCACCTGGGAAGCCCATATGTCTATGCTATGTGTCAGATTTTTTAAAAAAATTATAAAAAGAAAAAGATATCAATGGAGAAGAGCACAGAGACGTAAAGCCTGGCACAGAGTAAACGCTCAAAAAATGCCAGCCATTACTACTACTCTAAGGAGTAGCATTGCCTCTTTCTTCTTTATTATATGCTGAGTCACTAATCTCGTGCTGACTTTATCTCCCAGCTCCTATCTATTCTCAACTTTGTCCCAGTGGTTGGGGTGCCACACTTGCAACGCCACAGTGTGACCAAAAAAATTTAGTAAACAAAAGGAGAACAATAAGAATAATGAAAGAACAATGATGGTGAGAGCAGCTGTTTTGCCCCTTTCCTATTCGCCCAGTTCTGTTCCCTTCTAACCTTACAAGAACCTAATTATAGGAATGAGATCACTAAGCCATTGAAACTAACTCCGGACTTAGGCTCTCCTGAATGCACACCATTCTTTGCCTCACCTGTTGATCCCTTCCCTAGATAAAAAGAAGTAGAAATGAAGAATTACTCAGTTAACAAAATAACTAGCTCTCTACCCCCAAGCAATACTGCAGGCAGATCATACAGGCAAGATACCATGTGAAGAGGCAGCCAGCCTGTCCTTATGGAGAATGATGTAAAACTCAACCTCCTGCCTGGATGATTCACTGGGATGCTTCCCCTCCCACATTTTCCCCTTTAAGAGTCATCATGGCTGAACACAATCTTCAGAGCTGGTCTCTGGACACGAATCCACCTTCTCCTAGGTCGCTGGCTTTCCTTATTAAAGAACCTTTCCTTTCTACTGACACTTGTCTCTCGAATTATTGGCTTACCAGCTGAACCCAGGTTTGGTAAAAGTGGCATATAGGAAACTCCCAAATAAATGTTAGTTATCAGCCACCACTAACTGTTTGAGACCTTTATAAGTACCAGTTTCATATAGCTCAACCCAATTTTTTATTTATTTCCCAATGTTTATATTATCTTGATAAAAATTTTAAAATCAGGTAAATAAAAGGAAAGGAATATGACAAAACATTTACAATAGGTATCTCTGGGTGAAAAAATGGACTTTCTCTAGTCTCTTCTAAAAGTTCTTCTATAGTTTCTAATTTTTCTAATAACTAGCATGAATTATCTTATAATCAAAACTTATTTTAAAAAATTAAATGATTCCACTAAAGGGAAAAAAAGTAAACAAAACTGCAGAATAAGTATATTTATGTAAGAATATTTTCATCTTTAACATGATTTTATTAAATTACCATGAACAAATCTCATCAGAAAAACACTGTGAAAACTTGTGGAAGTTTATTTATTTGCATTAAATAGTGACCAGTGACCAATATTAAGAAATTATTAAAAATATTTAACTTGTATGGGTACCATTTCCACTTGTATCTAAGTTTTCATTTGCCCCCATAAAAACTATTTCTATACTTATTTTAGCCATTTAACACAGTATAGAGAAAAAGAATTCAGAGGCAAACAAATCCTTTAGCACATCACATTCTTTTCCTTTTTATTCCTCAGGCATTGTGTTTCAAAACATCAATCAGTGCCATCTGCTGAGTATAAGACTGCAATTTTAACATTCCTCTAATTTTTAAAATTCCTGCTTTAAAAAAACTTCACTTCCAGAGTTTCTTAGGATGAGGATGATGCTAAAACACAAATCTAAGAACCTCTCGAAGAATTTTGCACCCTAATATTCCTCATATGTGGGTCTGCTCCATACTGCCTTTTAAAAGTATCAACTTATAAGGATTCACACTTTTCTTGATTAAAGATCAATTCATTATTGGAACTGTTTCTTTGCCCAGTGAAGTCAAATTATAACAAGGATTGAGTTGAAACCAGTCCCATTTTCATACTATTTCAGAAAGCTTTACAAGCTGAAGGACAAAAGAAACAAATAATTTGTATAGCTACAAACTAAAAACCACAAAGATAATCCATGATAGAAGAGGCAAATAGTGTTCATGTAAGTCCAAGAATCTAGTACAAATCACTAGAGTGAACATTAAAACGTGCTCCTCAAAATCTTCTAGATTAAGGGAGACTAAAAAGATGTAATTCAATACATGTAGATTCCTTTGCTATAAAGGGCATTAGTGGGACAACTGGTGAAATATGAATAGGGCCTCTGGATTAGGTCATAGTTCAGTTCAGTTCAGTCACTCAGTCATGTCTGACTCATTGAGACCCCAGGGACTGCAGCATGCCAGGCCTCCCTGTCCATCACCAACTCCTGGAGTTGACTCAAACTCATGCCCATTGAGTTGGTGATGCCATCTGACCATCTCATGTCATCTCCTTCTCTTCCCTCCTTTAATCTTTCCCAGCATCAGGGTCTTTTCAAATGAGTCAGTCAGGTCATAGTACAGCATCTTTGGATTTGGACACAATCACAGAAAACTAACCAATCTGATCACATGGATCACAGTCTTCTCTAACTCAATGAAACTATGAGCCATGCTATGTAGGGTCACCCAAGACAGATGGGTCATGGTGGAGAGTTCTGACAAAACGTGGTCCACTGGAGAAGGGAATGGCAAACCACTTCAGCATTCTTTCCTTGAAAAGCATGAACAGTATGAAGAGGCAAAAAGATGTGACACTGAAAGATGAACTCCCCAGGTTGGTGCGTGCCCAATACGCTACTAGAGAAGAGTGGAGAAATAACTCCAGAAAGAATGAAGAGGCTGAGCCAAAGCAGAAACAATGCAGAGCTGTGGATGTGACTGGTGATGGAAGTAAAGTCTGACGCTGCAAAGAACAATATTGCACAGGAGCCTGGAATGTTAGGTCCATGAGTCAAAGTAAATTAGCAGTGGTCAAACAGGAGATGGCGAGCGTGAACATTGACATTTTAGGAATCAGTGAGCTAAAATGGATCCAAATGGGTGAATTTAATTCAGACGACCATTATATCTACTACTGTGGGCAAGAATCCCTTAGAAGAAGGAGTAGCCATCATAGTAAACAAAGGAGTCTGCAGTACTTGAGTGCAATCTCAAAAACGACAGAATGATCTGAGTTCATATAAAGGCAAACCATTCAATATCACAGTAATCCAAGTCTATACTCCAACCACTAATGCCAAAGATGCTGAAGTTAAGTGGTTCTATGAAGACCTACAACTAACACCAAAAAAATATGTTTTTTCACCATAGGGGACTGGAATGCAAAAGCAGGAAGTCAAGAAATACACCTGGAGTAACAAGCAAGTTTGGCCTTGGAGTACAAAATGAAGCAGGACAAAGGCTAACAGAATTTTGCCAAGAGAACACACTGGTCATAGCAAACACCCTCTTCCAACAACACAAGAGAAGACTCTACACATGGACATCACCGGATGGTCAATACTGAAATCAGACTGATTGTATTCTTTGCAGCCAAAGATGAAGAAGCTCTATACAGTCAGCAGAAACAAGACCAGGAGCTGACTGTGGCTCAGATCATGAACTTCTTATTGCCAAATTCAGACTTAAATTGAAGAAAGTAGGGAAAACCACTAGACCATTCAGTTCAGTTCAGTCACCTAGACTCTTTGCAACCCCATGAACTGCAGCATGCCAGGCCTCCCTGTCCATCACCAACTGCCAGAGTCTACCCAAACCCATGTCCATTGAGTTGGTGATGCCATCCAACCATCTCATCCTCTGTCATCCCCTTCTCCTCCTGCCCTCAATCTTTCCCAGCATCAGGGTCTTTTCAAATGAGTCAGCTCTTTGCATTAGGTGGCCAAGGTATTGGAGTTTCAGCTTCAACATCAGTCCTTCCAATGAACACTCAGGACTGATTTCCTTAGGGTGGACTGGTTGGATCTCCTTCCAGTCCAAGGGACTCTCAAGAGTCTTCTTCAACACCACAATTTGAAAGCATCAATTCTTTGGCATTCAGCTTTCTTTATAGGACAACTCTCACATCCATACATGACCACAGGAAAAACCATAGCCTTGACTAGACGGATCTTTGTTGACAAAGTAATGTCTCTGCTTTACAGTAGGAGTGAGAAATAAATTCAAGGGACTAGATCTGATAGAGTGCCTGAAGAACTATAGATGGAGGTTCGTAACATTGTACAGGAGGCAGTGATCAAGTCCACCCCCAAGAAAAAGAAATGCAGAAAGGCAAAATGGTTGTCTGAGGAGGGCTTACAAATAACTATGAAAAGAAGAGAAGTGAAAAACAAAGGAGAAAAGGAAAGATATACCCATTTGAATGCAGAGTTCCAAAGAATAGCAAGGAGGGAGAAGAAAGCCTTCCTCAGTGATCAGTGCAAGAAACAGAGGAAAACAACAGAATAGGAAATACTAGAGATCTCAAGAAAATTAGAGATATCAAGGGAACATTTCATGCAAAGATGGGCACAATAAAGGACAGAAATGGTATGGACCTAACAGAAGCAGAAGATATTAAGAAGAGGTGGCAAGAATACACAGAAGAACTGTACAAAAAAGATCTTCACAACCCAGATAATCACGATGGTGTGATCACTCACCTAGAGTGATGCCAGACATCATGCCAGACATCCTGGAATGCAAAGTCAAGTGAACATTAGGAAGCTTCATTACAAACAAAGCTAGTGGAGGAGATGGAATTCCAGTTGAGCTATTTCAAATCCTAAAAGATGATGCTGTGAAAGTGCTGCACTCAATATGTCAGCAAATTTGGAAAAGTCAGCAGTGGCCACAGGACTGGAAAAGGTCAGTTTTCATTCCAATCCCAAAGAAAGGCAATGCCAAAGAATGCTCAAACTACCGCACAATTGCACTCATCTCACATGTTAGCAAACTAATGCTCAAAATTCTCCAAGCCAGGCTTTAATAGTACGTGAACCGATAACTTCCAGATGTTCAAGCTGGATTTAGAAAAGGCAGAGGAACGAGAGATCAAATTGACAACATCTGTTGGCTCATCAAAAAAGCAAGAGACTTCCATAAAAATATCTACTTCTGCTTTACTGACTATGCCAAAGCCTTTGACTGTGTGGATCAGAACAAACCATGGAAAATTCTTCAAGATATGGGCATACCAGACTACCTGACCTGCCTCCTGAGAAATCTATATACAGGTCAAGAACCAACAGTTAGAACTGGATATGGAACAACAGACTGATTCCAAATCAGGAAAGGAGTATGTCAAGGCTGTATATTGTCACCGTGCTTATTTAACTTATATGCACAGCACATCATGAGAAATGCTGGACTGGATGAAGCACAAGTGGGAATCAAGATTCCTGGGAGAAATATCAATAACCCCAGATATGCAGATGACATGACACTTATAGAAAGCAAAGAAGAACTAAAGAGCCTCTTGATGAAAGTGAAAGAGAAGAGTGAAAAAGTTGCTTAAAACTCATCATTCAGAAAACAAAGATCATGGCTTCTGGTCCCACCACTTCATGGCAAATAGGTGGGGAAACAGTGGATGACTATTTTGGGGGTCTCCAAAATTACTGTATATGGTGATTGCAGACATGAAATTAAAAGATGCTTGCTCCTTTGAAGAAAAGTTATGACCAACCTAGACAGCATATTAGAAAGCAGAGACATTACTTTGCCAACAAAGGTCCGTCTAGTCAAGGCTATGGTTTTTCCTGTGGTCATGTATAGATATGAGAGTTGGCCTATAAAGAAAGCTGAGCGCCGAAGAATTGATGCTTTCAAATTGTGGTGTTGGAGAAGACTCTTGAGAGTCCCTTGGACACAAGGTGATCCAACCAGTCTATCCTGAAGGAAATCAGTCCTGAATATCCATTGGAAGGACTAATGCTGAAGCTGAAACTCCTATACTTTGGCCACCTGATGGGAAGAACTGACTCACTGGAAAAGGCCCTGACGCTGGGAAAGACTGAAGGCAGGAGGGGAAGGGAACAACAGAGGATGAGAATGTTGGATGGCATCACTGACTCAATGGACATAAGTTTGAGTAAAATTTGGGAGTTGACAATGGACAGGGAGGCCTGGTGTGCCGCAGTCCACGGGGTCTCAAACAGTCTGACACAAATGAGTGACTGAACTGTGGAGTAACAGAAGTTAAAAACAAAAATAAACAAATGGGACCTAATTAAACTTAGAAGCTGTTTCACAGCAAAGGAAACTATAAACAAAGGGAAAAGATAATCCTCAGAATGGGAGAAAATAATAGCAAATGAAACAACTGACAAAAGATTAACCTTCAAAATATACAAGTAGCTCATGCAGCTCAATGCCAGAAAAACAAACAACCTGATCAAAAAGTGAGTAGAAGACTTAAACACACGTTTCTCCAAAGAAGACAGTTCAATTCAGTTGCTCAGTCGTGTCCGACTCTTTGCAACCCCATGGACTGCAGCACACCAGGCCTCCCTGTCCAAAGAAGATAGCGTAATAAACATATGGAAAGATGTTCAACATCTCTCATTAGAAAAATGGAAATCAAAACTAGAAATCAAAAGTTCTGGGGATGTAATGTATAGCATAGTTGCTGAGAATAAATTTTAAAGATCTCATCATAAGAGAAAAAAATTTTAACTGTGTGGTAATGGATATTAACTAAACTTGTGGAAATCATTCTGCAACAGAGAAATCAAATCACTACATTGTGTACCTAAAACTAATACAATGTTGTAAGATTGAAAGACAAACACTTAACATTTATCTCAAGGAAAGAGTATTTGATTTCATGACTAAATGAAACAATTTGCTATTTTAAAAAATATATTTCAAGTGCTATTGGTAATAGTTTAAACTCATTTCCTGATGGTGAAAGAAAAATGCATTCCAAGATCTTCATTTAGAGATTTTAAAAGACATAGTTAATAAAATTTCTGTCCATTGAAAGGAGATATTACAACTCTTTAAAATAATTAAAATGGAAAGAAAAAAAAAAAGTCAAGTCGCTCAGTCGTGTCCAACTCTTTGCGACCCCATTGACACCAGGCTCCTCCATCCATGGGATTTCCTAGGCAAGAGTACTGGAGTGGGTTGCCATTTCCTTCTCCAGGGAACTTCCCGACCCAGGGATTGAACCCTGGTCTCCCACGTTGTGAACAGATGCTTTCCGTCTGAGCCACCGCTTGATCTTAGCCAAAAGACTGAGAAGTGATAAGTGTTTATCCTTATCTTCCTATAAGAAAGGAATTGTAGGGTAAGCAATGGCCATAGATAATTAGGAAAAATTATTCCTGGTGTAAATTCTAGCTAATATGTGAAGAAAGAATGAGACAATATGAAAATTACCATTTTGTAGTCCCAAATAAAAGTTAATTTAGTCAAGATCATTAACAGAGACTAGGTGAAAGGTCAATGGGGAACTTTTATTTGCAGCATGTCAATTACCAGCCCTCACATTACTTCTTACCTGGACCCACTGACCACTCTTAGACACTAATAATGGGACAACTGGACATTACATGGATCTGACATAATGCGACATGAGCACCCAGCAACAACTTGGAATAGGACTGGCAAAAACGTTTCACCTAAATCTCATCAAGATTTTAGCTCCAACTTCTACTTTAGAAGAAATAGAGACTGATGCTGAAGCTACAATACTTTGGCCACCTGATGTGAAGAGCTGATTCATTGGAAAAGATCATGATGATGGGATTGAAGGCAGGAGGAGAAGGAGACAACAGAGGGTGAAATGGTTGGATGCCATCACAGACTCAATAGACATGGGTTTGAGCAAACTCCAGGAGATGGTTAAGGATAGGGAAGCCTGGCAGGCTGCAATCTATGGGGTTGCAAAGAGTTGGACACGATTGAGTGACTGAACAACAACAGAGAATTGAGGAACAAGTTAGCCCTCCAAAATAGCAGGGGAATCCTGAAGGTATCTTGCAGAACAGATAACCTGGCTTCTTTAGTGCTTCACTGACAAAACAAATAGGGCAACACTGTTCTAAATTAAAAGACATTTAAAAATTAAATGCAACCCAGGGGGGTTTGTTTGGATCCTGATCCAAACAAATCACCCACCAAAGTGTATTTCTGGCTCAATTTCAGGAAAGCTGAATATTAAGTTGACTTAGATGATTTTAAGCAATCATTGTTAATTATGCTACATGTAAAACATAATTTTATAATATGTAGACTAAAGTATTTTGGATTAAAATACACAATTTGCTTTAAAATAGTTTTGCAAAATAGATAAGACTAGTATAACATATTGTTAAGATAATTGTAAATCCAAGTAATGGGTACATGGGAATTCACACACTTATCTCTAATTTTCTGTGTGTTTGAAATTTTTCATAATTTCCAAAATATACAATATAAAAGAATAGTACAAATGTCAAATGTGTGCAATAAATGTATTTAAATTGTCTGTCAAGACTTACAGACTTCGAGAAGGAGCTTATGGTTTGGTTACCTGCTTATGGGATGGGGATGGGTGAAGATGGAACCATAGGGCAAAAGCATAATTAGGGAGTTTGGGGTGGACATGTACACACTGCTATGTTTAAAACAGACAGGCAACAAGGTCCTACTGTATAGCACATGGAACTCTGCTCAGTGTTATGTGGCAGCCTGGATGGGGAGTTTGGGGGAGAATGGATACAAGTGTGTGTATGGCTAAGTCCCTTCGCTGTTCACTCACAACACTGTTAATCAGCTACCCCAATACAAAATAAAAATTAAAAAAAAAAAACACAAAAAACAGTCTGTCAAGCCACTGTAGTCTGATTCAAATTAGGAGTGGTGGGCCATGTCCAATCCACTCAGATGTGGTACGTGGAGCTCTACCACTCACCTTGTGACCTTCAACAATGACTACACCTCCAAGCTCTATCTTTGGAAAATGAGCTCAGGGTAGCCCGTACCTCTAGGGTTGCTGTGGGGGTTTACCTACATGAGTTAATACAAATAGGAGACATGGGTGACAGAGTGAAGATGTTCAAGCAGTATTTATGCCTTCCCTGGGCCCGGCACATGCTGGGTGCTCCATCACTGAGCCTATGGATTGGGATGTGTCAGGGAGGAAGACATTTTGCCCCACCTTCCTAGGTTCTTCTGGCTGGTCTAAGAATTAAATTGACAGGAGACAGATTCATGGGAGAAAAATCAAACAAAATTTTAATAATACGGATGAAAGAGGGGGACTCAGGAAAACTTAAATAACTCGGCTGAAACCCTCACCTTAAATACCATTACCAGCTAAAGACAAAACAGGATGTTGAAGGTATGCAGGATCAGTTATGGGAGGTTACCAGGAAAAAAACAAGGGTAAGATTTTATGCAGGTATAAACCCCTCCCTTCTCCACTTGATAGGTTTCTAGAGATTTGGTCATCCTCTTTCCTACAGCAAGGGACACACGACTACAAATAGAGATTCCTCTTATAAATGTGAACATTACTTACAAAAGGGTAACTCCTGCTGGGTTTTCAGAGTTTTTGTTTCGTCTGTCTTTGTCTGCTGCTTTTTAGAAAATAACCATCTTCAAATAATTAACAAACGAAAGAAACATATTTTAGAGGGACAAATTCTGCTTACCTATGGGTGGCAATACAGACCTTTCTCAAGTAGCCACAGACATACACAAATACAAGCATCGGCAAGGGCCATGGAAGGAAAAGACAGCAAGCTATCAGAAATGTGCTGACTGGTGAGTGAGGTCAGTCTCCAGGTTCAAGACATTAAACTAGACAGCAGAGCGGTTAAAGCAGGAACTCTGGGTAGAGTACTCAGGTTTGCCCCCAGCTCCTCCACGTCCTACTAACCCATGAACAATTCACTCAACCTCTTGGTTCCTTCATCTGTACAATGAGTGCAAGAAGGCACAGTCCTTACCTCACAGGACTGTGGTGAAGATTACATGGTTAACAGTGTATGGTATTTAGCACCAGGCAGCACGTGCCCATTGATAGCTGGCAGAAGAGCACCTGGCACACACCGAGGCCTTGATAAGTGAAGCTATTATCTCAATGGTACTTTGACCAAGAGCAAAACAAAATATAATGCTGTCTCAACAGTCTGGCCTAGGAGGACTTAATGAGCTAAGGCTTTCAATTTTATCTTTTAGTAAATTCAAGCTGCACTTGGGAGAATTTATTTAAAAAAAAAAAAAGTCCTCATGTGCAAGTTCCATTCTGAAATAAATGAATTCAAAATTCTTAGGGAGAGACCATGGGCATCCTATTTTTTAAAGAAATTTCTCCAGTCATTTTAATTGCAGCCTGGGTTGAGAACCATTGATCCAAGACACTCAAAATGTAAAACAGTTCACAACTGTAACTCTACAGTGCAATGAGTTATTACTGTTACTGTGGCCTCCAGTGTACAACCCATGGTCTTAGAGCATACAAATAACTAGACTTCTGAAGCGGCTGTGTGTTAGTCTCTCAGTCCTGTCTGAGCGGTTTGGAGAGCGGTTTGGTTTCCAATAATTCCTGTGCTCTCATACCACCCCCCTTTACCCTGACCCCCTCAACCCCTTTACTCCAACAGCAGAACCAACATCCGGAGGAAAGGCACATAGGTAAGCCCCCTGCCCCATCTAGTGACTGGTTCCTGTGCATTCCTACCAGGGCTTAATTTAAGAGCCGGCTAGGACAACGTTCTCCGGGGTTGAATTATTTACAGGCAGAGGCCACCGAGCTCAACTAGTATGTCGAGCATCCGCAGCAAGGTACCTTTCCGCATCCCAGAAACCTTTAACACGGAGAAGCTAACCCAGATATTTGTCCTTAGAGTGGGGAGAAGGAAGGGATCAGTTTTCAGATCCTTGGGCATTGATTGAGTCCGTTTCCGAAACCGCATTTCAAGAAACGGGTTTGTCTACTTCGAGAGGCTTAAGGGCCACGTCTTCCAGCTTGCTTGGGTCGTGGATGTATTACATGGATGTATTTGGATGTATACATGTGTCAAAACCCATCGAGCCGTAAATCTGGGCCTTTTACTTGGGGTAAAGGTACGCCTCGATTTTTAAAAACAGCACTGGGGAAAATTAAGTCGAAAATCAGTCGTTCGCTACGAGCTTCACGTGAAAGGATGAATCAAAGAGGGGAATCCCAAATTAGTTACCCACGCCCCGTGTGACCTGCCAGATTAGGCTTACAAAGGGAATGGGGCTGGAGGGTCTAAGGACCGTCCCTGGACTTTCCGGCAACGACGGTCCGGAAAGGAGCAGATGGAGCCCCAAGCACCACGCGGTTTCGCCCGGATCTTGCGCGGCCAGGCGTCCTTACCGAGCACCAGGAAGGACAGCACCCAATGCAGCACGGCCGCCGTCTGCAGCCGCCGCGCCAGCGGGATGTTGAGCGGCGCAAACTCCACCTTCATGGTCCGGCCGTGGCGAGCGAGGGCGGCGCCGAGCACGGTCGCGTAGGACCTCGTTGCTCCGCTGCGTCTGCAGGTGTGAGAGGCCGCCTGGGCCAGCACCCGGCCCTCGGGCGCAGAGGAGGCGGTGACCGCCCGGGACTGGGCGCGGACTGGTCTTGGTCTTGGGTGGGAGGGCTCGCCGGGGCTGAGGCTGGGGGCTGCCAATCACGAGCGCCGGGGCTCCAGAGCAGCTGCGGCGCATTGGCTGACTCGACAGGGCGCCGAGGAGAGAGCGCAACGCTGGGCACAAAGGTCGGCAAGCGGGGTCAGCTGGCAACCTGCCCAAGCCCCGCAACTCGGGTTCCTGCAATTAGCCTAGAAACCCGAGGGTCTCCACCGAACCCTGACTGTTGTTCAGAGACCGATTACTGTGCGCCCGGCTTCAGCATCCGCCCTTAAACCCACCTTTTCCTCCTAACGTGTCTGCAGCTGGGGAAGGGTTAGGCTCTCCCACCAGCTGGAGGCAGGAGCAAGAGTTTAGCGTCTCTGAAGCTTGGTACCCATCTGTTTATTGGTCTGTGTCCCCCACACCACTCCCAAACTCTGGGGGACTCCTCAGCTTTGTGTCTCAGGTTTCTACACCTATCCTGGAAACCTTTCGCTTACTCATTCAATGAACATTTATTGAATACCTACCACTTGCTGGGAACCATTCTGGGCGCTGAGGATACACTAGCTCATTCATCAGTCCTGCTCTCAGTACAAATTGGGATTGGAGGGTGGGGGTGGGGCGGGGAGAGAAACAAGAAAAATTAACCACACCATTGGCTGTGTAATTGCAAAGTGAAACCCTACTGTGAATGAATGAGAAGGTTCCAGGACTTAGACTGGAGGGTCAGTCTCAGAAGAAGTGACCTTGACGTCAATTATAAAGGTGAGTCTAACTCAAGCAAAGGGAAGCACATGTGCAAAGGTCCTTTGGCTGAAACTAAAGACCAATATAATGGGAACTCAGAGAACAAGGAGATTGTAGTGAAATGACGCAAAAACAGTGGCCAAGAATCAGACCATTGCAGGCTGTGTTTAGGGTTCAAGTCTTTACCCTAAGATTTGCCACGGAAGGATTCCATTTATGATATGTTAAATAAATGGAGTCATTCTAAATTGTGCCTCGGGCTTCCCTTGTGGCTCAGTGGTAGAGAATCTTCCTGCCAATACAGGAGACACAGGTTGGATCCCTGGGTGGGGAAGATCCCCTGGAGAAGGAAAGGGCAACCAACCCATTCCAGTATTCTTGCCTGGGAAATCCCATGGAGAGAGGAGCCTGGTAGGCTAAAGTCCATGGGGTTGCAAAAGAGTCAGACACAGCTTTGCAACTAAATGACAGATTGTGTCTCATCCTGTGAGCACACACTACATTTTCTTTATAAATCTTACTGTAGAGTTGACCAACACCAAGTGGGAGGTAGCTGTCAAGTCATTGCTAGAGGGAGTTTGGAACAGGGCAAATCAACATAGTTGACTACCAATCCCCCCACTATGCCCCTTTCTCCTTCAACATTTTAATAGAAAGTTGGATAAAAACAACACCTGAGTAGTTCAGGGGAGTAGTTTGTGACTTTTTGTATGCAAAACTTGCTGGGTTTTTTTTTTTTTTCCTAATTGAGAAATCACTTTTTTTTTTTCTGCCCCATTTTCTTTATTTCAAGCCACAGGTCTACTTGAAGGGTCATGCAGCAAGTGGCTTATAGATAAAATGAGAGTCTATGAATAGTGTCAGCATATTAAGAGACAGAATCACTGAATTCTCTCCTTAGGTCAAGATCTTTGGGATCCAGGAGTTGGTATTATTTATGGCACACCTGAGAGGTACCTGGCTCCGATTAACATTACCATGCTACTCACTACAAAAAAGCCCAAGGGTAGACTACTGAAGATGCCAGTGTCACCATTTTCTGAAGACTTAGTAGCCCAATCCATGGACTTCATCACAGCTTTCTTCCATGTGGAATAACGAATTTCGCTCTCCTTGGCGTTGATCTGAGGTTCAAACCGCTCCATTGTGACAGCTGACAAATCCTCAGGCTCGAGACTCCACACGCCGACCCCTTCTGCAGCCCCTGCTGCCATGGCAGCTCCCAAGGCAGTTGTTTCTGGCATTGAGGGCTTCACTACCGGGATATACAGAATGTCGGCTTGCAGTTGCATCAAAATTTTGTTGTTGGTCATCCCTCCGTCCACCTGCAAGTGACTGAGTGGAATTCCACAGTCGCGGTTCATGGCGTCCAGAATTTCTCGGGTTTGGAAACAAACAGCTTCTAGTGCAGCAAAAGCAATATGGCATTTATTGGTGAACTGAGTGAGCCCACAGATGATCCCTCTGGCACTGGGCTCCCAATAAGGGGCATATAGGCCTGAAAAGGCTGGGACGAAATAGCAACCATAGGAGGTACCTACTTCTTTAGCAAGTTTTTCAATTTCCTCTGAGGTCTTTATAATTCCAAGATTGTCCCTTAGCCAGCGAACAACAGCACCGGCTATAGCTACCGAACCTTCTAGTGCGTAATATACTGGTTTGTCTCTGCCGAGCTTGTAAGCCACTGTGGTCAGAAGGCCATGTTCAGAAAATACACACTTATGGCCTGTATTGCATAGTAAGAAACAGCCTGTCCCATACGTGTTTTTGGCTTGTCCATCCTGGAAGCACAGTTGTCCCACCAATGCAGCAGACTGGTCCCCCAGACACCCCGATATGGGCACACCTTCCAAAGGCCCAGCTTTCATTAGGCCATAGATCTCAGAAGAACTCCGGATATTTGGAAGAATTTTCATTGGAACTTCAAAAAACTCACAGAGCTCTTTATCCCATTCCAAAGAGTGAATGTTGAAAAGCATCGTCCTGCTTGCATTTGTTACATCTGTACAATGGACACCTCCATGGGCTCCTCCTGTCAAGCTCCAAATAAGCCATGAATCAATGGTCCCAAAAAGCGCTCTATCTTCCTCAACTGCCTTTTGAACTTTTCTCACGTTGTCAAGAAGCCAACGAAGTTTCACTGCGCTGAAGTAAGTGCTCAGTGGAAGGCCTGTCTTGGTCTTGACAAAGTTGTTATTTACTGGAATGCTTTTACTAAGACTCTCAACGGTAGACTGGGTTCTCAGATCGAGCCACACCACAGCATTGTATAGAGGTTCTCCAGTTAATTTGTCCCAAACTACAGTGGTTTCCCTCTGGTTACTGACGCCGATAGCTTTTATGTTGGAAATATCGATATTGAGCTGCCCAAGTTTCTCACACGTTTTCTCTACACACTCATACACGGACCGCAGGATCTCCTTAGGGTCTTGCTCCACCCATCCTTCTTTAGGAAACTCTTGCTTTATTTCCACTTGATGATGACTAAGTAGTTCGGCTGTTTTTGAATTGAAAACCAAAAAGCGCGTCGAGCTGGTGCCCTGGTCCACTGCTCCCACCAACGGCCCCAAAACTGCTTTCTTCGTGGCTGCCATGAAACTAGCTTCGGTCGGCGGGCGGGCGAACGCGTCCTGTTTCCCAGGTGACGGCGGCTGGTGGGGGAGGGGAGGACGGCGAGCCCAGAGGGCCAAGGGGCGCGCAGCTTCAGAACGCATTATCTGTACCAAGCTTCTCGCCCCGCCCCTTCCACTTCTTCCCTGGACCTCCCACCACTGCTACTGGGAATGTTACGAGTATACACCATGTCACACATTCTGCAAAGCCCTTCACCAAACAGCGCATCGTAAAGCAACCCTGTGAAATTAGCTCATTTGTCAGTTAATGAAGGCCAGGGTCAAAGTCAAGCAACTGGCAGAGTGACAATTCAGCTTTGTTTATAACGTAGAGAGGAGAGTCCTCCCTTCTTCAGTTGACCCAAACGTGGAACAAGTATTTATGCAGTACCTGCTTGGCACCAGGCATAGCCCTCGGTCCTGATAACCCAAAGGTGAATTAAGACAGGGTCGCTGAGACTGAGAATTCACACGCATTCATTCATTGACTATTTATGGAAAGGCATCCAGGTGCTAAACACTAGGTGGGGTATGGGGATGGGCTGCATAAGAGGGGGTGAATAGAAAGGTCTCTGACTTCATAGGGCTCAGAGTCTAGTGAGAGAAACAAAACAAACCAAATGTGTGCTAGTGCTCTGAAAGACGCAAACAAGTTCTAGTGATGGAGGATGAACACCTAATTATTTTTAAAATTAATTTATTTTAATTGAAGGCTAATTACTTTCCAATATTGTAGTGGTTTTTGCCATACACTGACATGAATCAGCCACAGGTGTGCATGTGTCCCCCATCCTGAACCCTCATCCCACCTCCCTCCCCATCCCACCTCCCTCCATATCCTATCCCTCAGGGTTGTCCCAGTGCACTGGCTTTGACGCCCTGTTTCATGCATTGAACTTGAACTGATTCTTTCACATATGGTAATATGCATGTTTCAGTGCTATTTTCTCAAATCATCCCACCTTTGCCTTCTCCCACAGAGTCCAGAAGTCTGTTCTTTACATCCGTGTCTCTTTTGCTGTCTTGCATATAGTGTCGTGGTTACCATCTTTAACACCTAATAATTAATAGAAGAGATTGGAAGTAACAAGAGTGGAAGTAGGGAGACCCTAAGGAGGCTATCGTGAGTATAGAGGATGCTGGGTTGACCTACTGTGTTACCAAATAGAGATGGATTTGACATAAAGACTGACAGGTTAATTGGATTCACAATCTATTGGTAGGCAAGACAAGCGGGATACCCAGAATTCTATTCCTAGTCATTTGGAGTTCAGTCTCCTGAATTATGCTCTTGTCACTTTCCCGGAGCCCTCAGCAGGTAGAAAAGAACTGTCATATCCCACCACAACTCATTTGAGCAAACTAGGGACCCATGAAGGTCTATCACCACTTTAATTAGCAAATAAATCATTCATTCACTTGTTTGACATTCAACACACTTATTTTGTACATATTGTGTCCCAGGTTATTGGAGTTAAATGGTGAGAAAGTTTTAATTCATCAAGCTATTCAAAACAACTTTTCTGTTATGAGTTTTGTTGATTTCTAGAAATAAAACTAATAGGAAAACATGAACCTTAGACATTATCTTTCTAAACTACACATTTTGTGAAATAGGCAGCTTAGGGCAGAGAGGCTGATTTGCCAGATGTCTTTATGACTGCACTAAAATAGATGAGGAGAAGTGATGTCCTGTAGGATCATGGGTTTCAAGCTTTGACTTTAACAGGGTTCTTTTCTTTTAAATCTTCAATAACTCCAATTTATAAAAGAAATCAAAGTGAATTTGCTCTTATTGGAAATGCACAGGGACCCTGACTGCATCAGTATCTTCCTCCTTCCCAAGGTAACGGTATTTTTAGCAAAATGAAACTAATATCATCAAATAATTACAGAACTGAAACCATTTGGTGTCCCTTTGAGGGACTCCAAAGAGTTCTAGTACCACCGTCCTTTATGTCTCAGCACAGAAAGAATTCAGTGAGAGGCAAAGCCATGTATAAGATGGATATTAGAATAGGATGCTTGTGAGGCTTACAAGCAGGTAGGAGAGGAGGGGTGCCACAACCCCCAGAACTTACTGGGCTACAGTTTTATAATCAAAGGAGAGTGGGGAGGGGGAGAAGAACTTCTTTGTCTTTCTTGAGTAAGCATCGTGTTTCCATCATCAGTTCCTCCTCCAGGCTGAGAAGAGGAGTTTTGGTGTCCCTACCTGTCAAGCTAGGTTCACAAATTATTGTTTTTAATATGTACAGAGAGTGTGTCCTAGCTTACTGAGCCCACTGGGCAGGATGTGGGTCTCATGCCACCGTTGTGTTATTGTTTGGGGGCATATCTCGTGTTTCTCTTACAGGGTCTTGTTAATCAACTCTGCTTGATTTTGTACTTAAGCAAACCTGCTCTTTCTTTTCTTTCTTCTTTAATAATTGTATTTATTTATTTTTGGCTGTGTGGGTCTCCGTTGCTGTGAAGGCTTTTCCCTAGTTGCAGTGAGCGGGAGCTACTCTCTGGTCATGGTGTGCTGTCTTTTCATTTTTGTGGTTTCTCTTGTTGGGGAGTGCAGTCTTAATTGCTCTGAGGCATGTGGGATCTTCCTGGACCAGGGATTCAACCCGAGTCTCCTGCACTGGCCTTTGTATTCTTAAGCCCAAACCTACTTTCTTGAGTAATCATTAGCTTAGAGGCATCTCCCACACTCTTCCTGTTTTACAGTACCCAAATGGGATTAACTATTTAATCACCTACTTTGTCCCATTCAGAATTTCCAAGGGACTGGCAAAATGGGTTGAAAACCACTTTGTGTGCGCGCTCATGTGTGTGTGTGTGTGTGGTGGTGGTGGGGTAGTGGTAGTAGTGGGTCATTTAATATTTGGAGAAATACACAGCTTAAACAGGACCGCAGTTAAGTAACTGTATGTGATGTATCAACTTGACTCAGTGCTGACCAGGTTCCGTCATTGTCGTGCATGTGCGCTCAATCGTGTCTGACTCTTTGAGACCTTATGGACTGTCGTCTGCCAGGCTTCTGTGTCCAAGGGATTCTCCAGGCAAGAATACTGGAGTGGGTTGCCACTTCCTTCTCCAGGGGATCTTCCTGACCCAGGGGTCTAACCTGCGTCTCTTGCATCTCCTGCCCTGGCAGGAGGATTCTTTACCATTGAACCAGCATCTCCCAAGCTACTGGGCTACATGCTTCATCTGCTGTGTTTGCTTTAAGCCTCATAACAGCTCTCCAGAGTAATACTATTATTCCTTTTACCAATAAAGAAAGTGAGGCTAGAGGTCAAACTAATTGTTCACCTAGTAGGTAGCAGAAGTGAGTTTCTGTTGTTTGAAAATGGGTTTGTCTGTTTCTAGAGCCTGAGCAAAGAACTGCCATACTAGGCTCCTCCTCAAACGATATCACAAGGAAGGAAGGGAATGTTGTTGAAACCGAGGAATAAGTCACCGAAGAGCAAGTGGAAGAATGCAGAGGGCCAAATTTGTCATAGTTTGGGTTAGGGTTAGTTATTCATTCAGTCAATAGTTATTTGCCAGTCATATTCTATGTGCTTGGCATTGGGTATATGTGAGTGAATAAAACATGCATAACTTTTCAATAATTCAACAAAAATTTATAAAGCAGCTTTGCCACGATAAATCCTGAGGTGGCCATCATGTTGGAAATCAGCTGTCCAACTTGAAGATCTGAGATTCCAGCAACCAAATGTGGTTCCTCTTTCCAGGTTTTATCTTTAATTAAGAAATGAGAAGGTGACAGTTCAGATTGCATCATAGGTTACAATAGTCTACCCTTGAAAATGAGTAACTAAAATCACTTCTTTGTTTTGTTTCCTGTGCATTTGACAATAGTTAACTTCTACTAGCAAGAAAATTTTGAAAAGACCCTGATGCTGGGAAATATTGAGGGCAAGAGGAAAAGGGGTCAACAGAGGATGAGATGGTTGGATGGCATCACTGACTCAATGGACGTGGGTTTGGGTAGACTCCGGGAATTGGTGATGGACAGGGAGGCCTGGCATGCTGTGGTTCATAGGGTCGCAGAGTCAGACACAACTGAGTGACTAAACTGAACTGAACTAGCAAGAAGATGCAATGTTTTTCTATAATGTGACATTTTACTATAATTTAAGTTAAAATGTTCCTATTATTAGGAAAGGAAACTGCATTTTCTCTAGAGTCATTAAAGTGGACAGTTTAGCTCACTGTTCTGGTTTTCATAAAGTACATTCATCATAAAGGTAAATATTTCTCTCTCATTTACACACACAGTACACACAAGAAACTCAGCTATCACAATTATCATAATTTATTGAGAGTGACCAGCTCGGGTTAAAGTCAAACAGAGGATCATCACTATGGTAATTGCAATGGAATGTCCTTTAACCAGTTATATTTGCAACCCTCTTTTGAACGAAGTTCAAGAAACTTGCTTAGGAGCCTCTGCTATTTTACTATCTTTTCAATGAATTATTTTATCAGTCCATCAGGGCTGGAGTATGTTTGTTCTGAGCAAAGTTTCAGGAGTCTTGCCCAAGAGAGTGAAACTTTGTAGCCACTCCATGATAATCTTGCAAAGGTTTCCTTTCTTTGTATTTTCTTGCTGCTATAGGCACATACAAGTTCTCAGGTGGTGCTAGTGGTAAAGAACCTGCCTGCCAGTGCAGGAGATGTAAGAGATGTGGATTTGATCCCTCGGTTGGGAAGATCCCTTGGAGAAAGAAATGGTAACCCACTCTAGTATTCTTGCCTGGAAAATTCCATGGACAGAGGACACATGTGTCACAAAGAGTCGGACACAACTGAGCACGTTTTAATAAATTATAGGCATGTACAAGTTCTCAGACTCTATATACTATTCTTTTCTTTCACATTCTCCTTTGAAAGTCCCACTGATATAAGTTCAATTTTTATCTTTCCATTAGTTAATGTTAGTATATGATTTGTTCTACAAAGTAGGCACTTCCATAGTTGATGGTATAAATTATTGTAATACTATGAACAATTGGTGGTGGTGGTTTAGTTGCTAAATCGTGTCCTACTCTTGCAACCCCATGGACTATAGCCCGCCAGGCTCCTCTGTCCATGGGGTTCTCCAGGCAAGAATACTGGAGTGGGTTGCCGTTTCCTTCTCCAGGAAATCTTCCCAACCCAGGAATTGAACCCAGATTCCTGCATTGCAAGCAGATTCTTTACTGACTGAGGTACGGAGGAAGCCCCATGAATTAGAAATTATTATGGTAATCACTAATGTTCATTAAATGTCCTTTCTCTTCTCATAATCCACTCCACACTTTAGTCTGCATGTGGTCTGGGAACCTATTTGGGGGCCCAGCAACCAAAACAAGGGAGAATCTAGGAGAAAGCCACTAGGAAGGCCCACTGCAACTGATCTGGGTCTGGACAGGCTCTTGAAAGAAGCTGTCAGCCACTTAAACAACAGTGTCCTTGGAGGTATGGCAAAGCAAACTCCATCATTCACTTTAAGTTTCCAAGAACATCCAATCCAATGGACTCATGTTTGTATCTTTCTGATTTTTCATGGCTCCTTGATATATGACCTGTTAGTTCCTCTGGTCTATTGTTAATATTGTTACTTTCCCTCCCCCGACATATGCTATTTCCCTGACCCTGGCTGTTGTCATTTCTCCTTGGATTATTGCAATCTCCTAAGTGATTTCCAAGGCTTGAGTATTGCCTCTTGGTCTACCATCCCTAATCCCTTCTCCACAATGTATCCAAAGTGAATTTAAGAAAATACCAAGTTAATCATGTCATTTTTCTTCTTAAAATCTTTCAGTTTCTTCCATTGCTTTTAAACTCCAAACTCTTTCAAGTGGTTTAAGACCCTGCATTATAGGGCCTCTATTTACCTCTTGGGGCTTCCCTGATGGCTCAGCAGAAAAGAATCTCCCTTCAAATGCAGGAGATGTGGGTGTGATCCCTGGATCAGGAAGATCACCTAGAGAAGGAAAAGGCAACCCACTCCAGTATTCTTGCCTGGGAAATCCCACGGACAGAAGAGCCTGGCGGGCTACAGTTCATGGGGTCACAGAGTCAGACAGGACTGAGTGCGCGCGCGCACACACACACACACACATGCTCACCTCTCAAGTCTCAGCTGTAATGCTCCTCTGACCCTTACACTCCAAGCTTTCATCCTTCTGAACTTCATTCAGGTGAACAATCAAGTTTCAGGAAGAGGAGGGAGACACTTGAGTCTTATGAATAACCAGGGATTTCAGTCCTTCTAGGTCTCTCTCTGCTATCTTTTCTTCGTGTCAATATCATTTTAGCTCATTACTGATTAGTTTTCTCTGTATGATGGAAAACATAGAGAACATACAGAAACACCAATAGCTTTAGCCTTGCATCTTGCTGTTTCCACCATTAAAAAAAAAAAAAAAAAATGAACCTCATGTCCCTGGTGGTTCCAAGTCCAAAATTCAGCTTACTTCAGCTGTTTACCCCTGGACCAATTCACTGGCATAAGATACAGTATCCCATTGTTTTAATGTGGTGACTCAAAGGTTTACCCTGTGTGCAGAGAAACAAGGAATGCTGAGAAGATTATCCCAAGTTGCCTCAATCATAACCTGTTAGAAGAGAGAAGAGTTAAACTGACTTCAGTATTTCTGGCTTGGACAACTCAATGGATGCTCATGACTCTGAAAAAGATAGGAAGAACATGGGGAAGAACAAATTTTGTGGTGAGTGGAAAGTATAGGTTTTGAGTATGTCATGCCAGTCTGTTGAGAAACCAGCAAGAGATATGTAGAGGCGAGAGGTCGGTTGGAGGCTAGAACGACAGCCATATCTGTTTAGGTGATGGTGGAAGCGGAGATCTTTCAGGGAGAAGACCACCAAAGACATACCTCTAGAGGGTACCCCATACTGAAGATAGAGAAAGGTAGTGTAGGAGGTAGAAGAGGCCTTGAGAGTTAATATTGATCAAGTGTTCCCAATGTGCCAAGTATGTGACGTGTATGCTCAGTCACTCAGTTGTGTCTCTTTGTGGTTCCTTGAACTGTCACTGCCAGGCTCCTCTGTCCTTGGGATTTTCCAGCAAGAATATTGGAGTGGGTTGCCATTCCCCCTTTCAGGGAATCTTCCTGACCCAGGGGTTAAACCTGAGTCTCTTGTGTCACTTCCACTGGCAGGCAGATTCTTTACCACTAGCACCACCTGGGAAGCCCCGTGCATAGCATGATCTGCTTCTATTAAAATTTGTACAACCATTCTATGGTATACCTATGCAGTAGATATTATTATTCTCTTCATTTCATAAGAAATGAAGGCTTATCAGTATTCAGCAATTGGTCTAAGGTCTCAGTTAGTAAGCAGTTTAGCCACCTGATGCGAAGAGCTGACTTGTTTGAAAAGACCCTGATGCTGGGAAAGATTGAAGGCAGGAGGAGAAGGGGATGACAGAGGATGAGATGGTTGGATGGCATCACTGACTCAATGGACACGAGTTTGGGTAAACTCTGGGAATTGGTGATGGAAGGGAGGCCTGGCGTGCTGCGGTCCATGGGGTCGCAAAGAGTCAGACACAACTGAGCGACTGAACTGAACTGAACTAACAGATCTGAGGGGCACAAGTCCAAAAGTCCAGAATTCCAGGTTCACTGGGCCCAAATTAAAGTGTCTAGAGACATTCCAGGGCTGCTCCTGAAGGCTATGGGAGAAGTCTTACTCATCTCTTCCATTTCTGGTGGTTCCTGGCATTCCCTGGATTGTGGCTGTATCCCTCATCCCCCATGGTTACACTGCTTCCTCTCTTCTGTTTTACTTAATCTTAAATCTTTCTCTAACTTCTTCAGAGTCCTGCCCCAAGGCCACAGGTACTAAGCATTTCACCAATGCCGTTTAAGTGGACCCCAGAACCAAGGTCACCTCTGGAACTGACTAAGGCCCTTTGTGGGGCTTCCCAGGTGGTGCTTCCCAGGTGGTGCTAGTGGTAAAGAACCCATCTGCCAACTCAGGAGACATAGAAGACTTGGGTTCACTCCCTGAGTTGGAAAGATCCCCTGGAGGAGGGCATAGCAACCCACCTCAGCATTCTTCCCTGGAGAATCCCATGGATAGAGCAACCTGCAGGCTACACAGTCTATATGGTTCCACACATTTGGACATGACTTAAGTGACTTAGCATGCAAGTCCCTTTGTAACCCTTACCAAAAGGCTCCTCCCTGGCCACCAATCACTACCAACAAGCTTCCTGATCCCATTTTAGGCAAAAATGCCCACCCCAGTGCTCACCCTATAGCATTCTGACCAGTCACCTATGTCACCCTTCCAGCAGGACTTCTGTCTTGAGGCTATAAAAATTGGCTACTACCCCAGGAAAAGCATCTGCTCTCCTCTGAGCAGGGATGCTGTAGCTGTTCTAACAGCCCCCAGTCCACTGTGCTAGCAGCACCCTCATTATCTCCACTCCTATTCTCAAGAAAATCCCTTCTGAAATACTGTGTCTGGAAATTCTTTTCCATGCAGCACTCAAACTGCCTAGACATTCCTCTTATAATAATACATGTGATTGCATTTAGGGCCTATTCTTATAATCAAGATCCAACCAGTCCATTCTAAAGGAGATCAGCCCTCGGTGTTCTCTGGAAGGAATGATGCTAAAGCTGAAATTCCAGTACTTTGGCCACCTCATGTGAAGAGTTGACTCATTGGAAAAGACTCTGATGCTGGGAGGGATTGGGGGCAGGAGGAAAAGGGGACGACAGGATGAGATGGCTGGATGGCATCACCGACTCGATGGACGTGAGTTTGAGTGAACTCCGGGAAAAGGTGATGGACAGGGAGGCCTGGCATGCTGCGATTCATGGGGTCGCAAAGAGTCGGACACGACTAAGTGACTGAACTGAACTGAATTTATAATCCGGGATAGGTTTCCATTTCGAAAATCTTGGTTATCTAAAAGGACTGTTTCCATTTAAGGTAACATTTACAGGTTCCAGGCATTAGGGCCTGGAACATTCGATGGCTGTTACGCTTCCGATTACACTGAATGTTGTTGGAGATCTGCCAAGACCAGCAAAGGACTGAGCACAGCATCTGCCAATAGAAACCGAGTACATGTCGGTCCGTTTCCGCTTTAAAAAAATGGTTTCTAAGGAAGCCTCCCTAATACGGCTGCGATAAGGTCCAAAGCACAGCCGGAACACGTAGTAGGTAGGGTGTAAGACACGTAGTAGGTAGGTAGGAACACGTAGTAGGTAGGGTGTAAGTTTTTTAGTTTCAGTTCAGTCGCTCAGTCATGTCCGACTACTCTTTGTGACCCCATGAATTGCAGCACGCCAGTCCTCCCTGTCCATCACCAACTCCCGGAGTTTACTCAAACTCATGCGCATTGAGTCGGTGATGCCATCCAACCATCTCATCCTCTGTCGTCCTGTTCTCCTCCTGCCTTCAATCTTTCCCAGCATCAGGGTCTAAAGAATGAAATAAAAGCAGGAGCGCTAAGTTTGGCTCTCGCTGCTTGGGTTTGCACATCACGCAGTCCCGGCTGCCTGCTGATCAGCGTCAGTCGTGTCTGACTCTGCGACCCCACAGATTGTAGCCCGCCAGGCTCCTCTGTCCATGGGATTCTCCAGACAAGAATACTGGAGAGGGTTTGTTTCCGCGCCCTCGTCCAGAGGATCTTCCCCATCCAGGGATGGAATCCAAGTCTCTTAGCTCTGCTGCACTGGCAAGAAGGCTCTTTATCCCTTAGCGCCACCTGGAGTTGCCCGAGACCTCGCCTTCTCACAGTCTCACTGCCTCCCAAGAGGCGTCTTCATCTCTAGGTCCCGCCTCCTCCACGCACTCGCCCCCCCTTCGCCCCGCCCACCTAGCTGGCCGTCCTCCTTCCGTAAAGTGTTGAAGGCGTGGGGACTTTCGCGGGCTGTTCATCTTACTGACTATCAAACCCTCGCCCATTCTATCCAAGTATGTCATCTTTTTTTTGGCCTCCAGTTTATTCTCCCAACGAATTAGATTTAATGAGCTTCATGGTGGCAGTTCACCTGCTTTCAAGTGAAAATCGAGAGGAGGAACTGTGAGAATTAGACTGGCAATATTCAAGACAGCCCGCAGGGAAAGGTCGGGTCCTATACACAGACCGGTCGCCGAGCCCGGGCCCGCGCTCCGCGCAGGCGCAGTGGGCCGGACTCGCCATGCCGACTGTCAGCGTGAAGCGAGATCTGCTCTTCCGAGCCCTGGGCCGGACCTACAGTGAGTGCGCGCCCCGTAGCCTGTGCTCTGCGCCTCTCCTCGGAGGCTGGGACCCTCTTGCAAAAAGGCATTGTGGCCATGTTTATGCTGCGCTCAGGTTTTGGCCTCGGGCGTTCGGGGTCCAGCTAGGGTAGGCCAACCGCGGATGTAGTCTTCGGGGAGTACCCGCACGTGCTGGGCTCGCAGTGTCATTCATTCACGGGTCTCTTAAGGAGCGCCTCCGGCGTCCCTGATGCCAGAGAGCAGAATAGGAATGAAGCTCCGGATGGCATTCCAAGTGTAGCCAGTGGAGTGTAAGAAGAGCGCTCTGGGAACTCCATTTGTGAGCAGGAGCAAGGAGGGACAGCTTGCTTTCCTTCCTGGTTTTATTTTATTCACGTTTACCTAACGCCGGTTATGTGCCATGTATTGTGCTAGGCGTTTTGGGAATACAGCGGTGCACGGGGCGCCTAAAGTCCACCACATTCACATTTCTGATGAAAGGAGCAGATAATAAAACCAGCTTAGTAACTGCTGGTTTGGATACTGTTAAATGCTAGCAGGGAAACAAAAAAGATACTGTGTTTGGAAAAACATTAATTAGGTGGTAGTCCTGAGTGACGAGGAGTCGACTCGGTGGACCTAGTGCTTAGGCTGCCCTTCATCTCTTCAGTTAAAAAAAAACAACAAAACACTGCCACTGAAAAAAAGGGGAATATAAAGTACACTTACCAATTATCCTATACATGTAGCAGTTGAAGTGACATCTGCCGTGTCCAATGTTGTCAGCTTGTGTAACGAGTGTGATAATTGGTTTGTAAGAGCTGTTTTTAGTTCAAGGGCTCAATAAAGCAACCCCCTCAGGTACTGCTGTCTACAATAAAATACTACTGTGGAAATAAAGTTAGCTTTTAAAAACTAAAAGCTCTTCAGGTGTACTTTTAGATACTGTGGTGCAGCTAAGCCTGGAACAGTCCAAGTTTGAACTGAGCGGGTCCACTTATAGAAGGTTTTATTTTCAGCGGTAAATACTGAGGTTCTACATAATTTGTGGTTGTTGAATCCTCCCATGCAGACCGCAGGAGGACCAAGTGTAAGTTATACAGAGATTTCAGACCTGGTGGAGGGATCCGAACCTGGATCCCTGCCTCTTTCAAGGGTTACCTGTATTCTTAAAGTGTTATTCTCCCTAGTCTTTTGTCCTTGTTTAGTCGCTAAGTCTTGCCTGACTCTTTTGCTTCCTCATGGACTGTAGCGCTCCAGCCTCCTCTGTCCATGGGATTTCCCGAGCAAGAATCCTGGGAGGTGGGTTGCCATTTCCTTCTCCAGGGGATCTTCCGCACCCAGGGATGGATCCTGAATCTCCCGCATTGGCAGGTGGATTCTTTACTGCTGAGCCCCCTGGGAACCCCGGTGTTTTGCCCTAAGTCCCTGAAAATAGATGTAATGCTCTTATCCTCTAAACGGGGCTCTTTTTCTCTACACTGTTTATTTCATGCTTTGCTTTTTTGTATTTCTTACCCATCCTTCTAAACCGTATTCTCATTAATTGTTTATGATATCTCTGAATTACACAAGGTGGTATGTAGCAAAATTTGTTCAGGACAACTGTGGTAAATTCCCACTTGGACATCCATATCTGGGAAAGTAAAAAGTAATCTAGGTTTTAAAAAATGGTAAGATTTATAGCCTGTTTACCATCATCTGATGTTTTATTCTCTAGCTGCCCTCTCCCTTTTTTTCATATTGAGAGATATCAGGTAAACTTGATTATTCATAAATATCTGTCGACTGCTGGCTCATTAAAGTTTCACTCAGGAAGATTGATGTTGGTGTACTTCTGACAGTTCAGGAATAATACTCATCATTATTTATATTTTACCTGTTCTTAATCTTTTAAATGTTAATTAAATTAAAGTCGGATTCTATACCACTGAGCTATCAGGGAATCCCTCAAGCTGCTTTTATTCTATTCATTTTGCTCTTCTGGGGCAGTTTTGTCTCCTTAGTGCATCTTTTTTTATCGCTTTTCTGTTAGGATGTTTTCCTCTTGCCACTCGTTTTCTTGTTAACTGATTTGTCTTCACTGTTCTTCAATTCTGGGCCTGTCCTGCCTTGGTGTAATTGCTTGCAATGCTGCCAGAGCCACTTCTGTATATCATATAAACCCCAAAGATGTAGTTACTTAGGGGTGTCATTTTGTTAGAGGGAGTTATTAAACATGATTTATTATTGGTTCTTCCTTGCATTTAAGTGGTGAAATACAGCTGAAAGGAATAAAACAAATTGTATGATAATTAGGACTCAGTACAGGATTCAGTATATTTTAATGAGTCCAAACAATTTGGTCAGTAACCATTTAGTTATCTATAGATAATCCTCAAATTTAGCACCTTAAAACAATGGTCATTTGGTATATGTTTCTGAGGCTCAAGGATTGGGGAGTGACTTAGCTGAGTGGTTCTGACTTTCACCTGGTTGTAGTAAAGGTGTCAGGTCTGTACTCAGGTCAAGGTCTAATGGGCTGGAGAGTCTTAATTCCAGGTTCACTCAAGTGCTTGTTGGCAGACAGCAGTTCCTTGCTGAGTTTTGGCCAGAGATTTCAGTGCTTCCCACTTTGACCTCTCCATAGGACTGCTTGCAACATGGTGACTCGTTTGTCCCAGAGCGAGAGGTCCAGGAGAGCAGATAGTCAAGAGAGAGCTCACAATAGAAGCCATAGTTTTTCCTAACATATCAGAAGTGATATACCATCCCTGGCCATATTCTCTGGGTCACAGAGACTAATTCTGGCACTGTGCAGGTGGAGACTGCAAAGGATGTTGGTACGGTACCAGAAGACCAGAGGCAAGTGTTCTTGGAGGCCAACTTGGGAACTGACTAGTACCATCTGTCCTGTGGCCCCCAGTGATTCATGTTCCTCCCACATGCAACATGCACTCCCTCCCAAAGCCCCAAGAAGTGTCATCGCATTTCAGCATTTCAGCAGCAGCTCAGAACCTAGTCTCTTCATCTAAATCAGGTCCAGCTGCGGAGGAGGCTCTTCAGTGTAGTTCCCTAAGTACAGCTCCTCGAGTATAATTACTCTTGACCCGGGAGACTAAAGAGACAGGTTATCTGCTCTACCTGCACCTAACATACAGTGGTAAGACAGGCCTAGGACATTGTTCTTCAAGAGAGAAAGATGGGAGACACAAAGAAGTTACTGGTCCATGGTAGTTCTGAAATTGAGCTGGTAAATGTTGGAGATTCCTGATTAGAACTTCAGGCCTGGGATCTTTGTCCTTGGTTCTGCCCTACCCTCTAGTCTCTTGGTTCTACCCTCTGAGTGATGTGCATTACTTTATTTTTTTGGTGAAAAGAAAGGATTCTTTACAGCTGATTGGTTTTCTCAGTCTTCTTCCCACCAACAGACTTTTGAGTATTCATTTCTTCCCATCTCTGTCCCTTTTAGCTCCAGCTTGCAATGTTTGTGCATATGTATTTCTTAAAAAAAGAAAAAAAAAACAAACTCTGGATCTTCAGTCAGTTTTGTTGGTTTCCGCTTCCTTGGTCAAAAGCCACACCACCCACGGATCTCTGAAATAAGCCGTTTTGTACCTTGGGCTTCCAGTGCTCTTATTTAGACTCAGTTGGGTGACTGAATAAATTCTTGAGGCACATCCTTCATTTCTTGATCCATAGTTTCTTTTGTCTGAGTGAACAGTGTTTTTGGTTTTGCTGAGTCTCTGAAGTGACGCAGCAGCAGCAGCAAGAGTTTACAGTCACACCCTTGATTTCATCTTTAGACCATGTCTCCCTGGCAATGCTCTGGATTTGCTCTTCGCTCAGAAGTCATTTTTTAATCTTAGCAATTGTTACATCTGGGGAGACTGAGAATTTTTAAAACCATCAAGTCCTGGCTCCTTTTTGCTTCCTAGTCTTCACCTCTTCTCTCACATTATAAACCACTGTGTCGGCACCGGATGGAAAGCTTAGCTACCATCACCCTGTTGAGTGGGTACATTTCCTTCAGTCCCAGTAACCGTCAGCCACAGTGTTGCTAAGCCTTGCCTCTACATAAAAAGGATGGGGGGGTCTGTCAGTTTCCAGTAACACTTCCTCACTTTCTCCATATCCTTACCTGCCTCTTTGTCGGAGACTG
Organism: Redunca redunca; assembly: GCA_006410935.1. NCBI lineage: Eukaryota > Metazoa > Chordata > Mammalia > Artiodactyla > Bovidae > Redunca > Redunca redunca. Next base: position 371,068 of record SJYQ01000315.1, read on the forward strand.
AGGCTTCAGGTAACAGCTTTGTCAGGCACTTGAGGTTTTGTTTACCCTGTCAAAGCCCACCTCCTGACTCCAGAGCCTTTGTTTGTTTTGTTACGGCAGCACAGTTACCAAAGTCTGTGTTAGTTATTTACTGCTACATCACTGATTACACCAGTACGCAGGAGGCTAAAATGACAAGGCTTTATTATTTCGCACAGTTTCTGAGAGAGGAATCGAGGGAGGAGCTGCGGAGCTGGCAGAGCTGGCCCTGGGTCTCCCACCGGGTTGCAGGCAAGTTGTCAGCTGGGCGTGCAGTCATCTCAGAGCTGGGCTGGGCTGGACAGTATGCTTCCAGGTTCATTCATGTGGTCGTTTGAGACCTCAGTTAACAGGGTGCGAGCACCAGGAGGAGGGGTCGCTGGGGGCCTCTCTCACCTCCTGCCCTAGTTAATGATACCCGCCACCTACAGGTTCACCCCCGCCAGGGACCTGGGAGCCACCCCGGGCGCCTCCTGCTCACTCACTCTTCCCACCTCCCAGGCAGCCTTTGTGCCTTACAGATTCTGCCTTCCACATTTCTCACATTCTTCCTTCTCCCTCACGCTCACTGCTGCTGCTTTAATGAATTCCTCACTGTTTCACTTGTTTGCAGTAGATTCTCTGCAGTTCGTCTGCCACCCTGCCACCATTCTTTTTTTTTTTTTTTGGCTGCACCATGCAGCACGTGGGATCTTAGTTCCCTGACCAGGGATCAAACCTGTGTCCCCTGCATTGGGATTGCAGTCTTAACCACTGGGGCTGCCAGGGAAGTCCCCTGCCACCACTTTTTAAAGCAGGGGTCCCCAACCTCTGGGATCTAATGCTTGATTTTTCTGAGGTGGCGCTGATGTAATAAAAAGAGAAATAAAGTACATGATAAATGTAATGTGCTTGAATCATCCTCCTAGGTCTGTGGAAAAATTGTCTTCCACAAAACCGGTCCCTGGTGCCAAAAAGGTTGGGCACCGCTGCTCTAAAGTGCAGGATCTGATCATGAAGTTGCCCAGCTGGAAGTCCTGGAGTGTAACTCCCCGTCGCCTCAGGCAGGACGGAGGGCAAATCCCTTGGCATCAGGAGCTGACTTCTCTCTACTTCTTCCATCATATCTCTTCCTGACATGAGCCTCATGCAGCATTCATACGCAACGTGCCAGATGTCTCATGCTGTTGTCTCACTCCCCACAGTCCCTGCCTAATGGACTCCTTTCTGTGAAGTCTTTACTGACCCTCAGTTGATGACTTCCTTTGTGCCAACTCTGTACTTTGCACTCAACATATCTGTATTTACATATCTGGTTTGTTTACTGAAATAGGGAGTAGTTATGGCAGGAATTGTGTTTTATTTATCTTTGTAGCCCTGACACCTAGCATAGTGCCAACTCATAGGAGATGCGCAGTAAATGTTACTTGAATTGAACTTCAATGTCAGGATCAGAAATCTTAAGACACTAGAATATACTGGTAATAATGGTTTGTGTTCAATTCTTCATAACATGAAAACCCTGACAATGCTGTGTATCAGATAGCAAAGCAGAGTAAGATATAATTTAAAAGTAAGGAAGAGAACTCTTAATTATTGCAGACCTACTGTGTTTCAGTACATGAGGTGAAGCCCTTTATCTGCATGAACTCATTTAAATCTTTCCAACAGTTGCGTGCATGGCTGTACAATACTACTTTAGGAGGCATAGGAATCAGAAAGTTTCCGTGAGGTGCCAAGCTCTCAGGACTAGTGGAACAGTCAGAGATTGAACTTGGATTGAGCTGGCTCCAAAGCCAGGCCACCTCAGAGAATTTGAAATGAGAGCATTTATATGACATGATTCCACTGTGTTGGATCTGTGATTTGGACCTACTTTACATTAGATCCCTGCTTGCCCGTTGTTTTTCTTCCAAGTAAATGTAAGCTCCCCATGCTTACAATCAGGTAATCTGATTCTGTAGCTGATATTAGTTAGGTTAATCAGCCCTTTATTTAATAGTTGTGTTTTTCTTTCTTAATTGTTTTTGTTCAAGCTTTTTTTTGTTTTTTTTTTTAAATGGTGATATCTGATGCCTGATATCTAGTATGTTCGGTGTAAGACAGTTAAAAAGATGCAGTATTTATGTGCTATTTGCATTTGTACTGAACAGATTAAAATTTGTAATCTCTTTTTTCCCCTAGCTGATGAAGAATTTGATGAACTGTGTTTTGAATTTGGACTGGAACTTGATGAAATTGTATGTATTAGATATTTCTTTAATATTCTGTGTCTCAGTTCATTACATTTTGTCTTTGTTACCTTACAGTTAGACTAAGAAGGAACATTTGTGGGCCCTGGTGCTTTCTGTGTTCTCTGTGTTATGAGACTAGCTCTGATTCTAAGGTGTTGCTTTATGTAAAATCTTCGAAGGGGTTCATGCCTTTATTCAGATGCAGTCCCCTCGAGTCATCAGGAAGGGGTCTGGGAGCAATGGAAACTGAGCTTCAGCCAGAGTTGCTGTCTCCTTGGCCTCTGGCTCCTCCTCCTCCCTTTCCTCTGAGCCCCATCCCACCTTCCTCCCGTGCCTGTTCCAATGTTAACTCATTCTTCATTTATTACTGTGTACTTTGATGTTGTAAAATGATCTCCTGCCTTTTGAAGAATTGCTTATAAAAGTGATTTTGAAACATTTTCCTGGTCTTTTGATTGTACAGTGATTGAAATGTTTAAAAAATAGCTTTATTTACCAAATAGATAACTAATATTGATTATGTATTAGAGACACTGTGCTTGTAACTAAAAAGACTTAATATTTCTTGGTAATTAGTGTTATGTTTTCCCCCCAAGCCTTCTTAATCTGTTCAGTGTATAATAACACTATAAGGTTAAAAAAGCCTTCAGACTGACAAAAACCTGTGTTGTTTTGTCTTATTTTTCCTGCTGCTTCTTTACTAATGTTACAAAAAAGAATTTTTTAATGTTAATGAGCATCTATATGCTTGAGAAGTCAGCTGAGATTTCTATAGTATATATTAATTTTATTAGAACTCAAAATTATGTTTGAAGTTTTGTAATATCTAAGCATTGGACTGAAGGTCAGAAAAATGAAATAATAGTTTGAGCTCCCACATTTACTAGCTGTGGAACCATGGACATTACATTGCCTCTCTGGGCCTATTTTTCATCTGTAAAATAAGCAGTTTACATGTATGATCCTTTCAGGGATCCCTGTAGATCCCACTGGGCTTCCCTGGTGGCTCAGACAGTAAAGAGTCTGCCTGCAAGGCAGGAGGCCCAGGTTCAGTCCCTGGGTCAGGACGATCCCCTGACCTGGAGAAGAAATGGCAGCCCATTCCAGTATTCTTGCCTGGAGAATCCCATGGACAGAGGAGCCTGGCAGGCTACAGTCCATGGGGTTGCAAAGAGGTGGACACATCTGAGGGACTAACACTTTAACTTTCGCTCATCATAGATCCCTCTGGCTCTGAAGTTTCTGTGGTTATTGATTTCTATAACATTTTTGTTAGCATTGATAAACCTGCATTGATCACAGTCATCACCTGTGATCTTTGTATGAACCGAGATATTGAAAATGGGAGAAGGCTTAGGCAGCCGTGTCTTTTTTGCAAAGGATCTCTAGTTACATTTTCTCCCCTTCTTTATATGGGGTCTTGCCTGAAATCCAGCACCCCTATGAAGTCACTCATTTTCCTTCACTAAAACATTAGCAATTTTGTTGACCCCTTTGAGGGAACTCAGTTTAAATTCTAATTTTTCCTGCCTCTTCTCATATCCTCCCCCGTCTCTCCCCCATTTCTTTTCTCCTCTTCCTCTCCTGTCCCCTTCTCTTCCCCTTGCTCTTTATCCTCTTCTTTTTTTAATTTTTTTGTTTCTTTACAAAAACACAACAACTTATTTTCCAGTTTAGTTCAGTCACTCAGTCGTATTCGTCTCTTTGCAACCCCATGAACTGCAGCACGCCAGGCCTCCCTGTCTATCACCAACTCCTGAAGTTTATCCAGACTCATGTCTATTGAGTCAGTGATGCCATCCAACCATCTCATCCTCTGTCTTCCCCTTCTCCTCCTGCCCTCAATTTTTCTCAGCATCAGGGTCTTTTCAAATGAGTCAGCCCTTTGCATCAGGTGGCCAAAGTATTGGAGTTTCAGCTTCAACATCAGTCTTTCCAATGAACACCCAGGACTGGTCTCCCTTAGGATGGACTGGTTGGATCTCCTTGATGTCCAAGGGACTCTGAAGAGTGTTCTCCAACACCACAGTTCAAAAGCATCAATTCTTCGGCACTCAGCTTTCTTTGTAGTCCAACTCTCACATCCGTACATGCCTACTGGAAAAACCATAGCCTTGACTAGATGGACCTTTGTTGGCAAAGTAATGTCTCTGCTTTTTAATATGCTCTCTAGGTTGGTCATAACTTTCTTTCCAAGGAGTAAGTGTCTTTTAATTTCATGGCTGCAATTACCATCTGCAGAGTTTGGAGCCCAGAAAAATAAAGTCAGCCACTGTTTCCCCATCTATTTTCCATGAAGTGATGGGACTAGATGCCATGATCTTAGTTTTCTGAATGTTGAACTGTAAGCCAACCTTTTCACTCTCCTCTTTTACTTTCATCAAGAGGCTCTTTAGTTCCTCTTCACTTTCTGCCATAAGGGTGGTGTCATCTGCATATCTGAGGTGATTGATATTTCTCCCAGCAGTCTTGATTCCAGCTTGTGCTTCCTCCAGCCCAGTGTTTCTCATGATGTATTCTGCATATAAGTTAAATGAGCAAGGATAATTGTTTTACAATATTGTGTTGATTTCTGTCATGCATCAACATTCTTTTTTTATTTTTAAATTTTCCCTAATTTTCACAGTATGCCTCCTGAGTTTGAGATGGCCAGTGAAGGTGTTCCTTGGAGCCCACAATCAAAAAGCACTATGAGCCCTGGGCGGTTCCAACCTCCTGTGGACTCTGTGATTCCTCAGGTGTAACTCAGGCACATAGTGCTCATTGAGGAAAGTGAAGTCTTCAGCATGCTATACAAGTGTAGATTATACTTCTTTGGGAAGTAATTTGAACTGCTCATCTTGTGGCAGTGGGAGAGCCCCATGTAAAACAAAATACATCACATATTTTGATAGGAGTCCATCAGTTATTTTAGCAGATGATTTGTGATAGAAAGAGCAGGAGTTCCAGTTAAGTGGGGATAACTACTGGGTGACATTAGTGGTTGGAGTATGAGTTCTAAGGAATTTGATTGGAAATAAATATATAGACAGTTTCCTGCCATGATAAATGGAGAGAACAGAATTTAACTTCTTGGCAATGATTGTTTTTAAGAAAGTCTCTACAGTGTGGTAATTGAGATATTCTAAGCTTTTTATTCTGCACTGAATTTATTCTAGCGGTATTTCTTCTCCTTTCTCCCTCGTTTATTTTTGCTCTTGCTGCTTTGTACCCTTTACTATCCTTAGACCTCTTCCCATTGCACCTGTGAGTGAGTGAGTGAGTGAAAGTCACTCAGTCATGTCCAGCTCTTTGCAACCCTATGGACTATACACCTGTAATCCCTTCTGATTTACACCACAGCTTCTGATGGTCTCTTTAAATGTTTTTGTTTGCTTTTATAGTATTATTCTCATTTTCATGTTGCTTCTAGCCTTGGGTGCCCATAGGATTTAGCTTTTAGAGTCATTATCTTATAAAAAGTTGCATATCTTTTCATTTTTTTTTTCTTTTTTCTTTCTCTCTCTTTTTTTGTTTCTTGGCTTGTGGGGTCTTAGTTCCCTGACCAGGGTTTGAGCCCAGGCCCTCAGCAGTGAAAGTGTGGCGACCTAACCTCTGGACCACCAGGGAATTCCCAATATAGGTTTTATTTGGTGAATTTCCTTTAGTTTGTCTCATTGACACTTCGTTTAGTAGGCAAAGTTTAGCCCACGCCTTGCTTTAGACAGCTTTCTGCTGCTCTGGAAAGAGCATGAATAGTGTAGTTACTACTTTATAGGACTGATAATGACTTTTTTGAAAAAAATTTAGATTTATTTAGTTTTATTTTAATTTTTGGTTTTAGACATCTGAAAAGGAGATTATAAGTAAGGAACAAGGTAATGAAAAGGCCCATGGGGCCTCTGATGTTGTTCTCTACAAAATCGACGTCCCTGCCAATAGATATGACCTGCTGTGTCTGGAAGGATTGGTTCGAGGACTTCAAGTCTTCAAAGAAAGGTAAGGGAGAATATTCATTAAACCCGTGGCCAGGTGGGATTTCTTTTTTCTTTGCCTGTCATTATCAACAACCGTGTTTAAGTTTCTGGAAAAAAGCTTGTTGGACAGATCCACAGCTTTGGGTCTACATGGAGAGCTGACTGGAGCCTGTAGATGTAGGCATTTGAAAATTGAAAAAAAGAGTCATAGTCTTTCATTTGGGAAGCATATTTTAAAACTGGAGTGGTTAATGATTTTATGGCTTTAACAACTCTAGCGGGTTCATGTGAGTTCCTTCTGTAATACAGTTGGCATAGACAGTTCATGAGGTTGGTTAAAGGTTGGGAGGAAAGCAGAAGGCTGCAACTTTATATGCTGTTTTCTTAAAAATTTTGAGGAAGAAAAAAAAAAAAAAAAAAATTTTGAGGAAGCTCAGAAATGGAGCTTCCTGACTGGAAAACTGAAGATCTCATGACAGCTGTGGCCAAGTTAATTGACTTCACTAGTTTCAAGCTTGTAATTTATAATGAATATTTTCAAGTCCTCTTCCGACTCTTTATGTAATATGTATAGAAAATGATGAATATGTAAAGTGAAAAAGAGTAAAGCTATCAAAAATAATTATAAAGAACAGACTGTTGGACTCTGGGAAAAGGCGAGGGAAGGATGATTTGAGAGAATAGCATTGAAACATGTATATTATCATATATGAAATAGATCGACAGTCCAGATTTGATGCATGAGGCGGGGTGCTCAGGGCTGGTGCACTGGGATGACCCTGAGGGATAGGATGGGGAACACAGGTACACCCATGGCTGATTCATGTGAATGTATGTCAAAAACCACCACGATATTGTAAAGTAATTAGCCTCCAATTAAATAAATAATGGACATGGAAAAAAATAATTACTTTTTGGTTACTTACCCATTATCTTGTCAGATGCAAAAGAATACGAGCCTCAGGCTGATAGGCTACAATTTGAAACTATGAGGCCGTCAGACGAGAGACAGGTGTTGGTGAAAGGGTGATAATAAGGCATTTGGTTAATAAGATGGTTAAAATTTGAGGGTTGACCCCGTTGCGACTCTGCATGACAATCAGATGTTTATTTTATTTTTTATTCTTGGTTGCTGTGGGTCTTCGTCGCTGTTCACAGGCTTTCCTCTAGATACGGAGACTGGGGCCTACTCTCTAGCTGTGGTATGTGGGCTGCTCATTGTGGTGGCTTTTCATGAGATGCAGGTTTGATCTTTGCGTTGGGAAGATATCCTGGAGAAGGAAATGGCAACCCATTCCGATATTCTTATCTGGGAAATCCCATGGACAGAGGAGCCTGGTGGGCTACAGTTCTTGGGTCGCAAGAGTCAGACAGGACTCACCGACTAGACCACCGCCGCCGCCTCTTGTTGTAGAGCACAGGTGTACAGGCTTCAGTAGCTGCAGCATGCGTGCTCAGTAGTTGTGGCCCGTGGGCTGAATTGCACCAAGGCATGTGCAATCTTCCCAGATCAGGGATCAAACCCATGTCCCATTGCATTGGCAGGCAGATTCTTATCCACTATACCACCAGGGAAGTCCAGATGTTTATATTTTAGGGTCAGGGATAGTCTCCTTACATTGTGTTTCCCAAACCTGACTGATAGGAATTTAACAGGCACCTCATATGATTTTTATGATGAGAGAAAATTAGGAAAATCACTTAAAACCTTTGCTACCCGAAGTGTGGACCAAGGACCAGCATCTGTAACACCTGGGAGCCTGTTAGAACTGCAGAGTCTGCTTCTACCCAAGACCTCTTGAATCAGAATATATGCTTTAACAAATTCACTAGTTGATTGTAGGCACCTTGAGGTTTGAAAAGCACTGTTAAAACAATGGTTCCCACCCTCGCCTGATATAACAATCACCTGAAGCGACTTAGCAGCAGCAGCAGTCTCCTGAGATCCAGTGATGATAATATGCATTACCACAAGGCATCATAGCCCATTTTTAAACAACTAGAAATGTTAGAATATTTGTTAGGATTTTATTTTTAAATACTCAGCCCAAAGTTGATTTGCTGTAACTTTAACCCATTGTCTTACTTCTGTGCATTTTGTATACTTTCTATACACAGAATAAATTAGTTTCAAATGTTTTGATTAGTAATGAACACATTTATTTTAATATTTTAGGGTAAAGTCTCCGACGTATAAACGGGTAATGCCTAAAGGAGAAATCCAGAAGTTGATCATCACAGAAGAGGTAATAAGGATCAATTCTTATTTTTCGATAAAAACATCCCTTGTGTGTATATATCTCTAAGGTGGGACAGAGCTGACCCTTCTGCCAAATGTAGTTTTCTTTGATCATTGTATATTTAACCTCTAGCTCTGAAAAACTGTGATTTTGTTTTTGCCAAAAAGTGAAAGGGGATAGCATCTGTTTTCTGTGAATAATTTTGGAAAATAACATCCAAATGTTATTTTGCTATTTATTAAGTATATTTTTGTTATTTTGTATATTATTAAGCAATGTTATGTTGCTTAAAATACTTTTGAGATAATTATTTAAATCGTGGTATAACATTTAGAAAGAAAATCTCTTGGGGAAAGGCTGTTTTGGTAGAAATACTATGAGCAAACTACTTGAAAGGTTAATTTTTTTAATCAATAATGCAGTAGATTTTCAGAGATCTTGCTGAAATGTAAATTCCATGAGGACTGTGACTTCCTCTCCTATCACCACTGTATTTTACTGTTGATTGAATGAAAATTTGTGACAGCTGACTTACTATTACAAGATGTTATTACAAAGAAAAGCCTTCATATTTACCATCTCTACTGATAAAATGAATTTCAGACAGCTAAAATACGTCCGTACGCTGTTGCAGCGGTTCTCCGAAACATAAAGTTTACAAAAGATAGATATGACAGCTTCATTGAACTTCAGGAGAAATTACATCAGAACATTTGCAGGTTTGTGAATGTATCTCTTTCTTGGTTGCTTCTCCCTCTTTCTCCTCCTTCCCTCTCCTTCTCTCTTCCTCTTTTCCTCCCTCTTTCCTTTCTTCCCCTACCCCTGCAGACTTAAAAAAATTATTTTTTTCTAAAATAATAATATGTGAAAATAACAAGAAAGTTACTGAAATTTAAATTTAAGTAAGTTTAAATTTGGGGGCTTCCGTGTGGCTCAGATGGTAAAGAATCTACCTGCAATGTGAGAGACCTCAGTTTGATCTGAGAAGGGAATGGCAATCCACACCATTTCCCAGAGCTTGCTCAAACTCATGTTCATTGAGTTGGTGATGCCATCCAACCATCTCATCCTTTGTCCTCCCCTTCTCGTCCTGCCTACTATCTTTCCCAGCACCAGGGTCTTTTCTAATGAGTCAGCTCTTCTCATCATGTGGCCAAAGTTTTGGATCTTCAGCCTCAGCATTAGACCTTCCAGTGAATATTCAGGGTTGATTTCCTTTAGGAATGATTGGTTGGATCTCCTTGCAGTCAAGGGACTCTCAAGAGTCTTCTCCAATACCACAGTTCAAAAGCATCAATTCTTCAGTGTTCAGCTTCTTTATAGTCCAACCCTCATATCCATGGACTTCCCATGTGGCTCAGCGGGTACAGAATCCACCTACAATGTAGGATACCTGTGTTTGATCCCCCAGTTGGGAAGAACCTCTGGAGAAGGGAAAGACTACCCACTCCAGTATTCTGGCCTGGAGAATTCCATGGACTGTTTAGTCCATGGGGTCTCAAAGAGTCGGATCCAACTGAACGACTTTCAATTTCATTTTCTCATATCTGTACATGACTACTGGAAAAACCATAGCTTTGGTGGCAAAGCTTTTTAATATGTTGTCTAGGTTTGTCATAACTTTTCTTTCAAAGAGCAAGTACCTTTTAGATTTTTAAACTGTGTTTTCTTTTTTGAGATTTTTAAATAACTGAATATTCTTATTCTATCTTTGACATTGCTTTACATCATTTCCCATACAGCTCCCTTTAGTATGATCATCTTCAGATCAGTTTAATTCCTCAACTCCTAAAGGTCAAAGAAGGTAACAGTGGGAGTCCTTGAACTAATGTCAGTTTTTCAAAAATCCTAATAAAAGTTACTAATAGGAAACATCAGTCTTTAGCTAACATACCAAGTTTTTTTGTGTGGTCCTAAAATATAGCAACATAAGTTACCTCATGCTAAGCAAAGGTATGATTAATAGTTACATATGTCTTGAGTATAAAAGGAAAAAAATAATTCTTAGTTTTTAGTAATTGCAATGATTGTAATTTGGTAAACTGTGGAAACTAAAAGAGGCTTGTGTGCAAGGGATGGGCTGGACACAGGGTTGGGAGGAGACCTTGGGTGTTTTCTGCTGGTGTGAAAAGTATTTTTAAAATACGATACCTGTGGTTAAGTTCACACAGTTTCTTTTCTTGAAACATTTTTGAGTACATGGTAGAAGAAGCTTTTTCTAAGATTCTGAATAACACTGTTGTCTTGCAAATATGTCACTCTTAAGCAAAACAGTAAGAATTTAAATATAGTTTCACCATATAGGACAAGATAGAGGATTTCTGATAGGCATTGATATAGCTAGTAAGTACTTAAGCCCTGTTATCTGTTCTGGTCATTTGAAGAATCTAATTTTTTATCTACATTGTAAGGTATTTCCTTACTTAATTCAGCTTTAAGTTGTGTTTTATAAAGTATTTCTGGAAATCATGAGCTTTTTCTAAGGGGAGGTACAAATTATATCCTAATACTCTGATATGCCAGAGTCAATAAATCCTAATTTGTATTTTTCAAGAGATATAATCATTTCACTTAAATTATAAGTGATTTATAGTAAACTTGTATTGGCATGAAAGTTGTTGATCTTCCCTTATTATCCTTTAATAGCTACAGTATCTGTATCCATATTGCCTCTTTTATGCCTGTGTCTTCTCCTTCCCCTTTGATCAGTGTAGCTAGAAGTTTTATCCATTGCTTTAGTGGATATCTTTGTGTGTCAGTTTTCACAGAGCTAGCTTTTGGTTTCGTTGATTTTTCTCTGCTTGTGTGTGTGTGTCTGTTTTTGTTGCCTGTATAGTGTTCTGTCTAGGGCTAGTTAGTCCTAACTACTCAGCCAAGACTGTGTTCCTACTTTACCCATGGCCCTGTGAAGGATGGGGTTTTCGGTCCGTGTGAGCACCGTTGGGTTGGATGGCTCTTTCCCCTGCCTTGGGTGGTTTCCTCACATGCTCACCCTGACTGACACCCAGCAAGTTCTTGAGGGGCCTTCTGCAGATCGCAGAGCTCTCTGTGTAGCTCTGTCGTCTCCAGTACTCTGTGTGGGGACCTCTGGCTGCCATCTTGGTCTCCCGGGCTCTCAGCTGTGTCTCTTCAACTTAGGGAGTTCACTAGGCTCCTGCCTGATCCCCTTCCGGCCTTGTGACTTGAAGTCCCTCCAGGCAGTCAGCTGGGCAGTCATAGGGCTTACCTTAGCTGTTTCCTGTCTCTCCTCTCCCTTATCTCTTTCCTGTCCTTCGTCACCTGAGGTCCAGTGCAGGCCTTGTCTTCCCTCTTTTGTGATTGTGTCAGGCAAGAGAGTCAGTCTAGTCTTTGTTACTCCTGGAAGTATCCAGCAAACTCTTTACTTCAATTATTTTATTGTTTATCTCTCTAGAATCTCTCTGGTTCCTTTTTAACGAAGTTTCTCTTTTTTTCGCTCGGTTCTTTTAGTCGCTGCCTTTTCACAGCAAGACTTGACCAAAATTTTTGCCAGTATAATAAGTAGAATCTTGATTCTATTTTTAGTTTTTATATCTTTTTATTTGGGGCATATTAATCCTTTTTCTTTACCTATGTAGTAGACCTTTTCTCTCAGTGTCTTTTGACTTGTGGGGTGTTTTGATTGTATAAAGTTTACCATTTGGGTATAGTCAATATTTATCAGTCTTCCTATATGACTTTTGTGTTTTGTGTCTTAAGGGATGTCCTGCTCCACAGTTTCAATTAAGCATTGTTCATCTGTGTTTTCTCTGAATTACGTTTATCGTTCCTTGTTTGTGTATATGTATGTGTGTATGTACCTATGTTTGCTGTTTGTTTTTCAAAATGCATAGCTCTCTGATCCATCCAAAATTTTTTTGTGATTGGCTTGAAGTTGAAATTTAGCGACGTTTTTGAGATACTGTTTTCGGATTAAAAAACCAACATTAATGTCCAAGAAAACATGGATTTTCTTACTCATGGGTTTATTAGTTGTTGATTTATCTAAACTTACTGGACCATTGTAGTAGCTTTTTTTGTAGTGGTTCAGTTCAGTCGCTCAGCCATGTCCGACTCTGTGCAACCCCATGAATCACAGCACGCCAGGTCTCTGCTGCTAGTGGCAGTAGCATTTTAAAAATCTGTGTGGTGGTTTGAAAACCCAGGTCGTCTTAGCACTGATTTTTATGGGTTGATTTGTTGGGAGTGTGTTGTGTTTCCGTTTTCATATGCACTGCCTTCTGACTGTGTACAGAATATCTTGTTATGGTAGAGGCTTTTGATTTTGTTCTTTTTCTCTGAGGAGTGGTTTCTGTTGCAGGCCATGGGTATATTTCTACCTGTGCTGACTTCTCAGGTGGTGCAGTGGTAAAGAATCCACCTGTTAATGCAGGAGACGCAGGTTCAATCACTGGGTTGGAAAGATTCCCCTGGAGAAGGGAATGGCTACCCATTCAAGTATTCTTGACTGGGATATCCTATGGACAGAGGAGCCTGGCAGGCTACAGTCCATGGGGTTGCAAAGAGTTGGACTCAATTGAGCGTGCACACATCTGATGCTAGCATATAAACATGTAACTCACTGAGTATAGTAACACTCCCTCTAGGCTTGTCAACAGCTCTGTTCAAGTCACCCATTAAAATTCTAGTCACCTGTCTTAGAGATTGAACAAAAAAAATTTATTCAGTTAGTTGATATATAATGCTGTGTTAATTTGAGGTTGAACAAAATTTGTTTCAACAAAATTTCAAAGCTATTTCATAGTTCATGTAATGTGGACTCAACACATTCCTTGATAACTAATGATTTTATCCATTTGATATTTAGTTTAGACCTACATAGTCTGAAAACACATTTGAAGCCTTCTTAAGAATATCATAAATTCTGATTTGAGTTTCTCTTTTTGGATTGTCTATTGGAAAGCTTAGAGCCAAATTTGTAATCTTCTGTGATAAGACTGTAGGCCTTGAGATTCTAATTTAGTATTGGCATTGTTCCTGGCCCCATTTTATATCCCTACTTCTGTTTCTTTCTTGCCTACTTTATATCTTTAAGTTCCTAAAATTATCTTAAATCCTTAGAACAAATGAAATGAATAGTTCTTGCAATTTCCTTATTCAGTTTTAAATGTAATTCTCAGTTCTTAAAATTAATTTCCATTAATAAAGCAATATAGCTATGTGACAGGAAGTTTAGGAAAATATAGAAAAGCCAAAAAAACAGAGGAGTTTTTGGGTGGTTTATTCTAACTTAATAAAACATTTATGTTTACTTGAGAACATTAGAGGAAATAGGATAAAGGGAAATATGATAAAAAAAGATAAAGGGTATGTTAATGTCCTATTAATAATAACAGTACTTGGGAAAACTAGTAGAAGGAATTTCAGCTACTAAAATAATATGTTTTCAGTAGCTTTGTAATTTCTTATATTTTTAAGGGTTATAAAGGTGTCATATAGTAACAGACTATTTTAAGGAATTGTCTACAAATAATTTTTAAAAACCTGTAGTCTTAAGTTTTGAGATCTTCAAATCTCTTTTCTTTTTTCTCTCTCTCTCCCCCTCTCCACATTTAGGAAAAGAGCCTTGGTTGCTATTGGTACCCATGATTTGGACACTTTGTCAGGTCCATTTACTTATACTGCAAAGAAACCTTCTGATATCAAATTCAAGCCTCTAAATAAGAGTAAAGAGTATACAGCCTGTGAACTGATGAACATGTACAAGGTAAGGCTTGTTTTCTATTGATGTGATAGCTCTGCATAAATCATGAAATTCCTCCAAAAGCAAGTTAGAATTAGGGTGAGGTCATGAGTGCTTTTGAAAAAATAACAGTGTCTGGGCTCCAGCCCAAAGATACTGGTTCATTTGATCTAGAGTGAGTTCTGGCTGTAGTTTTATTATTACTTTTTTTACCCTCTCATATTTGTAATGTATACCTAGGATCGAGAACCACTTACATAGGTATCACTGCACTGTAATATTCATATTTAGGTATAACTAAAACTCATGCAAATATAAGGCACAATAAGATTTAGCTAGATTGTGTGTGTGTGTGTGTGTGTGGCATGCACTATTGCAAAGTGCCTGCCTACTGTGATTAGCATTCAGTTGTCGCTTTAAACTGCATTGAACAAATAGTAGGAGGTAGGTATCCTTTGGGAAAAGCAGCTGTTATTATTGGCCTGATTTGCAAGTGATTTTCTTCCTGTTTATCTAAATAGTTTTGTATGGTTTGTGTTTTGCTTAAGGTGATTCAGGCTTACTCTACAAATCTGTTTTGAGTCTTGAAAAATAATTGTGGCCTCATCTTTCCTCAGTGGTAAAGAATCCACCTGCTAGTGCAGGAGACATAGGTTTTATCCCTGGGTTGGAAAGATCTCCTGGAGAAGGGAATGGCGACTCATTCCAGTATGCCTGCCTGGGAAATCCCATGGACAGAGGAACCTGGCGGGCCCAGAGTCCATGAGGTCAACAAAAGAGTCGGATATGACTTAGCGACTCAACAACTCATCTTTACTCAGTAGGAGATGAGTCTGTATGAAGATTCTGAGATGTTACTTTATATTAGAAAATATCATACATTTAAAACTTTGGGGGCTGTTTCATTATTTTTCTGATTCCACCCCCCGCCTCTTTTTATGCTAGGCATGTATGTAAACTAATTACACTGATAGAAATAAGAAGCTAATTTTGTTTGTTTTAATTTTTTTTCAGACTGACAACCAGCTTAAACATTATTTACATATAATTGAAAATAAACCTCTGTACCCAGTTATCTATGATAGCAATGGTGTCGTCCTTTCCATGCCTCCAATCATCAATGGTGAGTTATTTCTTAAGTACCATAGGTGTTTTGCTATTTCCTTCTTAATCTTTAGCATTTCTGTGGATTCTCAATTGTCTTGGCTGAATCAGTCAGAAGACTCAGTCTGAGAATCTCAGGTCTTTTGTGGATTTTATTGTAATAGTTCTTTTCATTTTTTCAATATTTTACTGGTGATTTTTATATAATTCATAAATGTATACCTACTTACAGGGCTTCCCTGATAGCTCAGTTGTTAAAGAATCCTCCTTCAATGCAGGAGACCCAAGTTCGATTCCTGGGTCAGGAAGATCCTCTGGAGAAGGGATAGGCTGCCCACTCCAGTATTCTTGGACTTCCTTGGTGACTCAGCTGGTAAAGAATCCACCTGCAATGCAGGAGACCCCAATTTGATCCTGAGGTTGGGAGGATCACCTGGAGAAGGGAAAAACTAAGTTTATAAATATTTTCTGGTGCTAGTTCTCTGGATTCTGTTCTTCCAAAAGGTGTCTATATTTTGGTTTTAGCCTGTAATTCATTTCGTTAAACTTAAAGTGTAATTCTGCTTGGCCTGCTGTTTTATAAATTAAAATTTCAGAACTGAAATTTACCCTCTTAATTTCTTTCTGAAGCTTTTGTTGAGAAGCAACTTGAATGTATTTACAAAATTTAGTGATGTCAAAGCCATAGATGTTTGCCTTTCTGGAGATGAGAAGGGGGTTCAGTTGCTTAACAATGGGAAGGAGAAACTTCCTCCTCCATATCTTGGACTCTAGTACTCATCGTGGACTTTGGAGTGAGCCAGATCCAGGCCCAAATCTTAGCCTTGTTGTTTAATAGCTTGTGATCCTGGGCAGTGAGCTTAATCTTTGAATCTTACTTGTCCTGCCTGCAGCCCCTGTCTTAGTGCTATGATGAAAATGAGATGAGATGGCTTCTGTTAAGCAGCATACTGTGTAATGCACTCTGTAAAGCCTTTTTTAACCTTGGTTTTTATTTTATCTTTATTCTCCAGTTTATAATGGGAGATTAGAATAAAAGTTGTGTATCTCCTTACCTCTGAGGTGTCAGCTTGTATTTGTAGAGTTCTTTAGTGCACCTTTATTTCCGAAACTAATTGCTTTGTTGCTACTGTTTTGTGTTTGTTGCAGGAAACCATTCCAAAATAACAGTAAATACGAAAAATGTATTTATTGAGTGCACAGGAACTGACTTTACTAAGGTAAATAAAACTTTTATTTTATTTTTGTTCTGTCAAGATAGATTTTTACCTCTGAGCTGAGACCATGTAACTAAACTTTAAAATTTGTTTATTTTTTAAATGGGGCTGTATTTTAGAAATTTAAAAAGTGAGAAAGGTGTTTGTATTCTGTACTTTGGTTGTAGTGTGTGCTAAGTCACTTCAGTCATGTCCTACTCTTTGCAACCCTATGGACTCTAGCCCACCAGGCGCCTCTGTCCATGGGATTCTCCAGGCAAGAACACTGGAGTGGGTTGCTGTGCCCTCCTCCAGGGGATCTTGCCAACCCAGGAATCAAACCAGCATCTTACATCTCCTGCATTGGCAGGCGAGTTCTTCACGCACTAGTGCCACCTGGGAAGCCCCTTGGTTATGGTGCTTTCATTCAATTGACAAATGTTTAGTGAGCACCTACTCTCTTTCTCCAATGCCATGAATTTAACAATGAGTTACTTGTTCTTGGTTTTAAGGAACTCATCATCTTTGTGAGAGAATTAGCCACATACATTAAAACAATAAAATTGAGAATGGGATCCACATTGTAATGCCATCTTTATAAGGAGTTCATCTTAGTTGGCTTAATTTGAATCCTAATTTTGTACTTTTGTGTACTTGGTAAAGAAAAAAAAAATAGGACCAGCTGGCTATGAAGTCTTATTTAGCAAACTGATAAAGAGTTTACACATACACAAATATATCTAGAAAATACAGAATACTAGTCGTTCAGTCACTTTTCATCACCACATATTAGATTGGAACATCATGACAGCTATTTTCTATAGCATAAGATTTCTTTCCATGTGTTAAGTAAGGCTTAGAGTTAGGTGGTAGTGAAGCAAATTAAGAAAGGTAGGCTTGAATGGTTATAGCTTTTATATATCAAATGTCGCTGGAGGAGGGCATGGCAACCCACTCCAGTATTCTTGCTCAGAGAATCTCATGGACAGAGGAGCCTGGAAGACTACAGTCCATAGGGTCACACAGGGACGGACATGACTTAAATGACTTAGCATGGTATGGCATACCAAATGTACATTCAGAAGTAGTGTCAGGTAATATATAATACCTGTTCCTGTTAAAAACTTTTTAAAATTTGTACATTAGCAGACCTTGGTTATCTTTGCTGAAGTTTGTATATAAGTGTGAAATATATAAAAAAGCAAAGCATGTATCCCAATAAGATTACTGTGTTTTTTCCTAAGCATTTCTTTTAATTTAAAAATGAACAAATCAATAGGGCCATCACTATGTGCCAAGCATGGTTCCATGTATTTTACACACACACACACACACACACACACACACACACTCTCTCTCTCTCTCTCACACTCTTAATCTTCATGTTAACTAAATGAGGTAGGAACTTTTATTATGTCTACTTAACCGATAGACTAAGGTACAATGACAGTAAGTAACTTGCCCCAAATCAGACTGATGGTAAGTGATTGGGCCAGGGATCTGGTGTCTGGCTGCAGAGGCTTATGGGACTGATAAGGTTTACTGCTGCCATTAGCCATCTGTCCTCCTGAAATCTGGTGAACCCAGGGGAGGGGGAGTAGGGGAAATAAATGATTTGTCTCGGTCATGGATTGTAACTCTCAGAGAACTTCATAAATGCAGAACACCTGACAATAAGGTCAGGCCCATTCAAGCTCAGTTTTTATTCCATTTCTTTCTTTAAAATTTGTGTATGCAGGTCCATTTTTATATATTTGGAGACTAAATTATATTAAATATTAATTCATTTCCATTTGAGGGAAGAGAGGATTTTCATGTGTTACCATGATATTTTATTTTTTTCCTTTGCAGGCAAAAATAGTTCTTGATGTCATTGTTACCATGTTCAGCGAATATTGTGAGAATCAGTTTACGTAAGTTCATTTGGTATTTTTATCAATCATGGCCTGTTTTTCTGAAGTCAAAGCACTAGGGTCTTGTGCTAAATATAAAGATAAAAAATACAGTTCCTGTAATTGGAATACATAATCTTTTTGGGGAGCTAAGACATGAATTAATAATGTAAAAGGTGATAAGTACTTTAAAAAGTTTCAGTGATGTTCTGGGTGTTTGTAAGGGCACATTACTGCTAGCTGAGCAGACCTCTTAGAGGCAGTGATAGGCTTTTTGTAAGGATCACTGGATTTGAGAATATAAACATGGAAGAATAGCAAAAGGAACAGCTGAACAGAGAAAATCATATATAAAAGCAAAACATTATATCTTGTATGTACCAATAAGACTACTGTATTTGTTCCAAGGCTAAGTTTTTATATAAAAAATTACTTCCCAGACCTATGTGGCCCTTACTGTATGCTAACATCTTTTTTTTCTTCAAGTTGATTTGCATTTTAGTGGTTGTGGCAGTCAGCTTTCCTTGTATAACAGCATGACTCTGGTAAAGCCTGGAACGTGTGTATCAGTATCAGCAAGGAGTTCATCAAGGATGTGTGCTTGGCAGGACTGGGAGATAAACTGATCAAGGAGAGACATAAGAGCCACAGGAAACAGAATAGTAATGTTGTGTCTTGGGAGGATTAATCTAGACAGCAGTGTGGGACACGGATAGACTGTGTTGATTGTGCAGTTGTAGGCCAAGTGAACGTTGTGTTAACCTCACACATTTCTAGAAGGTATGGCTCTTTTTTTCCCCTTAGGTTTTTGTTTTTATTTTTTAAATTCTACTTCTGTCTTTATTTTTGTTTTCAGGGTTGAAGCAGCTGAGGTCGTTTTTCCTAATGGAAAATTACATACCTTTCCAGTAAGTATAGAAGTGACTTGATGGTGATGACTTTGACGACAGTAACAGCAATAATAATAGCTATAGAGTGCTTGTGGTCTTTCTATGAGTCCATCTACCCACCTACATGCCAGGCTTGATGCTATGTGCATCACGTGGACTTAATCTTCACATTAACCCTACAGGGTTGGGTGCCACTATTAGGCCCTTGACCTTGAGATGTTAAATAGCTTGCCTGTTACTGTTGGTGGAGCTAGTGGCTTGCCTGCCTTATTGCTAGTGGTAGAGCTAAGATTTAAGCTTGACAGTCCCAACACTGTTTTATAGCACACTGCACTCCTGACACACTCCATTATACCACAGGAGTTATATACTGTAATTCCTGTGGTTTATACCCTTCTCAACGAGGTAATTGGGTAATTTATAGTTTCACCCCTTTTAAGGTTATACCAACTTGATAGACATGAGTTTGAACAACCTCCGGGAGTTGATGATGGACAGGGAAGCCTGGTGTGTTACAGCCCAAGGGGTTGCAAAGAGTCAGACACAGCTGAGCGACTGAACTGAGCTGAAGGTTACTCAGCCTTTCAAACTTAGTCTTTTCACATTTGATTTACCAGTTGCGAAAGGCCATCACTGTAATTAATAAAATTACATCTGGATGTGTTAATAAAACTAATTTACTAGTAAGCACAATTACTGTGAAGATATGGGATCTTGATAAAAAATTCAAATTAGCATTCTTAAACAACTGAGCTTTTTTCCCCCAAGATGGCTTCGCATACACAGGGTGGCCACAACACATTCTTTCAGTGTCACTATCAGTCTGGTTCTGATTCAGTGAGGCCATTCTTTGATGAGCTCTTTATCTTTGGATTTTTCATAATTCCTCTGTTACTTATGAAGTGAGTCAGAGCCTAGAATAATTTCTGCTGTTCAAATGGTTTTTAGAGTAGATAAAACCTGCCAAGATCAAAACCTTCCCCTTCCTGAAAACATTAGTATTTGGCATCATATATTATTCTAGAGTATTTATTATAATTCAAAACAAATGTATAACTGTAGAAAGAAAATATTAGTCGCCCAGTCCTGTCCGACTCTTTGCGACCGTATGGACTGTAGCCCACCAGGCTCCTGTCCATTGGCTTCTCCAAGCAATACCAGAGTGCACTGCCATTCTCCAGGGGAATCTTCCTGACCCAGGGATTGAACCTAGGTCTCCTGCATTGGCAGGCAGATTCTTTACTGTCTGAGCCACTAGGGAAGCATAACTGAAATTTTGGGCTGTAGCTGTTTTTTGGTTTTTTTTTTAATTGATTTTAGTTACTGTTATCAGTTAGCCTTTTTAATGTAACTACCCCAAGATTTACTGACTTAAGACAACAATTATCGTGGTTCTGTGGTCAGCTGGGTGGTTTCCTAGGCTGGTCCCTGCCAAGCTCCTTCAGCTAGTCGGTAGGCTTGGTGGCTGGATGGCCTGGGTCGGCCTCTCTTTCATGTTGCTTCTTGGCAGTGGGGTGAACAGGTCAAGTGTCTCGTCACGCAGCAGCCTAGCTTGGATTTCTTTACCTAGAAGTGGTTGCACTTGGGTGGTAATTATGCTTCTGCTCTGAGAACTGCATGTTTTAGAAAGTTTTGTTTGGGGTATAACCAACTAGCAAGCAATGGTGTGGTAGTTTCAGGAGAACAGCAAAGGGACTCAGCCATATATATACATGTGTCCATTCTCCCCCAAACTCCCCTCCCATCCAGGCTGCCCCATAAGTGAGCAGAGTTCTGTGTGCTATACTGTAGGTCCTTGTTGGCTTTCCATTTTAAATACAGCAGTGTGTACACATCCGTCCCAAACTCATTATCCCTTCCCTTCAGCGTTCCCCCGGCAACCATAATCTGAGAACAGCATTTTGATTAGCAGGACTCTGGCCCATTGTCCTTACCTGAGTCCAAACAGGTGTTAAATTTATGGCCCTTTTGCTAGTGGCAGTTAACACTTCTGAGAATAATTCAGTGAGAAGAAATACTCATAGGTAAAGCCTGGATTTTATGTGTGTGTGTTCCTGTCTCACAAGGTAGAGTTGTGTACTGTTGGAAGGAGAGTGAGGACTAGTTCATCAGATGCTCCCAGCCCAGCTGGCTCCTGGAGCACGTTGATAGCTCGGACTGGATCCTGGTTCCGTTTCCCAGCCCCTTAAAAAAAAAAAAGAAGAGGAATGACTTCATAATACTCTTGGATATAATATGCTGGATAGTACAGTGTAATACATGAATTATTTTTCTTTGGTCATAAACACCTACTTGCATGAGATGAAATTGAAAGTCTTCAGCAGGATTTGTAAGCAGTGTAGAAATGATGTAATGCACCAGTATTTTGCTGAGGAAAATGGTGATTGACCATGTAAAAGCAAAACACGTTTGGCATTTTGTAACATTTCCAAGCTTCGGGTTGTCTACCAGTATCAATAGAGTGTTCATTTACGAATATAATGTAGCAAATCATGTTCTGAAATACCTAGTTTACTTTTGATGTCTGGCTCTAATGACAGTTGCTTGGGCGGGTAATGAAACTGCAACAACAACAACAAATTGAATTAGAAAGAAGCTAAGGCTGTATCTGGCAGAAGTGATTTAAGCTTCTCCAACTCTTTCTCTCTCTTAGGAACTGGCTTATCGAAAGGAGATGGTGAGAGCTGACCTAATTAACAAAAAAGTTGGGATCAGGTACACTCTGCATGCTTCATTTATTTATTTACTGTTGAATTCAAGAATGAAGAGCACACATGACTGCTTAATTTTTCCTGAATGAGAGGTTTTTCTGTCCCTTCAGAGTAAGTTAAGTGATGACAGAACCTCAGTTAGGATGTCGGGGGTCCTTTGGAATTCACAAAGACAGATTACTGTTTCAGGTAGTAGCATATTTTAAAACCAAATATAAACACATTTTAAATAATCCAATGACATTTATGGTTTGTACGTTCCTGTTTCAGAGAAACTCCAGAAAATCTTGCCAAGCTTCTGACCAGGATGTGTTTAAAGTCAGAAGTCATAGGCGATGGGAATCAGATCGAGGTTGAAATCCCTCCGACCAGAGCTGACATTATCCACGCCTGTGATATCATAGAAGACGCAGCTATTGCTTACGGATATAACAACATTCAGATGACTCTCCCGAAAACGTACACCATAGCTAATCAAGTAAGATTGCACCCTTAAATAAACACTCCTTATTGTTAGAAACTGATTATTGAATGCCAGGAAGGCTTGGAGAAAAACAGAGCCTAGGAATTAAGCAGTCTTGGACATGCTTTGCTCTGAGAGGCATTTGCTGTGGAGAGGATACAAAACAGATGCCCCGTTGATTAGAGTACGTTAAAAACCTGTGATGACTGGCTCTTTGAAGAAAGACAGGTTTTGAGTTTGGAGCCCTCCTTGCATCTCTAAGTAGGAGGTTCATTTTCTGATCCTGGGCCCGAAGGCAGAATGGTGTGTGGGGGAGAGAGAGGGAGGGTTTTTACCTCTAAGGAGGGGTGGTGGGGTGGGGTGGTGGGGAGGGGATGGTAAGGTAGTATAGTAATGATGGGACTAGAACATATTAGGGTGGAAGGGCAGTTTCCTTTAAATGACAAGTTTTATAATTTTTTTTTTAAGTGGGAAATTTTGTTGAAGTGAAATGATTTCTTTCCCCCAGTTCCCCCTAAATAAACTCACAGAACTCCTGA
Source organism: Redunca redunca (assembly GCA_006410935.1). Classification (NCBI taxonomy): domain Eukaryota; kingdom Metazoa; phylum Chordata; class Mammalia; order Artiodactyla; family Bovidae; genus Redunca; species Redunca redunca. The sequence continues at coordinate 393,991 of SJYQ01000315.1, forward strand.
GACAGGACATGGCAGCTGCCGGATTCACCGAAGCACTTACCTTTGCTCTGGTATGTTGTACACGTGTTTTCTGTCCTGCTAATGGTTTTCTTTAAATCTCCAGATTCCTTGTTCTGTGATGCTTTACATGAATTTATTAAGACTTACAAAATTTCCAAGCTCTAGAAGAATAACTTTTGTTACTTAGAGATTGTGTAATTTCTGATACAGAAACGAAGATTTCTTTACTTAGTCACAGAAAAGCGTGAAGGACTAAAATAGTATCTGAGATGACAGACAACAGTGTATTTTAGAGTTTCGTGTCATTGTTGAGGGCTCACGGTGAATTTCGTAACCAGAGTTATTACGTTAAAATTTTTAGTCTTGATTCAGTTGTGGTGTGCCCGCTAGATGCCGCCCTGGTTGAGGGCTTGTGGACTGTTCCACATTAAACTTGTTTCTTTGTCTTTGAACATGTTCACAAACATTTGCTTTGAGTTGAAAAGCTGACATAAAAGGCCTGAATCAGGAAATGAATTTTATTACAAAATCAGACGGAAATCTCCTTGCCCCAACAGATTGACCATTTGAAGGGAGGGAAATGTGTGTGCAATTTGTAGTTTCTTTTTCTCTTTTGCTGAGCTGTTCTGTGGTGTCCACAGTGTAGTTCTTGAGAATTCAAGTCCGTTTCAGCTTAGCGACGTAGGGTAAAAACCAAAACCACCAGGAAAACTCCCCCCAACTCAATTCCAGCTCTAAAATTCTCAGACTTTGATTTACAGAAGAAAAGTAGTGGGAGTCATGACCAGTACTGGAGGGTTGGTGCGGCGATGCGGCCTGTCTCACGTCGTTCTATTGATGATTTGTAATTTGTAGGACGTTCATGTTGGGAGGGACCTTCCAGACCTAGTCAGCTTAGTCGTTTCTCTGGCTTACTTAGCAAGTTGTTCGTTGAACAATATTTATGGAACATCTGTTATATGCCAGGCACTGCACTGGTGCGGGAGCCTGGGGCTGAGAGAATAAGCACCCGGCAAAGCATACACAGAGAGTAGGAGAAGTGTAACCAAAATCTGGCCTTTTCACTTCTAGAGGGGTGCTTTTCCTTAGGTCGGACTGTGAAGGAACATTAGGTTTGAATACGGTGTTCATATATATGGACCATATATACATATGCCGTTAGGAACAGCAATGATTTCATGTAAAATGATACACACAAAAAATCGCCTAAGGAAATGTCTTTTTTTTGGAAGTGTGTTTCTGTTTTTTTAAATTACAATAAGTGGCAAGGGAAGTGACTTTGTAAGTACATAGCCCCACGCATCTCAGGAGAGCCCGTGCTCTGCCTGCTGACCAGTACGTACACTGCAAAGACAACGGGTCTGGTGTGAAGGGCTTTATGTTTGAGATTCTGTCTCTCAGGGCAGCCCTGTGAAGTAGGTGTTTCTGTCTCTCACAGCAGTTAATTGAGGTAACTTGTTCCACTCCACGCAGCCAGTTGGCTTTGCACCAGGGATTCCAGACCAGGTCTGTCTGCACCCCAGGCCTGTGACTGATGGACCCCCACTAGGAGTCCATTCAGCTGTCCAAGGTCATGTCAATACATTGTCACAGTTCAGGGTGGGAGAAGTTAGGTGCTAGAGAGTTTCAGATTTGTAGTAACGGTTTTCCTATAGGAATGTCAACATTACAGATATTTATGGTTACATACTTTATGAGCAGACCTAAACATCATTGAGCCTTATATATCTAGTTTTGCATGAGAATAACAGCCCTTCTTTTCATAAAACTCAGCCCTTGATTTCCCAAGCTAAGTACCTCACATAGCATCATGATTTTTGCTATATTTCCATGCCAATAGTAATATTTTCTTTTATGTTAGCTCACTTTTAAAACTAAAAAGCTACTTTAACCTTATTATAAGAATAGTATTCATAAAAATTATGGGCTTCATTTTCTCGATACATTTTTTCCTAGCACTTTAAAACACATAAATATTAACATTGATAAACATTTCATCCTGTGTATCCCCACTACTACCCCTTCAGGATACCTGATTTAAATTTCTTCTTATCTCTGTCCTTTGTCATCCATCAGCACAATAAAGTGGAAGTCACTCAGATACCTAGCTGGGTAGCTGTGTGTCTGTGGGGCCATTTTCATTTATACAGACAGTACTGGTTTTGTTTGAGAATAGATTTGCATCGTGTAAATTGCGTTTCCTAGTTGATTGGTCACATTACATCTAAATCTTGTTTTAAAAATTCCTCCATTTATGGAGGATAAAATGTTTATTCCCAGTGTACCTGCCACTGTTCCCCACCACTGCAGTTATGGTGGTTCAGGAGCTCTTTTCTGCTGTGCCTGAATGTGTCTTCAGAATCTTTTCCAAAAGAGCGAGGCAGAAGTCTTTAGAACTGACAGTGGCATAAAATCCATCTAAACCCGTTCGTTTTTTCTAAGTGAAATACAGACCACTAGTCCTTGAGGACAATTGGGTAGAACAGTGCAATGAATATCACCCAATGTTGGAAAACAGAAAAGAGTAATCTGATGATACATCAGTTTTCATGTTAATTTTTAAACTCAGAATGTTAGCATTAAAATATGTGATAATTGTTTATTCTTAATAGTGAATTATTACCATCATTGATGGGCTTCCCTGGTAGTTCCAATGGTAAAGAACCCGACTGCAGTGCAAGAGACCTGAGTTTGATTACTGGGTCGGGAAGATCCCCTGGAGAAGGAAATGGCAACCCACTTCAGTATTCTTGCCTAGAGAATCCCCATGGACAGAGGAGCCTGGTGGGCTACAGTCCGTGGGGTCGCAAGAGTCAGACACGACTTAATGACTAAACCACCACCACCAGTCATCATTAATATTTTTTGATCACTTACTTTGTGCCAAGCATTCTATTTCTTTATCTCATTACATTTATTTGACTTGCTGTATCTCCTAATCATTGAGTTTTATTTTCATAATTCTGCCTGCCATCCTGGTTTTTAAGAGTGGGTGGTGGGTGAGTGGGTTTTGGTAGGTGAGTGCTTAGGAGTTTGTTTATGAACCGGAGCTTCATCAAGCATGTATGCACAGAAGTTAAATGACATAACTCAGGCCACTTGAATTCTTTTCTCAGTTCTGCCACAAGTCAGTGTGGATTTTGCAGAGGTTACAATAGTAGTCAAAACAGAAAGCTGTGTAAACACCAAGGAGGGAGAGAATTTCTTCCTGGAGTCATTAGGGATATTTTTATGGAAGAGATGTCTTTTAAGTAGAATCTTGGCGGGAGGTGGTAGCCACAAATTGGGCGGGAAGGCATTTCAGGTAAAGGTATGGAAAAGTAAACAGTTCAGGGAATGAGAAGGGAATTGTCGGAGATTGGACTGCTAAGGTCAATGTAGGAGGGCCCAAGTACAGGCTATACCACCCACTCCATGTGAAAAACTGTGCTTTAGCTCTGCTCCATGGTTAGAAGTCTGGTAAAAGAACTATTAATGTTGAATTGCATCTGCTGTGGACCTGAATGTAATTGATATATGCTTATTCTTAGTTGACTGATTTATATCTTCTGCATTGCCATGAGACCATTACAAGTTGTTACAGCATTAAATACTTTAAGATTTAGTCATTGTGTTTCCATATTGATCTATTTTCATGTATTCCTTAGTGTTCCCAAGAAGATATTGCTGACAAACTGGGTATGGATATCTCTGCAACCAAGGCTGTCCACATAAGTAATCCTAAAACGGCTGAATTCCAGGTAAGGGTTTTAAGTAGATAAGAAAATGGGTAAAAACTGAGAGGCAGTACATGAGTTATGAAGTCTTATCAGTTGTTTTATCTCAGGGGGCAGAATTTTAGAGCTTCTTTAGAATCTCTTCTTGGATAAGTTTATGTTGGGTTCTTATATACTTTGCTGACAAAACTTCTTAGGACATTTTATAATCTTTTCTTGATTAGCTGTATAGGTGGTTCTTACTTGCTTAGTGCTAACTAGCCCAGCCTTTCTTATCTCAACTTTTCATTTCACAATTGATTTTTTTAAAAAAACATTTTCAGGTTTCACCTCTTTTCTGCCTGTGGATGAGTGAATCAGCACCTGTTCCCAGAGCCTCCATTAAGTCTTTCGCTTTGAAATGAGTCGTTATGCCAGTTCTAGACTCTGCTGACTGTGCCTTTCATTGTGATTGTCTCGTGTTTGGCAGTTTCATGTCAAGGTTATGATACATATTTAAATGAGAGTGATAACTCCCTTAGAAGTAAATGTTAAGTGATATATATTATAGATTAGTGCACAAACTTATAAAAAGAGAGCATTTCAAAGTTATAATGTCTTGTTAATAAGTTTGAATTGTCTTATCTTTCATGCTTTAATAAGCTCACTCTTTTTTCTTATGTATGCATATCTGTGATTTGTTTGGGCTTCCCCCGTGGCTCAGCAGTAACAAATCTACCTGCCAATGCAGGAGACGTGAGTTCGACCCCTGGGTTGGGAAGATCCCCTGGAGGAGGGCACAGCAACCCACTCCAGTTTTCTTGCCTGGAGAATCCTGTGGACAGAGGAGCTTGGCAGGCTACAGTCCATACAGTTGCAAAAAGTCAGATACAACTGAAGCAACTGAGCATGCATGCATGATTTGTTTAACCGCGGCTTTAGAGAAGATCGTGTCTATTAGATTCATTCTAGCATCAAAGGGAATGTTAGAATTGGAAGGAAATGCTTTTAAGAAAGTTAATTTCATCTGAATTTTGTGATTTGTGAGTTTCTTTGGATCTTGATTTTCACTTTTAAAAGTAGTAGCTGAATTAGTTCTTTACATTCTAAAGTTCTAAAAATGTTAAAATTTAGATTTTTTNAGTAGCTGAATTAGTTCTTGACATTCTAAAGTTCTAAAAATGTTAAAATTTAGATTTTTTTTTTCAAGTTAGATTTAATCAGTAGAACTACTTATAAGTAGAACAGGGAAGCCTAATGGGCTGCAGTCCATGGGGTCACAGAGAGTCTGACAGGACTGAGTGACTGAGGAACAACCAAATGTGGCAGATTAGAGCTCAACTAAGTAACTAATTGGTAATAACATGCATCAAGGACTTGAGTTCTGTCTCTGTATTCAGTGTCAGAACTTTGAAAAATCCTTATGCTGGTTTAGAAGGATTGTAGTAATGCGTTTTTATATTTTGTTTTCTGAGGCCCACTGGCTTTTCTAAGATGTCGTAGGTGTTCTTTTTAATAAGAGGTACTCAAATTCATTTGGATAGAATGGAACAGGTGTTGATTCACTCATTATAAATGGGTGGAAATTTTTCAGTAAATCTTAATGGGTTTTTGAGTTTTTTTACAAGTGCTTTTTTTTTTTCTTCTAGGTTCACTTATCAAGCTTGATAGATATCTTACAGTGTGATAATGTTAGGTTCTTAAGGGTTTACATCCTGCCTATTTTATATAAGTGGAAAGAAAATAAATCAGAAGCACATTAAACGTCACTGTAAATAGCTGTACTTTAGCTCGCATAAGAATCAATATTTCTGCATTAAATACATGAGAGATGAGAGTCTGTGTTTTAGATTTGGCAGATTCTGTATGTTACTCTCACTTTACGAATATAGCTATGTCCTACCATTACTAATGTGGCTAACAAGTTTATATTTATTTATGGTTAAAATAAATGTACATTGTTCATGGTCTTCTATCAGTTTCTTGTCTAAGCTTATTCTTTCTTTTGCTTAATTCTTAACTTTGGGCTATTTTTTTGTAGTAGATATGTTAGAAAATGGATGAAATAAGAGAAGTATTATTTATTGAAGTATGTGAAATTTAACTATAATTGTAAACACAAAATATTACCATATCCCCTTAAATTGACAATAGTATTCCTAATATCCTTAAATATCTAATTATTGTTCAAATTTTCTCAAGGTTCTTTTATTTTTTNAGTTCTAACTGTCGCTTCCTGACCTGCATACAGATTTCTCAAGAGGCAGGTCAGGTGGTCTGGTATTCCCATCTCTTTCAGAATTTTCCAGTTTATTGTGATCTGCACAGTCAAAGGCTTTGGCCTAGTCAATACAGCAGAATAGTTTGAGTAAATTAGAATTAGATCTAGAAGCTTGATCTGATTCCAGTTTAATTTTTTGTATTGCTATGAGTTTTGAAGTAAATAAATCTTATCTATAGAATAAAGTGAATAAAAAATTTCTAAGAGAAGTTATCTGCAAAAGTAGCTTGTTTCGATTCCAATAAGTTAAACTTGTTTTTAACATTGTGGTTTTGTTCTGTGAACAGTTTGGGCACTTTTCTCTCTGGTTGGGAAAGTGCCCCATATTTTAGGAAGCATGAAGTTGAAGGTTGATAGCAGCTTGCTGGTGGAAGGACTGTGGTAGGAAGGATGTTCTCTTTGCTCAGCACAATCTTGCGGGTCCTTTTAAGGACTGTTACTTGTGCGGGATCTAGGAGGGGCTGCTGTTTTAAGCCCATATAGAACCATGTAGACCTTTGAGCAGAGATCTGAAGGAAATAAGATAGCTACATACGATCTATAGGAAGAACGTGTGAGTCAGAGGAAAGAGCCCGTGTGGAGGTTGGGATGGGGTGTGGAGCAAGTGTGCCTGGAACACGTGCAGTAAGCCAGGGACAGCTGCGGGTACTGGGGCTGGAGAGGGAGCTGCGGCCAGATTCACATAAAGCCCCATGTAGGGCATGGGTTTTACTCAAAGTCTGATAGAAGCCTGTTTGAGGTTTTTGAGCAAGAGAGTCCCATGATCTGATTCAGGTCTTAAAGGATCACTCTGTGGGGAGAATAATAGATCATAATAAAATGGTAAGTAGAAGCAGAAAAATTAGCTTCAGAAGCTCAGGCAGAGCTTAGACAGAAGGTAATGGTGTTAGAGGCTGACTGCAGATGTAACACCACCACTCATAAAACCCTTCTGGTAACATGATGTGTTGGAAACTAACATCTCATACAGCTTAGAAGGAGAAATTTATTTCACAGACAAAAGCAGCAAAGTTTTTCCTTAAAAAAAAAAAAGAATTAGGATGTGTGTTTGTATTTCTTTATTAAGAATGAAATAACTATGCACCTTTTCCTGTTTGTTTTGGCTACTAAGCTGAAAACTGTGGTCATATAGCAGCTCATGGCAGCTTCATGGTTTTTGGTAGTGCCTACATATTTGTGTCCTGTTTTCCTCATTGTCCAGGTATTTTTTTATTGCATTTACATTTTCCCTGGTGCTAGTTTTTAAACATGTGGTTTAATTTATGTTTAATCTATATAAAATATATGTATTTCTTGTAATCTACTTCAATTACTTTGTGAAATAAAGCAGAACATGAAGTTCTGAAATTAAAAATTAAAAATGACTGGGATATTTAGGCATTGCATTTTCCAAAAGTCTTCCTGTGAGACCACAAAATCTTCAACTAAACATTTAATTCCTATTTGGTCAGTGCAATTTCACGTCTTCTCCTGCAGGTGGCACGCACGACCCTTCTTCCTGGCCTCCTCAAGACCCTAGCTGCCAATCGGAAGATGCCACTTCCTCTGAAGCTGTTTGAAATTTCTGACATTGTAATAAAAGATTCTAGCAGAGGTAAGAATGAGTCACCTTTGATTTGTATATTTAAAGCATTTTTTTATTATGAAAATTTCAACTGTATATAAAAGTAGAGAAAATAACGTAAATACTCCTGTGATTCCAGCACCCAGCTTCAACAGTTGTCAACAGACACGTGGCCAGGCTTCCTTCATATCTATTCCAAGCCACTGCCCCATATTAGAATAGTGTAAATCCTAGACATCATATCATTTCAGCAACAAACACTTTAGTTTCTGTTTATCATTAAATATCTAGCTAGTGTTTGAATTTTTCCAGTTGTTTCATAAATTTAATTTTCATTACTGATTTGTGTGAATCAGTCCAAGCAAGGGCCAGCTACTTGACTGTAGCATCTCTTATTTTAATAGAAAACAAATTTTAACTGAGTTTAATAATATTTATGAAGAGCCCTATTAAAACCTCAGCCTGAAAAGCACTGCGGAGTACTTGTTTTTTCCTTATGTTGTGATTTATATGTGTATCATTTTGACATACTTTATATCTTACCATTCTGGTTTAGCAGTGATTGTTCCTATCAGTGTTGTCCAGTGATTATAAATCTGTTTTACCAGTTTTTGCTTCTTTTGAGTATGGTCTGAACTTGTTAGTACAGCGGGTTGCTTCATCTAGTATTTGGAATATGGTGGTTATTTAACAAGTAAGTATGTAGTAAGTACTTAAACGTGATTGCCCAGAAAGCCAGTCTCATTCAGCCTTCTCCATATCTTCAACTTTATATAAGTTTGAGTTGACTGTTGGGAGCTGCGTGCATGGTATCTCTTGGTGAGCAGTGCCCTCAAAGGACTAAATCACTGGCAGTGTTTCTTTTGCGTCCCTGGATTTAACCATTGAAGTCCCAGCAGTGTTTATTCAGTCTGCTGCAGACTCTGCAAAATTCAGTGTGTTGCGCTGAATCAGTTCACAAAAGAAGAGGCCTTTTCCTCAGTTTCTCCTGAAGAGGACAATATGGCGGCGGCGTGACTCTCAGAAAGTAGTCAAGAACCACTGACTGTAAGCCGGCCTGTGTTAGAGGTACAGCCACCTTGACTAGCTGTGGTGGACTGTCCATAGCAAACCTTCCCGCTGAAGGCTGGATTCCGTCTGCTCCCCAGGATGTAGCCTGTCTTCAGTTAACAGTGTTACCGTGCATTTGTACGGTGCTTTTTGCTTTTCGAAAAAAGTTTTTTTTAAGGTACTTTTTCTTTTTTGATTGTTAAAACATCTCTGAGGCAAATGGGACAAAATATTGTCCCCATTTAATATGCTGGAAAATTAAGGCAAAAAACTGGTAATTTGTTCAGGGCTCAGGCCAGGATTTTGGTCTCAGTGCTCATATCCTTAGAGAATAGACGTTCATTTTCATATCAGTCCCTGTAGAATGTTCCTTGGGTGATAAATCTGCTGTAACAGAAAAGGCATCTTCAGTGCCAGCTGCAAATAGTTTTGAGGGTTCTTACTGCCTCTAACCGTCCTTTGGTACAGATTAACTGAGAATTTGTTATTATCCCAATGTCAATTTTTTCTGTTAACTTAGACTTGTTATCTATCATACTAGTTCTTTGAGTTTTATGTTTTCATCCTTGATGATCCATTCATATTTCTAAATATAACTGCTGCTGCTGCTAAGTCGCTTCAGTCATGTCCGACTCTGTGCGACCCCGTAGATGGCAGCCCATGAGGCTCCCCTCTCCCTGGGATTCTCCAGGCAAGAACACTGGAGTGGGTTGCCATTTCCTTCTCCAATGCATGAAAGTGAAGTTGATCAGTCGTATCTGACTCTTAGCAACCCTACTAGGCTCCTTCATCCATGGGATTTTCCAGGCAAGAGTACTGGAGTGGGGTGCCATTGCTAAATATAGGGTTAGGTTAATTACTTGAGATTTCGTCAAAAGTTCTGTAATACTGTTTCAGCACCAGGCCTCTTCCCTAGTAGCAGACGCTCCTTGCAGGGGTCCCTGCTCTCAGGCAGGCAACCTGGAGCCTGGGGGTTGTGAGTGAGAGGTGAGCTGCGGTCCCCACAGTTGCCATGGGAAGGCTTTGCCATAGGCGTGGAGCATTTCACTCTACTGCAGTGCTGGGTAGGGGTGCCTTTGCTGGGTTTCTTTTTCTCTGTGTTTCTTGGAAAGGCCCCAAGGCTCATGTGTGGAGGTTGAAAGAGAGTTGTTCTTAAATATGAGTGCCATAGGCCATCATTGAACCAATCACCCTGGTGATGATTCAGAAACCCCATCCGTATATGTACTTTTTAACTTGAAGATTTGTATTTCTGCTGCACTTTTCTTTCCTCAGAAAGGCTAGTTCTCTCTGCAGCAGACCTCTTTTGTAACTGTGTTTAGTTGTGATCATTCTGCTCTGTTTTCCACATCAATCCATTTTTTAACTGCTACTACTTTGGTCTGCTGTCTTGCACCATTATGGATTCTTTTTCCTTAAAATTTTCTGTTGTACCAATGGCATTCAAGGAATAAAGAAGAGGTAAATGTGCTCAGTAAGCCTACCATCTTGAAAACATAGGTTTGCTTTAATTTATGTGGAGTGTGTTTCCTGTTTAGTTAGGCCTGGATTCTGTTTCATAGCAGAAGAAGCGTTTCTGGTGGATTATTCTCACTGTGGACCTGTGGCCTCCCTGCCTGTTGTCTGCTGTGCAGAGAGGACTCTGCAGGCGAGGCAGCCCGGCTCCACAGGTCCACGAGGGACTCTGCAGCCAGAGCGCCCGCATTTGAGTCCTGGTTCTGCCATTTGTTGTTCTGTCGATAAGTCATATCCGACTCCCTGTCACCCCATGGACTGCAGGATGCCAGGCTTCCCTGTCCTTCACTGTTTCCCAGAGCTTCCTCAAACTCATGTCCATTGAGTCAGTGATGCCATCCAACCCATCTCATTCTCTCTCGGTCTTACCAGCTGCTTAACTTTAGACAATTTAATTTTTCAGTGCCTCAGTTTCCTTATTTGTACAGTGAGAACAACAGTAGAACTTTTTTCATGAGATTTGTTGTAAAAGTTAAGCCACAAAGAAAGTTGCAGCCACATAATAAGCACTGTTTAGTGTGTGCTCTGTCAGGGTATTAGCAGTCCCTAAGGCCAGATACCTAGCATCTTGAGGTCTCTGGAAATTTTGAGAATGAATTAAAAATTGGCTCATCATTAAAGGCTTAATATCACCTTGCTAAGACAAGTGGGACTCTCTTTTATCCTAACTTTTGACTTAATTGGTTTTTCTTCTGTTGTGCACTTTTTTTTTTTTTAAAGAAAAGAAAACCCAAACATACTGTGGGAATTTACTTAAAATAAAGGTTGTTTTTTGAGCAGTTTATCACCCACTTCTTTTCAGTGAATTAGGGGTGTTTTTACTGTCTCTCAAACCAGGAATCTTCTCTCTTTTGGATTTACATTAGCCATTTCCTCCTAAATAATGAAACAGTTTTGAAGAAAAAAATCTAGATCATCAAAGGTAAAATGATAGAGCAGTCTTCCAGTTAGCTATAAAAATGTCCCAACTTTTTACTGGTGAGGGCAGTACTCAAACTATTGATTGAAAAAGGGTGAAGTTCCTTTTCTTCGCCAGGGACCTGCTTGAAATGAGAAAGGTTGCCAGCTTTGAGACAGACCAGTGAACAGTTTTTGCAGGTGGTGTTGCAAGGGAGTGTGATCACACCCTGATCACACAGAGAAGGGAGTGACAACTGCCACTAATTGGTTTTGTGACGTTAGGGAAAACTCAACACTCAGCGAACCTTCAGTTTTGTGTAGCCAAGCATATCTTCCAAGATGGAAATGGAAAGGGAATCTGTACTGGATTCAGTATGACTCCCACGAATTCTGTCTGACCTGCATTCCTGTAAGAGTGGAGGAAAGTCCCTCAGCCCCAATTTGACCTCATCAGACAGTTTCATATGCCATTGTGGACTTTTTCACTGTCCATGACATGGAGCTGGCAGCCTGCCTAGTGAGAGACTTGGGCACCCTCCACAGTGAGGGTTTCCACTCTGAGTCAGACACACTCCTGTTCTTTGAAGCTGAGCTCGTCACTGCATTTGTTGAATCATAAGATCTGCAGTTGCTGCAACGTTTAAAAAAAAAAATTAGTCCTGACTCAAGGGACTAAGCTGATTTATCCTTTTTATTGGGTAGAGTAATGTGTGTCTCTGAAACGAGAAGTTAAATGTAGACTCTGCTGCTGGGTAAATTATCAGCTTTATTATAACAATGAAGCCCAATAGAGACTGAACTGAAGCCGTCAGATCAGACTGCCGTGTGACTAACTGGTCTTTTTCAGTTGTTACATTTGTCTTTTCAGTGTGGAGGAGAAACTGCAAACAAAATAGTAAAAGATTACTTCAGAGGAGCAGTTTGTGGAGTGGGATTGCTAACCTTTGTGCCCACAAATGCAAATATATTTTGCCAAGTCCCACACTCTGGCTTTTTATTAAGTGCAGACTGAATTCTGCCTGTCACAGTTTGTTCCACAGTGGTCCTTGAGGCTGCCAGGATGCCTCGAAGCTCACAATAATGGCAGGAGAACAAGCATCATAGGGCTGAGTCTAGGTTTAAAAGGAATGATAGAAGGAAGACTTAGTTTGGCTTTGTAGAGCAGGTATATAGAGTGATTTACATTTAGCATGGTATGGACTTCTCTGGTCCAATGGCTAAGACTCCATGCCCCCAGTGCAGGGGGCCCGGGTTTGATCCCTAGTCAGGGAACTAGATCCCATGTTAGTCAGGGAACTAGATCCCATGTGCTGCAACTAAAGAGTTCACATGCTGCAGCTAAGACCTGGCACAGCCAATAAATACATTAAAATATTTTTTTAAAGGAAACATTTATATTTAAATAAATACATTTAGCATAATGCAATCATCCAGTTGTCCGTTGACATATATCAGTAATGATCATATTGTGCCTTAAAGAATTTTTGCTGTATGCTTAGTCACTGAGTCCTGCCCAAATCTTTGTGACCCTGTGGACTGTAGCCCGCCAGGCTCCTCTGTCCATGGGGATTTTCCAGGCAGGAATACTGGAGTGGATAGCCTTGCCCTCCTGCAGGGGATCTTCCCAACCCAGGTATCGAAGCCAGGTCTCCTGTACTGCAGACAGATTCTTTACTGTCTGAGCCACTAGGGAAGAATTTGGGTTTCTAATATTTGTTCTAGTAGGAGAAATGGGTTAAAGGCCCTTGACCTGAGGAAGGGTCCAGTTACCTCACTGGCCTCAGCAAGGACACTTTCTCCAAACCTTCACTTCTTGCTCAGACCATTGCTTCAGTTGTGGTAGGGCTGTATTTCTTCTGCCCTGCCAAATTGCTGCTTAAATAGTTCTAAAGCTTCTCATTCTCCCTGCAGCTTTTCTAAATCAGAGAATGCTCTACTTCTTACCCTGCTTAGCTTGGATGTGGAAATCCAGAAAATTTTTTTTAAACTTTGGAAGGTAATTTTTTTTTTAACCTTTAATATATTTAAGATTCTTGTCTGTTCTGCTCCGTGCACCACCATGGCTCCTGAAACATCGCTGAGTCACTGTTCTTCTATGATTTGGTTTGTCCCTTCTGTTTGCTGTTGGTTTGCACCTTTTATGTATCTGTTCTATATTGTAACCTACTAAAATAAAGGGGCCCAATCTTTGTAGTTTTTTTGTCTAATTCTTTGCTTGATAAAAAGCTCAATGAAAGCATTTTCATTATGAGCTTGTAAAATACTTCACCTCTGAGCAATTGTCCATTAATTCTGCAGCCATTAAATATTAGGAGATTATCTAGCGTCCACATGTGGAATGTGGCTCTCTGAAGAGAGCTTATGTCATCAGTCTGGATTAATTTAATTTTTCTACTTTATATTTTTGGCATTTAGAATTTCCAATTAATAATTCAAAGAGTATGGGTATAGGGAACATTGACCTTAAAGCATTTGAAGTAGCATCATTCACATGTGTGATGGCATCTTAACTGGGTAAATAACATCATTTTTACTATAGAAAGTTATTTTAGTACATTTGGCTCAACATAGTTAAGATCTCCTAACATGACTATAATGTGCTCTGTCATGCGTTGAATATTGTATTTTTTTAATAGATAAAAATCCATTCCAGGTTCATGTTAACAAAATAAAAGCCAACCCACAAGGATGTAGCTTTTTCCTTCATGCATTGAGAAGGTCATAGTTTTTTTCCTCACATTTGTTTCTTGGCCTTCAGCATTATTTGAAAAAGATAAGTCTCTACTTCAGTGCTGTAATATAGAAGTGCTTTAAGGGAAATTGTTCTTAAGTTTTATTATGTTTTTAAAATTGAAAATGTATTTGTAATATCTTTAAGAACTTTCCCAAATACATATTTTTAAGAGTAATTCTATTTTCACATTAAAAAATAAAAGCACGTGTCCACCTTTTCCCAAACCCTGCTCCTTTAATTAGTTCCCAGACATTCTCTGCATGTTTAACTGTGTGTTTTACATTTCTGTATGTAGCCGCAGATCCAGGTACTTTTTAGTGTTTATACAAATAGAATTATGCTTTTTCTGTCTTATTCTGTACTTTTGCCCTATGAATGCATTCTGTCTACCTCATTGCTGCTGCTTGTTGTGTGTGTGTGTTTTCTTTATTTTTTGGCTTCAGCATGTGGGATCTTAATTCCCCGAACAGTGACTGAACTCATGCCCCCCCTGCACTAGAAAATGGAGTCTTAACCACTGGACCAACAGGGAAGCCCTGCTCCACCTCATTCTTTTTAATGTCTGCATAGCATTCCATTGTGTGGATATACTGTAATGTATTTACTCAGACTGTTATGATGAGTTTAGATTGTTACCAGGGTTTTGCTAAAATACATCCATTGTAATCGCATCCTAGTTCAGTTCAGTTCAGTCGCTCAGTCGTGTCTGACTCTTTGCGACCCCATGAATCGCAGCACGCCAGGCCTCCCTGTCCATCACCAACTCCCGGAGTTTACTCAGACTCATGTCCATCGAGTCAGTGATGCCATCCAGCCATCTCATCCTCTGTCGTCCCCTTCTCCTCCTGCCCCCAACCCCTCCCAGCATCAGAGTCTTTTCCNGGGACTCTCAAGAGTCTTCTCCAACACCACAGTTCAAAAGCATCAATTCTTCAGCGCTCAGCCTTCTTTACAGTCCAACTCTTACATCCATACACGACCAAAGGAAAAACCATAGCCTTGACTAGACAGACCTTAGTTGGCAAAGTAATGTCTCTGCTTTTGAATATACTATCCAGGTTGGTCATAACTTTTCTTCCAAGGAGTAAGCGTCTTTTAATTTCATGGCTGCAGTCACCATCTGCAGTGATTTTGGAGCCCCAAAAAATAAAGTCTGACACTGTTTCCACTGTTTCCCCATCTATTTGCCATGAAGTGATGAACCCAGATGCCATGATCTTCGTTTTCTGAGTGTTGAGCTTTAGGCCAACTTTTTCACTCTCCTCTTTCACTTTCATCAAGAGGCTCTTTAGTTCCTCTTCTGCCATAAGGGTGGTGTCATCTGCATATCTGAGGTGATTGATATTTCTCCTGGCAATCTTGATTCCAGCTTGTGTTTCTTCCAGTGCAGCGTTTCTTATGATGTACTCCGCATAGAAGTTAAATAAGCAGGGTGACAATATACAGCCGACATACTCCTCTTCCTATTTGGAACCAGTCTGTTGTTCTGTGTCCAGTTCTAACTGCTGCTTCCTGACCTGCATACAGATTTCTCAAGAGGCAGGTCAGGTGGTCTGGTATTCCCATCTCTTTCAGAACTTTCCATAGTTATTGTGATCCACACAATCAAAGGCTTTGGCATAGTCAGTAAAGCAGAAATAGATGTTTTTCTGGAACTCCCTTGCTTTTTCCATGATCCAGCAGATGTTGGCAATTTGATATCTGGTTCCTCTGCCTTTTCTAAAACCAGCTTGAATATCAGGAAGTTTACGGTTCACGTATTGCTGAAGCCTAGCTTGGAGAATTTTGAGCATTACTTTACGAGCATGTGAGATGAGCATCCTAGTACCCTTATACAAATATTTATTTTTTGAAGTTGGTCAGTCCATAGGTCTGAGCATTAAATGTTTGCTACCTTGTCAAATTCTCTACTAAAAACGATTTTTTTTTTTTAACAAAAATTTGCGGTCCTATCAAAAGTGCTTAAAAGTTCCCGTTCTTCCACCTTAGATCTAATTTGTAACGGTGTATGTCTTAACGAGATTCTTATAGCTTTTGTGAATCATTAGGCCTACTCCGAATTTCTTCTGAAGGTAAGTAAAATTTGCAGTATAAGCTGTCATCTCATGGGTACCACCAATATTAAAGAAATTTGTGGGATGGAATAAACTAAAGATCAGGATGATTTGTTATGTTCTGAGCTTGGCCAGACAGTTATTCTCAAGCTCAGTATCAGCCACCAGTTCACCTGGGAGCTTTGTTGGTTTCCCAGTAGGCTTTCTCCTAGTATCTTCATTTGGGCTTCTCTGTGAATGTGAGAAGAGAGATGGAAAGATTGACCTGGAGACTCTGTCCTTTTCCATTCTGTGCCATTTATGATAGCTTAACCAACACCCTTAATTTGTTTTTAATCATTCGTCCTTTGGTGAAAGAGTCTACACTAAGCAGAAGCCTGTTCTAAAAATTTGAATTGTATGCAATAGTCATTTACTAAGGGACTTTGTGTATCACTTTTTCCCTTTTTTTCTTCCTTTATAAAATCATTTGGCATGTTCTTGCAGCTTCCAGAGTTGTAGCAGCTACCCCTCCTCTTGCTGGTTTAGATCAGCCTCTCCAGGCATTACTTTGAAGTCTGTGAAAGACACTGGTAATTTAGGCTGACATACTTGGCAGGCCCATTTAAAAGGCAGAATTGTGTGATGGCATGACACAAGAGGTCTGTTAACTGAGTTATAAAGAACTGAGCATTTCCAACAAACCCTAGTTTGGCATGAAATTTAAATAGTTCTTATTTTGCGGCATGCAGTCAGTGGACTTCCTGTGATGTAATATTGTCCCTCAGTGCAAAATCCTAGGAAGTGGAAATTTTACTAAACCTAGCAGTTTCTCCAAGACATTTCTGGGTGGAAGTGAAGTATATGGTTATTTTCTCTTTCAATTCAATCCAGCTAATTCAGAGGAAGTATTTTAGCAGGATGTGATGAAGCAGGTCTAGAGGGACTGGTAGCATTTGGAAGAGATGTAAAAAAATAGCCCATCAGTGGTGGGGGCTGCGAGGGGGCACCTTTTAAATGCGTTTAATCCAGTTCTTATGGTGGGTTTAGTATAAAGCCCTGAAATCGATGGCCTTTCTTAAAAATGCTGTGACATTGAATTAAAAAATAAAGTTTATTACTGTATATGTGTATGCTGCAAACATCCTAAAACCTTTCTTGAGTGGAGTATAATTTTTTTTAAGTCCTGTATTTTTATCCTAATTTCATTATTCTCATCATCAAAATCAGTTTTTCTTTTTAATTTTAAACCAGATGTTGTTCCTCTTATCAGAAAGGCAAGTTTTACATAATGTGGAGATCAGGACAGAAGTATTCCAAGGCAAAGGTTACCAAAATAGAGCTTCCAGTTTGTGTTACTAAGATCTCTGAATGGTGGCTTTACCGTGGGGCTCTTCTCTCACAGCAAGAATGGGGCTGCAACGTAGTTTCAATACGTATCTGTGTGTTAAAGTGGAAGCATGTGACACCAATAAATGGGTACCACATGGTAGAGATACCCAGGAGCAAGTCTGTAATATGAAAGGGATAAATTAGTTCTGTTTCATTGCATTTTTTTCTCTTCAAGGGGAAGTGAGGGGCGGGGGGAGGAGGGTGTGTTGGGGGGTGTGGGGCTGTGGTGAGGAGAGAGGGAGGGAGGAGAGAGAAGGAGAAGAGGAGAGGTGGAGAGGAGAAAGGAGTGTGTGTGTTTTTGTGTCTGTGTTCCTACAGAACAATCAGTTCCCTCATTTTAATTAATTCATGTGGTTGATTAGGTTTGATGCCTGCCTGGGTGTAATATTAATTTTTATTCTCACAGCTTCGATTATAGCTTTTAGATAGCAAATATCTTTATCCGTACACGTGGAAGTGATAGAGAATGAGGCTGGCACAGTACTGACTCTCCAACATCAGCTGGCTCTTGGGCAGGCTTAGAATGTGGCCACTGTCTGGTCCTGGCCTTGTTTAATTCTGTATATGCTTTGCTTTCTTTCCAGGCTTTATTGATTTATTCAGAAAATAATCATTGAGCATTTAGTCTGTGCAGGCCCTATGCTGGCTCTGACCTCTACCCTCTAGGGATACCTAGTGTAGAGTGCCTTGAACATAGTGGGTGCTAAGAAATGTTACATGGTAGGGACAGTTATTTCTCTATGTATGTTCAGTCCAAAGTTTAACTTAGAATATAATTTATATGAGTTACAACATTGATGATGGCTAGAAACTTTAGTTAACTCACTTTCAGAAATAATCTATTTCAGTTGCTTAACTAAAAGTCTTAAACATGAAAACTTTGGAAAATAAAAGCATCTGTTTAACATATCAAAAACATTTCAAGAATGCACATCTCTGACTATACAAGTATATTCATACATAAGTTTGCGCTTATACTTTCCTTATCTTCATCTAAATCCTTTAGAGATTTCTTCTAAGTCCTTTAGAGATTAAGAGATTTCTGCTGTATAGTGGAGAAGGGTGTGGGTTTTAAAGTTAGGCAGTCCTGGTCCAGTCCTGGTTTTGTAACTTATTAGGCACTTAGGGACGTTGCTCAGTCATGTCCGACTCTTTGTGACCCCATGGACTGGAGCCTACCAGGCTCCTCTGTCCATGGGATTTTCCAGGCAATAGTACTGGAGTGGATTGCCATTTCCTTCTCCAGCGGATCTTCCCAACCCAGGGATCGAACCCGAGTCTCCTGCATTGTAGACAGACGCTTTACCGTCTGAGCCACCAGGGAACTTATTACCTGTGTAATTAATTACAGTTAGCTCCAGGCAGTTAGCTTGACTTTGGGCAAAACCTTTCTGAGCTTTCGTTTCTCCATCTTAGTTTCCCTGTCCATTTTCATGATACAATAAAAACCTAGCTAACACAATTGTCTTGAGAATTAAGATGACAAATAGACTGATAGCCGCTAAGTCCTGGCACATAGTAGATAATTCATTCATGTTAGTTTTCCTTTCCTTTTACCATTTATGGACTCATTTTTATATTACTTTAATAGTAAAACACAATGCATTAAAATACTCATTTGTTTACTTGGATGTCTGGAAGGCAAAAGATATTGTATATTTTGTGCAAATTATGGCTATGAGAATAAGTCTGTGGAAGAATTTTTGCTCAATACATGCTAATATGAAGCAGCTTTTTATTTTGTTTGTTCCCCCAGATAGACATTAATTTGTCCTTTTTCTAATTTGAAAGGTAAAATGAAGCCAATGTTTGTTGTTTACGTAGAGTAGCAGTCTCCTCCAGAATTTATTAAAGGGCCACGAGTGTGTTTATCTGTTAGAAAGTTAAATGAGCTCCAATGAATTTGAGTCTGTCTTTGTATGCTATGCATTTCTTTATTAATAAATCAGTGTTAAATTTTTCTGATCATCACTGCAGATCCAAAACAGTCCTATCACGCCCCGAGACCCACATGTTGCCCCACTGTAGTCACATTCCCCCCTGCCCGCATGTAACCTTGGTGACTGTCTTGTGCTCTGTAGCCTTGAGTGCGCGCATGCTGAGTCACTTCACTCGTGTCCAACTCTTCGTGACCCTATGGATTGTGGCCCTCCAGGCTCCTCTGTCCATGGGATTCTCCAGGCATGAATACTGGAGTGGGTTGCCATGCCCTGCTCTAGGGGATCTTCCTGACCCAGGGATCGAACCCACAGCTCTTAAATCTTCTGTGTTGGCAGGCAGGTTCTTTCCTGCTCGTACCACCTGGGAAGCCCTCTCTGTTGCCTGAGTTTTCCCTTTTCCAGCATGTCACATAAATGGACTTACATTGTCCACTTACATTGCTGTATAAAACTGGCTTCTTTTCATTCATCTTAGTACCCTTGAGATAACATCTAAGTTATCAAGACTACCTTATTGCTGAGTAGTATTCCATTGTATGGGTGAACCAGTTTGTTATCTAGTCATTTGCATTTTTGCGATTCTTTTAAAAAATATTACATTTGTGGGACTTCCCTTGTGGTCTAGTGGCTAAGACTCCACACTCCAGTGCAGGGGGCCCAGGTTCAATCCATCCGTGGCTAGTGAACTAGATCTCACATGCTGAACTAATACCTGGCAAAACCAAATAAATAACTTTTTAAAATATCATAAGTTTGTTCTGATTTTCAAAGTAGAAAAAAAAAATCAAGGAAGGTTGGAAAATAGATAAACTTAAAAAAAAGTAATCCTACCCAGACATTACCTCTGTTAACATTCAGGTACATTTCTTTACATACTTTTTCCTGTGAATGGAATTTTTTGGTTTGTGGTTACATTCACATAGTTGTATCCTTCTTAAATTACTGTTTTTTTTCATACTTTAATTGTGATGTGTAAATATGACATAGATAATTTAAAAACATTATAAAGCAGACACTGGTTTAACCATCCAAGTTAAGAAATGGAATGTTGCCAGTGTCCTAAGCTGCTCATAAGACCCATCTCTATCGTATCACTTCCTTTACCTGGAACAGTCACTGTCCTGACTTTGATGACAGTCACTTCCCTGGTAGCTCAGTCAGTAAAGAATCTGCCTGCAGCACAAGAGACCCAGGTTCCAACCCCTGGGTCACAAAGATCCCCTGGCGAAGGAAATGGCAACCCACTCCAGTGTTCTTGCCTGGAAAATCCCATGAACAGAGGAGTTTGATGGGCTGCAGTCCATGGGGTCACAAAGAGTCAGGCAGGACCGAGCAACTAACACTTTCACTCCCTTATTTGTTTCATAGTTTTCCAACCGGCCTATACTCTTTCAGTTCAGTTCAGTTCAGTCGCTCAGTCACGTCCGACTCTTTGCGACCCTGTGAATCGCAGCACACCAGGCCTCCCTGTCCATCACCAACTCCCAGAGTTCACTCAGACTCACGTCCATCGAGTCAGTGTTGCCGTCCAGCCATCTTGTCCTCGGTCGTCCCCTTCTTCTATACTCTTTAGACAGTGTGATTTGGCTTGCTTTCTTTTTGAACCTCATGGCCTCCTTTTTTTGTTTCATTTACCGTTATAAGTATTCGCTCTAGCTCTACTATAATGAATCTTCATAAAGATGCTTTCTGGAGAAGGAAATGGCAACCCACTCCAGTGTTCTTGTCTGGAAAATCCCATGACAGAGGAGCTTGGCGGGCTGCAGTCTATGGGCTCCCAAAGAGTTGGACACAACTGAGCGACTAACACTTTCACTTTCAAAGATGCCTTTTAGCTGCATAGTATTCTGATGAGTGATTGTGTTGTAACTCTATGTAGCCATTTCCTAATTTGGATTGTTTCTAATTTTCACTGTTGGAACTAATGCTTTATGTAGAAGTAATAGCTTTCTGTATGAATCCTTTTTTTGTATTTAAGATTATTTCTTTCAGATAGTTTTCTGCCTTAAAGAGTATGAAGTTTTAAGGCTCTGAAAAATGTTGCTAAATCCTAAACCAGTTCATACCACAATGAAACCTATTGTTTGCGGGCCAGCCTTGAGGGTTTTCCGTACCTCCCCTGAGTAAAAACACTTCAGGGAACTTGATGGTTGAAAAATCATTTTGTCTTTCTGAGGTTGATTGTTTCTCCCTATGCTTACTAATCGGTGTCCTTTTTTGTTGATTTTGCCTGAGTTTGTGTTGGGGTAAATCAGCTTAGGTGACGATTAGCGTATCCTTCTGACCATTTCTTTTATTTTTTTATTTTTTCAGATGTGGGTGCAAGAAACTACAGGCATCTCTGTGCTGTTTATTACAACAAGAATCCTGGGTTTGAGATAATCCATGGGCTTCTGGACAGAATCATGCAGCTGCTTGACGTGCCTCCTGGTGAAAAGAAGGGAGGATATGCGATCAAAGCATCAGAAGGTGAGACAGTCCATTGAATCTAGAGTTAGCAATGCCGTAATGAGGAGCCCAAGCCCTGTTTGTGATAAAACTTTTTGGCTTGATGGCAGAGATGAGGGACGACAGGGAAGTAGGAGATAGAGCTTCATATCAATTCGGTCCAGTTCAGTTGCTCAGTTGTGTCTGACTTTTTGCAACTCCGTGGACGACTACATGCCAGGCTTCCCTGTCCATCACCAAATCCATGTCCATTGAGTCGGTGATGCCATCCAACCATCTCATCCTCTGTTGTCTCCTTCTCCTCTTGCCTTCAATCTTTCCCAGCATCAGGGTCTTTGCTAATGAGTCAGCTCTTCGCATCAGATGGCCAAAGTATTGGAATTTCAGCATCAGTCCTTCCAATGAATATTCAGGACTGATTTTCCTTTAGGATTCAATGGTTGGATTTCCTTGCAGTCCAAGGGACTCTTAGGAGTCTTCTCCAACTCCACAGTTCAAAAGCATCAATGCTTTGGCGTTCAGCTTTCTTTATGGTCCAACTCTCACATCCATACATGACTACTGGAAAAACCGTAGCTTTGACTGGACAGACTTTTGTTGGCAAAGTAATGTCTCTGCTTTTTAATATGCTGTCTAGGTTGATCATAGCTTTTCTTCCAAGGAGCAAGCATTTTTTATTTTCATGGCCACAACTGCCATCTGCAGTGATTTTGGAGCCCAAGAAAATAAATCTGTCCCTGCTTCCATTGTTTCTCCACGTGCCATGAAGTGATAGGACTGGATGCCATGACCTTCATTTTTGGAATGTTGAGTTTTAAGCCTACTTTTTACTCTCCTCTTTCACTTTCATCAAGAGACTCTTTAGTTCCTTAAATCAATTAATTGTCCATATTTTCTAGAAAAACCTTTTGTTCCTCCAGCATTTTGAGAAAATGCTCTTCAGAGCTTTTCCAGCACCATACAGTATACTTTTGTTCTGGCTGAGTGCTGATAACCTCTAGTTACTGGCACCGTCAAGCCATGGCCAACCCACAGTCCTAACTGGAAACTGATAGAACCTCAACTCATGACTTACGCTTACAGCCACCTATGTGAAGCCTTTAAGAAAAGGGAGAGAGAGTTGAAGTTAGGCTAGCTTAATGGTATATAGACTCCTAACATGCTAGTTTCTTGTCTGAGGAATTCTGAAATTTTTGCTTTTCGTATCCCTATATCTTGAATCAGTATATTTTGTTAGACAAGAGATCCAGAAAAGCTTGCAAGAAACGTTTTACCACTTTATTTCCACTGTTTACCTGACAATTTTATAACTCTGGCATCTTAAATTTTTGTTGGACAATTCACTTTTTCTTGAAGTGTTATTTAGCAGTACTTGTAGTGGTCTGAAATTTGGGGGGATATATTTTTGTTTTCCCCTTAGATTTATTTTTCTTAGTCCTCAAAGATAGTTTTTTACTGTTGTTTATTTATTTACGTTTAATTTGGAAGCTTATTTGAAAATGCAGTAGCCCTAAATATATGAGCTTTTTTAAGTTGAAGATTTGTGGAGTTACATAAATTTTTAAAATAAAATTGAAAGATTACATATTGCAGGGAGTTACAGCTTTCTGTCACACCTCTCATTAACAGTCATCCAGTGAAGATATGTATTACACTTATAGAATTTCAAAGTGTTGGAACTGGGTCTTGGAGTTCATCAGGTCCAGTTCCTTAGTTGGACAAGTGTGGGAGCCGAGGACAGGCAGGTTAAGTGAGTTGTGCTGGGTCACACGTGTAGAATCCAGGGCTCCTGCCTCCCAGTGTTCCATCCACAGGGCCAGGTTGCCTGCCTTTATAGAGGGTTTCTGTACTCATTCACCAACTGACGCTTCTAGAATTCTGCTAGAATTCATCCATGTTAACAGCAACCTGAGAGCTGATGTGACACACTTTTTTTTTTTTAAACCTTCTCTATAGTCTCTTCTCAGAAATTTTATATTTCATATAGAGATTAGCTGGATAAAAATCTGTTCACTGAAACATTGTGCCATTATGAGATTAACTTTTTTTTTGCTTGAAAGGTTGCAAAGATCTGACATGAAAAATAGGAGCTTAATTTGTTGTGGCTGTGACACTTTTATATGTAACATTTATACTAATGATGTTTCTGTAAGCCATAAACCAGTGTCTTAATAATGACTCTCCCGCCTCAGTCAGTTCTGTAGAGGTATTTCTTGGAAGAATCTGAGCTCCCAGTCGTGAGATAGGCTACATGAAGACCGAGTAAGTAGGATACAGGTCATTCTGTCAAGGGACCTACAGGGGGAATGACCGTTGCACACCAGCTCTCACACCTGCTGCTAAGGCCAGTGCCTTGACGTTTCCAGAGAGGGATATGGTGTAGTTTCTTCAAGGTGTCTGGGAAAACACTAGTGAGTTTCTGGGAGGTCACATGAGCCTTTGAATGAATAGGTAAGAGGACTGGAAGCAAGGTAGGCCACTGGAGCAAAGCCAGAAATGATGGGAAACAAGGCCTAGTGCAGTTCTATTTGACTATAGGGTAAAGAAGAAGCTTGGGACTACAGTGTCCTGAGTGCTAGGATAAGGGATTTCAGCTAATTAACTGGAAAATATTGAAGCTGCTGCTACTTCCCCTCCCCGCCCTTAAGTGAGTGATATGATTAGATCTGTACTTTGAAGGGATTAATCTGACAGCAATATGTAAGTTGGATGGCATAGAGAGTAGAGGGGAAGAGAATGGTGGAAAGGTATTATAGTGTGTTTTAAAGCAGTGAGAATAAGAATTGAACTTGAATGTTGGCCAACACTATACCAAGGAGAAGACTGATTTAAGAAGCTGTATGAAGGTAGAAGCTAAAGTTCTATTTTTAATATTCTAAACCTGTGAAATTATCATTTTAATCCTTTATCTTTTAGCCTCAAGACAGTACTTAATTTTTTTAACATATAGATATCTGTTTCAGTTCGGAGAGAGAATGTGTGTGTGTCAGAAGTTGCATTCATAAACTGTAACCACTTATGATGTGGTTGTAGATCTTCATGTTCAGTTTTTTAGCCGACTTGTTATTGCTGTTTGATACAGAGGCCATATGTGTTTTCTTTTGAATTTGGCTCTCAGAATATTATAATGTTTTAAATTTTGATTAGTGACAAGCATGACTACCTTTTTTTTGTTTTTTTAATCTTTTTTTCTGATTGCCTTTTTTTTTTTTTAAACGGTTACAGAAACCGACCTAAAGAAGTGCCATTGTTAGAGTAAGTCAGCAGTAAAGTTGGTATAAGTTCTTCATCTAAAATTTCATGTATATTTATCTCCTGAGTAAATTTCTACACAGGAGTTTGGTTGCTGAGGCATGTTTAGCTAGATCATTTCCTCAGGTTTATTGTTAATTGCATATAGCTTTTTCTGCTTCAAGAAAAGGTCTTCCGAGTATCAAAATGTCAAGTAGAAACAGATGAAGAGCTACTGTTTCCTGCCATTCTTGATCACTGCCCTGTCTTCTGTTACTCTGGCATATGGTTTACCTTTTAATAATTAAAAGTCCCTGGTGGCCCTGCCATTATAATTGAGCAAAGTCTGGTCACCAGAGAGCCATGCTAATGTCAGTTCACTGGCAGGTGTACCCAGTCTCTCTCTGTCCATTCTAGCAAACACCACTGACTGCCTTTCGTGCCACTTTGTTTGGTGGCAGAGGGGGAACAGACTTGATTCCCCTTTAAGAAACTTGGCCCTGTCCATTGTGAGAGAAATCTGGAGACTCATTTCATTGATCATCACATTGATCCCAGGGAGTTCCGGTGACATTTGCATGTAACCTTGCTTGATGCAGGCAGCAGACCTCTGCCTCCCCAGAGTCTCTGAGAAGCACTCTTGAGGCCTGTGACTGCAGCCACAGTTAGAAGCCGTAGATGCTTAGTCTCACATAGTTTTTATTTGCTGAGCATCATGGCAATTAAGAACACAAAAGGAACTAGGATGTCAAACTGCCAGTAAAATAAAGGCAACCATTGGGTGGAAAAAAAAGAAAGCAAACCTTCAACCTTTTGAATCTGCCTGCCAGTGCAGGAGATGTGGGTTCGATCCCTGGGTGGGGAAGATCCCCTGTAGAAGGAAATGGCAACCCACTCCCGTATTCTTGGCTGGAAAAGTCCCATGGACAGGAGCCTGGTGGGCTACAGTCCATTGGGTCACAGAGTCAGGCATGACTGAGTGACTGAACAATAGAGCATTGTGAGTGTTTCAGACATCTCATAGTGTTTCACTGGCATCAGATCAGGTCATTACAGCATATGTATATGCTTTTTTTCTCAGACTTCTTCCCCTCTGTTTTTGTGGTTTGTTGCAAACTAAATTATGTATGTTAAAATGCATTTGTCATTTTCAAAAACCACTTCTGGGCAAGGAAAATTCCCAGCATTTTTGTGTTTACAACAGTTATGTGGTTCCTGGGCAAATTATGGTGAAAATCACTTCTTATAGAAGATTACATTGACTCAAGTGTGTGTGTGTGTGTTTTCCCCTTTTTACTATTTCAGTTTTGTTTATTCACAAATCTATGGAAAACATCAGTTTAACCTGAGACAAGATAGAAAAACAGAAGTTTTAGTACTTCAGTTTTGACAATTCTAATTTTCATGCTGCTCAGAATCCATTTTGTGAAATGAAAAATAACCTTGCAAGTAATAGGCACATTTAATCCTGTACCATATGTACTTATAGAGGGTATTTAAATACCTTCTGTTAGTGTCACCTAATGATCCTTGACTTGACCTGTAGGTCATGACCTTTTCCCTCTTTCAGGACACCTGGGAAAGATTGCAGATGCTAAAAAATATGGGTGAAATTGTGACATCTCCCCGGTCTTCACACTGGTTTTTAGTATAACTTGAGCTTGGAAATACATGAGACTCGTATATATTGAACAGTTTGTTGGAGTAAAAGTGTTCCGTTTATAGTTCCATTTATACAAGACCTCTAGACTGGAAGAAGGAGTGATCTTTATGGCATCTCCAAATTTTTAGTTAACTGTCAACAAAGACTGTTAAGGCACCAAGTTTAAAAGAAAAAATGTTTGGAAGTTTGTACGCTTCTGACCTTGTTACTCTGTGTAAAAAAATGTCCTTCATCCTCTGATTCTCTACTTTTTTGGTGTTGGAGGCAGGCTTTCAGATACTGCTGTTTTTGTTATCTTCTTTGAGGGCTTTCTGAAGTGCAGTAGGGATCACCCCACATCCAAGCAGCAGGATGACATGGGGCCAAGGTGCTCATAAAAGCCTCGCTGTGATCATGGTTCACGTAGTCCTGAGTTTCCTTTGTTTGTTTTTACTTTTTATTTATTTATAGAAAGTGTTCTTTTTGGCTGCGCCGGGTTTTCGTTGCTGTGAGAGCTTTTCTCTAGTTGTGGCAAGCGGGGGCTACTCTCTAGTTGCAACGCGTGGGTTTCTCGTTGCGATGGCTTCTCTTACTTTGGTCGGAGGTTCTAGAATGCAGGCTCAGGAGTTGCTGGACTTGGGCTTGGTTGCTCCGAGGCATGTGGGATCCTTCTGGACCAGGGATCGAACTGGATGTCCCTTACATTGGCAGGCAGGTTCTTAACCACTGGACCATGAGGGAGGTTGTGTTCTTGAGCATGCTTGTTTGTTTGCCTTGCCTCACTCCCTCTTATATGAATGAGGCAAAGTTCTCTCCACGCGTGCTCAACACCCCGTGCTGTTGGTGAGCCGAGGAACCCACTTGACGACTCAGTGCTCAGTGCTGAGGTGGGTGCTGCACACCATGTCACTTGAATGTCTTGGTGGGCTCACTTTCCCACCTGATGGATCTTATTGAAACACAGTGTGTCTCAAGTTCTTTTTATTATCACTCCCTTAAGAAACTTTTTAAACTTTTTTCCTAATTGCCCCTCCATAAAATGTTAATTTATAACAGTTTATACAAGAGTATAACATTAAAAGCTATGCAGCAGATACAAAGTTAAATGTTAGTAGTATTTTCATGCAAGCTGCTAGGCTTGAAGGATCTCAGTTCCCCAGCCAGGGATTGGACCTGGGTTGCAGCAATGAAAGCCCAGAATCCTAACTACTAGGTCACCAGAATTTTCTAATTTAACTGTTGACTTAAAAGTACTTACTTATTCTTAACCCTGAACTGAATTTTAAAAATAAGGTTTATACTTTTTTATGTATGAAGCCCAGACATGCAGACTGGTGTGCTGCAGTCCACGGGGTCCCAAAGAGTCAGACATGACTGAGCGACTGAACTGAACTGAAAATGGTAATAGTGCTTGTATATTGCATATTTATTACGTACTCCATGAATATCTGGGCTTCATACATTAAAAAAAGTATAAACCTTATTTTTAAAATTCAGTTCAGGGTTAAGAATAAGTAAGTACTTTTAAGTCAAGAATTAAATTAGGAAATTCTGGTGACCTAGTAGTTAGGACTCTGGACTTTCACTGCTGGGACCCAGGTTCAATCCCTGGTTGGGGAAGTGAGATCCTTCAAGCCTAGCAGCTTGCATGAAAAAACTACTAACCTTTAACTTTGTATCTGCTGCATAGCCTTTAATGTTACACTCTTGAATAAATTGTAGTGTACCAAATTATACATGCCAGTTGGCAGTTGGTTTAAATAAATAACTGTAATCAAAAGTTTTTAAAAAAACATTCAAAACTCACTTTTCCAGTGAAAGTAAAACACTTGAAAATTTTCTTAAAAGTATTTTCAGTGAATTTAACTTTTCCTTGATAAGAAAAGATAACTTTTAATTAGCTGGTAGTCAGGTGAAAGTGTTAGTTGCTCAGTCATGTCCAACTCTGCGATCCCATGGACTGTAGCCCGCCAGGCTCCTCTGTGCATGGAATTCTGCAGGCCAGAATACTGGAGTAGATAGCCATTTCCTTCTCCACGGGATCTTCCCAACTCAGGGATCGAACCCAGGTCTCCTGCATTGCAGGCAGATTCTTCACTGTCTGAGCCACCAGGGAGGCCCGTGATAGTCAGGTCTGTTGATATTTTTTCAGACCAGCGCTTGATGTACTTAATGATGTGTTGCATAATAACTCTTTGAATTAGAAACTGTTTTTATTTCATTCTCAAAGCTGAGCTATGTACAGAAGCTCTCAGAATCATATATAAACAACACCCACAAGGCAGCCTGCGGTGGCTCCTGGCACATGCAGGTCACCTCTTAACATGACCTCGAAGTTGAGCCCTTGATACAGTCTTCCAGTCACAGGACCTGAGCCATCTGCCACCATGGTTATGGAGCACTGGTCTTGCACACATTAGCTATGTTTTCCACGCCAGTGCTACTCCCGTGAAGCCCAAGACAAGCCAGTGAGACAAACTGAATACTAAGGAGAATGGTTTTGTTAAGTAGGGTTCAGCTTTGGGGGTCTCTAAACCATTGTAATGTAAGATTGTTTTCATACCTGCCTCCCCAACCAAGAACCAGTTTTCATCCCCCATTGAAAGTGAGTGCTGTGACTTACAGTGTACTTTGGAGTTACTTCAGTTTAACTGTATGTGCTGGGCAAAAAAGAGAGAGAAAGGTATTTTTGTTTAACACCATGTACTCCTTTTTTTCCTCCTCCTTAGACCTTGGCCTCCACTGTTCTGTAGAAAAGACTATGGCCCAAATAAAAAGAGATGCAAAAGAAATTCATTTTGCAGTTTCAGGGACCCAAATCCTGAAAGTTGAGATGGTTTTTAGGGTGATTTGTACTACTCAGGTTTTGGGGGGGTTTTGTCTTTTTCTGATTCTTTTCCATTATAACTTTTACAAGATACTGAATATAGTTCCCAGTGCTGTACAGTAAATGCTTGTTGTTTATCTTATATATGGCAGTACGCATCTGTTAATCCCATACTCCCAATTTATCCCACCACCTTCCCCTTTGGTAGCCATAAGATTGTTTTCTTTCTCTCCGAGTTGGTTTTGTAAATCAGTTCATTTGTACTGTTGTTTAGATTACACATGTGGTAGAATATTTGTCTTTCTCTGTCTTCTCTTAATATGATAGTCTCTAGGTCCATCCATGTTGCTGCAAATGGCATTATTTTATCCTTTTATGGCTGAGTAGTATTCCATTGACTTTGTATGCCACATATTCTTTGTCCATTTATCTGTTGATGGACATGTAGGTTGAGTCCATGTCTTGGCTGTTGTAAATAATGCTGCTATGAACATTGGGGTGCATGTATCTATTTTAATTAGAGTTTTGTTCAGATATATGCCCAGGAATGGGATTGCTGGATTATATGGTAATTCTACTTTTAGTTTTCTAAGGAACTTCCATACTGTTCTCCATAGTGATGTACCTGTTTGTTTTTCTCCACACCTTCTCCAACATTTATTATTCATAGACTTTTTGATGGCCCTGCTGACCATGTGATGTGATACCTCATTGTAATTTTGGTTTGCATTTCTCTGCTAGTTAGCAGTGTTGAGTGTATTTTCATGTGCCTGTTGGCTATCTGTATGTTTTTGGAGAAATGTCTGTTTAGGTCTTCTGCCCAATTTTATTGGGTTATTCATTTTGTTGTTGTTGTTACTGAGTTGCATGATCTTTTTGTATACATTGGACATTAATCCCTTGTCAGTCACATTGCTTGCAAATATTTTCTCTCAGTCGGTAGGCTGTCTTTTCATTTTGTTTGTGGTTTCCTTTGCTGTGCAAAAACTTCTATAAAAGTTTTGAAACTGTTAAAAGCTTATTAAAAAAAGACGCAAGGCAAAATACTTTTTTCTGAACTGTTTCAGAGTAAATTGCCAACCTATACCCTTTAATACATTAGTGTGTATTTCTTGCAAACAAGGACATTGTGTCCTCCATAACCAAAATATAATCATCAAAACCAGAAAAATATCTTTCATGTTAATGTTAACCCCATCTAATCCTTACACCATGTGCAAGTGTTATCAGTTATCTTTTATATCACAGAATCACTTGTTGCCTTTAGCTGTCATGTCATGTCATTAGCCTCCTTCTGGAGCATTCTAGAATAGTCAGTCTCTCCTTACCTTTGATTTCATAGTGTGTCCCTCACGTTGGGGTTGTCAGATATTTTCTCCCCAGTAGATTCAAGTTAGGCATCTTTGAAAGGATGTTGCAGACGTCCTGTCTTCTCGGTGCATCCTGCCAGTGGCACCCAGTTTCTGTTTATCTCACAGCTGAGGCAGTCAACTTGACTCACTTGACCAAGCTGTGTCTACTGGGTTTCTTTACTGTCAACTTATTCCTCTCTCCATTATCATTAATAAGCGTTTTGAGGAGAAGAGCATTGAAACTATGTAAATGTTCTGTTCCTAATCAGTGTTCCTATATATTTATCTATCTCAGTACAGATTCATTATTTCCCATTTTATCCAGTGTATTTTGTTGTTGTTCAGTCGCTCAGTCCTGTCTGCTTCTTTGTGACCCCATGGACTGCAACATGCCAGGCTTTCCTTTCCTCTAGTATCTCCTGGAGTTTGCTCAAACTCATTTCCGTTGAGTTGCATCCAACCATCTCATCCTCTGTCACTCCCTTCTCCTCCTGCTTTCAGTCTTTCCCAGCATCAGGGTCTTTTCCAGTGAATCAGCTCTTTGCATCAGGAGGCCAAAGTATTGGAGCTTCAGCTTCAGCAGCAGTCCTTCTAATGAATATTCAGGGTTGATTTCCTTTAGGATTGACTGGTTTGGTCTCCTTGCTGTCCAAGGGGCTCTTGAGTCTTCTCTAGCACCATAGTTCAAAAGCATCAGTTAATCCAGCAGTCAGCCTTCCTTATGGTCCAACTCTCACATCCATACATGACTATTGGAAAAACCATAGCTTTGACTAGATGAGCGTTTGTCAGCCAAGTGATGTCTCTGCTTTTTAATGTACTGTCTGGGTTTGTCATAGCTTTTCTTCCAAGGAGCAGTGTCTTTTAATCCGTTACTTATTCTGATGCTCATGTTGTCCTCACTTTGGCCAGTGGGAATCCCTTCAAGCTGGCTTCTGTGTCCTTTTAACATGTTCCTATTATTCTTTATTATTATTAGCACTTTCTTGCTTTGGGCATAAGAGGATATTCCAGGCTTATCTTGAACTTTCCATTGTCCCATTTCTCCATCCTGGTTCCTTTTAGTGGGGAGTGGTAGCTGAAAGCCAAGATTTAGGTTTCTAGGTGCACACAGACATACCTATATCTACTAATTTACTCCTATATCTATGTGTTTTGAAAACCATAAGCCCATATTAATATCTCCATTCCAGTTCAACACCTTAGGGTTCATTCCAGTTTTCTCCCTTTCGGTATTTGTACCTCACTTCTCCAACAGTGAAATACCCGGTTCCCATGATTTGTCATTTATTTACTTACTTGCTCATTTCCCCTGTTTGTAACTGAACCCTCTCTTGTACCCTGAGTGTCTGCCCGGCTCATCACTCACTCTCAGACTCTAGCGGCCCCATGCCTTCCCACTTGGGGCTGCCCCCTCTCATCTGTGGGTGCCCTCCCTGCCCCCTGTAGCTCTGACACCCAGTGCCCACCCCAAGTATGGGGATCTCTGCCTTCCTTGGCCCCTTTAGGGCTAGATTATTCTGGAAGTGGGGAGAGGACTTTGTAAGTCTTGAGAAACATTTCTTGGCAGGGAGGCTCTCACTAAAGTGAAAGGGAGAAAGTAGTTATATATGGTGGTGCTTTTTTGGAAGTGGGTTATAACATAGGAGATATATTTCTGGGCTCATCTTATATAGTTTCTGCCTCAGACCTGGAATCAGCTATATTGCCAAGTGGCCCTGGTTTCCTTTAGTGAGAGATCAAATTTAGATCACAATCTAGGTGCTAAGGTTGCTCATTGCTACTGAGTGAGTGAGTGTTTCTAGGACTTTTTAAAATGCAGAGCCAAGGAAAACCTTCTGTAAAAAAAAGAAATCCTGTTTTTTAAAGAAAAGCATTGATTTCATATGGACAGTTCCAGTTTATATTTAGGATTAGAGGATTTTTACTTAATATTTTGGGCTTTATCTTTACAAGGTTTTTTTTTTTTCACATTGAAGATCTTGGTTCCCGATGAACTTATATTATTATTCTATCCATCTTTATTCAGAATAATATCAGTTATGATTACTAATAATATAATTGTTAGAAACAGTTTAAAGCTTTATCTTCATTCTTTTTGTATTTAGAAGATAGCCTACAATAAAGTACATTTTGACCATTATTTTCCCAGTATTTTTAACAGGCAAGACTGTAGAAGCCTTAAACAATGCTTGAACTGGTATTTTGTAAATCTCATATTCAGAGTCTGCTTTGTTTAAAAATGAGAAATGCATATTTTACTGTGGTCTCTGGGGCAGTATGGAAGCAGAACCTGACTCAGGTATCTATTAATATCTGTCTTGTCTGGAGTTTCTTTCATCTGTCAGCACATTTCTCCTGTCCCCCTGTTAGGCTGCCTTTAGAGAGATAGCCTTCTATATATTATATCATTGCAGGAATCCCACAGATTAACATTCATTTAAAGCATTCCTGGTGATTTTCTATAAATGACAGGCAGACGATCTAACTTCATTCAGGCAGGTCCCTGTTGTGGTTTTGATCTTAATGAATTAGTTTGCTTTACCTTAGTGTTCATTGGCTGTGGTCTAGTCTCCCCCTCTTGAGAAATAATGTGTAATAGTCACTTGGGTGACTTGGACAACCTGTCCCCCTCCTAGCAACATCTCCAAGCACCCACCAGCCCTGGTTGGTCGTGGGTCAGGGTCAGGAATGTCACCGTCTTGCCGGAGGTTCTTGGAGGCCAGATAGGCTGCGTGTGAGGTGGGCGGTTTGTCTTCAGACCCCAGCCCTCCAGCACTTACAGCCTTGGTGGCCCTTCCTATGTCTTAGTTTTTCCTTCTTTCATTCCTTCCTACCCCCCCAGGACTCTCATTGTAAACATTCTGCCTTTTTTTAAGAAAGGAAAATTTCATTTCAAGAAAGGATCTGACTTGAGGTTCAGTTGATACATACCAGTGTGAACTTGCTTTAATTTTTAGCGCTTTCTCATTGTAAAAGGAGAAAATTTGGTCCCTTTATGGAAATGTTAGATTATTAGCTTTAAAAAGGGTGAGGCAAATTTAGTGGAATAGAAAAACTCTCCACCTTCTGAAATGACACCTGTTTGACAGCCACGCACACACTTCCTTATGTTCAGGAACAGTGGAAAGGAGAAACGTGGGAAACAGCAACACAGCCCAGTATATTAGCAAATGTTGTTTAGTTGCTAAGTCGTATCTGACTCTCTGCAACCCATGGATTGTAGCCCGTCAGGCTCCTCTGTCCAAGGGATTTTCCAGGCAAGAATAGTGGAGTGGGTTGCCATTTCTTCTCCAGGGGATCTTCCCAACCCAGGGATCGAACCCAGGTCTCCTGCATTGCGGGCAGACTCTTTACCATCTGAGCCACAAGGGAAGCATCAGCAAATAGATAGACGTTAATTAATTATTTGCCTTTCGTTAAACAGTAAACTGTGACTGTAGTTACAGTATTTTTATTTTAGTGATGTTGAAGCCAGCCATAAAGAATAAATAGTTGAGCAAAAATAAAAGATAAAACGCCTTGCTCTGAATGTCTCTAGAACTTCCTATTTCCTGTTCTGTGAGACCAGTTTTGATGTGCCCAGTATTCATCAGTAGCTGTTAAATGTTTTATCAGTGTTGTTATCACAGCCACTGTACCTTGGTTTTCTTCTTCCAGAAGACAAAGGTTTCTGCTCATTCTCTTAATTCCCAAAGGCTCCTAGCTTGTTTATGAATTGTATTCTCTGAACAAAGATTCTCTCTTGGAATTATCTTCCTGGAATGATTTGATGCTTTTTTTTTTTCCCGGTTCCACCAGTGGAACCGGGAAAAAAAAAAAGAAGTAATTGGTACTATACAAGGGACAATTTTTAAAAAAATCAATGTTGTACAGAACAAGATCAGTTCAGTTCAGTAGCTCAGTTCTATTTGACTTTGTGACTGCATGGACTGCAGCACACCAGGCTTCCTTGTCCATCACCAACTCCCGGAGCTTACTCAGACTCATGTCCATTGAGTCAGTGATGCCATCCAACCATCAGTATAATCTTATATTTAGTTTGTGGTTTGTTGGTCCTGCTATTGCTAGAAGTCCATTGTTTAACATTTTGATATGTAATGAACTATACAATAATTAGCATTGTTTGACTTGTGTGATACTACCTTTGGCAAAGGCAAAAAGCGAAGAAAGAGCAAGAAGTATTAATAACATATGTTACAAGAACCCTATTTGTAATAATGAATAACTGGGAACACTGCCAAGATTAAATACTTGAAAAACAATTTGGCAAATGACATATAAATATAATGGAATGTGATAAACGTG
This sequence comes from Redunca redunca, assembly GCA_006410935.1. Lineage (NCBI taxonomy): Eukaryota > Metazoa > Chordata > Mammalia > Artiodactyla > Bovidae > Redunca > Redunca redunca. Next base: position 428,903 of record SJYQ01000315.1, read on the forward strand.
TAAATATAAACTAAGCTGAAAAAGCAATGTTAAGATGATACAAATTCTTACTAAAATGCAAGGGAAGAATATACCTTATTGGGCCCTAGGGGGCATGATTGCCAGTGAGGTATCAACTGTGATGAGTTACAGTAACAGTAACTCCTGTGTGTTGGGTCAGGTTCTTCTGTAGTGTCAGCCCAGGTGATTTAGGACTTAATCCTTGTGCCAGTTTCTTCATCTGTAAAATGGGAATGATAGTATCCGTCCTGTCTGTACAGGGAGAGACAGACTCAGAACTTGGGAAAGCATTTTGGAATGGCTGATCACTCCCCAGAGTTCCCTCAGGGTAGATGTTAGATCTGCCCTTCAGAAAGTCATCTTTGGCTAAAAGTCACAGACTCGAGAAGGATCTGGGTTCTCAGCTTGACTGTTACCTGGCTGGCTGGTTTTAACCTCTTTGGTATCCATTTTCTCATATCTGAGATAATGGCATGGACGAAATCACCGCCAGGGTCATTTCCAGTTTTAAGATTCTGCAGGAGTTTAAATGTGTCAGAAGTAGCCTCTGCCACAGGGTCTAACATAACAGCGCACTTTCTTCCCCTTTTTAGATGGTGTTACTGTGGTGGTGCTTTATCCACTCAGATTATTCCAGCCTTGTTTCAAGAATCTGAAACTTACTCTTTAAGGATGCCTGTCTTAGATGGGATTTTTTTAACGTAGTGCTGTTTTCCTTGGAAAAGCTCTAGGTTTGTCTGTATTATGTTAATAATATTGCAGTGAGTGTGAGTGAGTGAGTGAGTGAAAGTCGCTCCGTCGTGTCCGACTCTCTGCGACCCTGTAGACTATACAGTCCATTGAATTCTCCAGGCCAGAATACTGGAGTGGGTAGCCTTTCCCTTCTCCAGGGGATCTTCCCAACCCGGGGATCGAACCCAGGTCTCCCGCATTGCAGGTGGATTCTTTACCAGCAGACCATATGTTATTATGTCCTAAGGCTAGCGGTTGTCGGTCTTTTATTTAAGTGTTGTTCGTTTATTTAATTTTAAACCAGAAGAAGTTTGCACACATGAAATGGACAGTTTGACCAAAAGTTTGAAAACACTATTTGTAGGCCTTCTGTGCCTCAGGCCACACACCGATGCGCTCACTCTTGGGCCTATACTATTGCCTGCCTCGGGCAGGTCCACTAATCTTCTTGTGCTTTGCTTTTTCCATCTGTAACTTGCTTGTCCTTGGGGGCTTGGCCAGGGCTGCACTGGGACCGAGTCACTCCCTTTACTGGGGATGGAAGATGAGTCGCAAGTAGGGTACTTTGTTTCCACAATCTCATTAGTGAAGTTATAGATACAGTCTCAAATACACAGCATTTCCAGTCTTTCCTTAATTAGCATAGAATAGTCTCTTTATTGTTGTTTTTATTCTTTCACTGTAACTCTGGAGAAAGTAATAAATTCTGCATATTTTGCTGTCCTTTAATGGTTTTTATCAGATGAAAGAGTTGGAAAGACCCATTTTATTGACCCTGGAAAGCAGGATGATTTATACCTTTTATTTTTGAAGTTGTGATTCTCTATCCTGTGAACATTTAAGAAATGTGAAAATTTGGGGGGAAATGATTTAAGTGCAAGGCAGATATAGGATGAGGGCGTTATTTTAGAATTTTGTTCAGTTGCTCAGGTCATAAGTAAAAGACATGGGGGATTGGCTGCCAAGGATTCAGGGGCAGTTCGGGCACCCAGGCTAGGCGGACCTTCACACAGACTGGAACGAGGTGCCAGCGTGGAGCTGCCGTTCCAGGTCTGCTGCCTGCGTTGCCTAGCCTCTCTGTGCGTCTGCTTTCCTCCTCCCTTGTGAGTGCTCAGCAGTAAGGCTGTAACAGGGAAGAGTGAAACCTGACTCCAGTTGGATCTGTTTCTTTGACTTTGTTGTTAACAGTCGCTCAGTCCAGTCTGACTCTTTGCGACCCCATGGACTGCAGTGCGCCAGGCTTCCCTGTCCATCACAGTCTGCTGGAGTTTGCTCAGACTCATGTCCATTGAGTGGGTGAGGCCATCCAACCATCTCATCCTCTGTCACCCCCTTCTCCTCCAGCCCCCCAGTCTTTCCTTGGTATGTATGAGAGAAACATAGCTAAGATTAGACTTTAAAATAGATTCTAAGAGTGGTGATCATTTTGTGATGTATAGAAATATTGAGTCACCATGCTGTGCCCCTGGAACTAACTCGCTGTTGTAGGTCAATTACACTGTAATTAAAAAAAAAAAAGTAAAACGACAAATATCAAAAGGTGATAGCCATGGAAATAAATTATAAATTTCCTTATACTAAGTAAAACTGGGAAAATTTTGCAGTCATGATTCTAAATGTTTAGGCGACTGTGGTGATCTATTAAAAAAAATGGTTCCTTGTTGAAGACATTTCTCCATTAGTTAGAAGCTAGGTAATCCGGACTTTGCTGACTTCCTTTTTAAGCATAAAGCCCAACAGCACTCAGTCCTTATTTGCAGGACAGATTTTGCCCTGCCTTGATAGAATTACACTCATCTCACACATTAGCAAAGTAATGCTCAAAATTCTCCAAGCCAGGCTTCAATAGTATGTGAACCATGAACTTCCAGATGTTCAAGCAGGATTTAGAAAAGGCAGAGGACCCAGAGATCAAATTGCCAACATTTGTTGGATCATCAAAAAAGCAAGAGTTCCAGAAAAACATCTACTTCTGCTTTATTGACTACACCAAAGCCTTTGACTGTGTGGATTACAACAAACTGTTAAAGAAATGGGAATACCAGACACCTTACCTGCCTCCTGAGAAATCTGTATGCAGGTCAAGAAGCAACAATTAGAACTGGACATAGAACAACAGACTGGTTCCAAATCAGGAAAGAAGTATGTCAAGGCTGTATATTGTCACCCTGCTTACTTAACTTATATGCAGAATACATCATGCGAAATGCCAGGCTGGATGAAACACAAGCTGGAATCAAGATAACTGGGAAAAACATCAATAACCTCAGATATGCAGATGACACCACCCTTATGGCAGAAAGTGAAGAAGAACTAAAAAGCCTCTTGATGACAGTGAAAGAGGAGAATGAAAAAGTTGGCTTAAAACTCAACTTTCAGAAAACTAAGATCATGGCATCCAGTCCCCTCACTTCATGGAAAATAGATGGGGCAACAATGGAAACAGCAACAGACTTTATTTTTTTGGGCTTCAAAATCACTGCAGATGGTGATTGCAGCCATGAAATTAAAAGACACTTGCTCCTTAGAAGAAAAACTATGACCAACCTAGACGGCATATTAAAAAGCAGACAACATTACTTTGCCAACAAAGGTCCATCTAGTCAAAGCGATGGTTTTTCCAGTAGTCATGTATGGATGTGAGAGTTGGACTATGAAGAAAGCTGAGCACCAAAGAATTGATGCTTTTGAACTGTGGTGTTGGAGAAGACTCTTGAGAGTCCCTTGGACTGCAAGGATATCCAACCAGTCAATCCTAAGGGAAATCAGTCTTGAATATTCAGTGGAAGGACTGATGCTGAAGCTCCAATACTTTGGCCACTTGATGCTAAGAACTGACTCATTGGAAAAGACCCTGATAATGGGAAAGATTGAAGGTGGAAGGAGAAAGGGACGACAGAGGATGAGATGGTTGGATGGCATCACCAACTCAATGGACATGAGTTTGAATAAGCTCCAGGAGTTGCTGATAGACAGGGAAGCGTGGCGTACCGCAGTCCTTTGGGTTGCAAAGAGTCAGACTCAACTGAGTGACTGAACTGAACTGATTGATAAAATGTCACTGTGAGCACAGGCTCCCTCTCTGAGCCCGTGCGGTGGGGGTAAGTGGGCCCAGCACTGCTCTCCTGTCCAGTTGCCTACGACTTAAGGGTTAATGATGTCTGCAGGTGTGTTGGGATTAGCACTCTAAAGTTGTGTAAGGGGCTTTTCTTTCTTTTGATCTTCAGAAAGGGATGAAAGATAGCCATTACACTCAGGGGATTAGGCCTGCTCTCTTTAAAGACTTTAGGTGCCATAAATATTTCACATCAGATGTAAGGTGAAGACTTCTGTATGTCTGGGGAAAGTGGGTGTTTTATATTACCAGTTGGAAATTATTTAGTCTCCACTTACAAATTAAATGGTCTTTGCAGAGAACTTTTCTTCCAATCTGGAGTATACTAAGATCTGAAAAAAACGTGTGTGTTTATATCATGGCTTTTCCTCCTGATGTTCCTAAACCTTTTTCTTTTTATGAGTTAATGTCTTCCCTATATTGTGCCTTTCCCCCTTGGGTGGTCCCTCATTGCATTGAGGCATTCCAGAAAACAATTAAAAAAACTCCTGGTTCTAAAACTTTAAGAACCACCACCCTTAAGAATGATACCTTGCTCACATAAGTGTGTGGTCAGTTTTCTTAAGCCCTATATTTTGTCTTCCTTTTTCCTTTAAATTATTTAGAAAAGGAAAGTGAGGTTGATGTGCTCGCAACATAGTCAGTCATAGTTACTACCTTATCAAAAACTGAGGGGAAACCAGGAAAAAGTCCTTCGTGGAAAATTAGGATCAGAGCCCCATTCTGCTCTTGGCCTGTCACCCAGTCTGTCAGTTTCACTCCAGAAATAGAACACTGGGTTTCTTTTTTTTTCCTTTCATGTGATTTCCTAGGGTGGGTTATTAGACCACAGACTGGCTAATTTTATATATATCTAGTTGTGTTAGAATTAGAGACTTGGTAGATGGAAAGGATTGGGTTTGGGTGGGTGCTGGCCCAAGAGTCAGCCTGTTAGGTGATTTTTCCTTCCTCCCATCCTACAGTACTTACATAGTCATTGAGAACAGATGTAAAACGCTTTCTCTTGGCCCAGTGGCTTACTCTATCTATATAGCTTTGCATTTTGTATTTGTCCCTGAATTTCAGAGGCTTATGGATGGTTATTTTTATTAAGGCTCATGATAATAGCTTCTGTTACTTGCTGTGATGTGTATGATACACTGGCATTCCTTCTCCAGTGTTCTTCACCCTCCTTTTAATTTTGTTCTTTTTAATTATGGAAAATTTGAATGATAAAGTACCAGATTGCTGGCAGTTACATATGTGGGTGTGAACCTCAAAGCATATACTAGTAATGTGAAGAAAGGGAAAAGTAAAACTGTACAAGTAGGTGATTTTTAGAGATGATTAAATAAAGTACCAAATGAATTAGTTGAAAACAGTCGATGGCGGCCAGGGGGGTGGTGGGTGGGCAGTGGGCAGAGGGGTGTTAAAGATTAAGGAATTAAGAGCTTCATGCTTGATAACACCAAGGAGCTTTCAGATTAGGGGTCTGCTCAGTTACCACCTTAAGCTTCTGCTTCCGATGCTTCACACAATTACAGGAATAAACTCTATGCGTCAAGCTTATCCAAACTTCGGGCCTATAATATTACTCCAAAAGAAAAATGAGGGCAAAAAGAAACTGTGAAAGGTGTTTGGCAACGAGCAAGAGAGGGAGCTCACAAACTCTTTGAAGGTCAATTAGCCAGAAAATGTGCTAAAGACTGGGTGCTGTGCCGGATTACTGGCCCAAGAATTCCCCCAAGGTCCTCACAGTGGTCCTGCCGTTTCAGCACAGGGAGACAATTACAGACCTGGAGGAGATGCTACAAAAGCTTTAATTAAGGGACTTACTTACACCCCACTAAGTTCTGGAAATTAAATTCTTGTTTGTGCTTAACTGACGTTTCTTTTGTGTGGGTTTCCACATGTATTTCAACAGAGAACACTCATTTTCCCCAAATCTATTTTTCTGTTGGAAGCCATTTTGCTGTGATGGATACCATCAAAGCTGAGGGTTTAATCAGTATAAAGAACTGGGTAGAAAACTGGGCTGAGAGGTTTTTTGTCTGGAGAGGTTTTGGGCACAGGTTGAAAATTGTAGTATTTATATACCTTGGTACAACAGTAAACCAGGAACTCTGGGCTTAAATGAATGATTAAAAGAAGGCAGTTTGTAGAATTCATGTTTCAGAATTCCCCTTCACAAGGCAGCGTGGTTTCAGTTGAATTTAACAACTTGATGATTCTAGGCACAGTAGGCTTCTCTTTCTCCAAAAATAATTTTGTTTGCCGATGAGATAAAAGGGGCCTCCGGCTATCATCCAGGTCTGATTTTTCATAAGCTTACACCCATGTTTAGGTTCCATTCAGATGTGATTTCTTTTACTTCTGGAAAGACTGATTCAGGTTGCCTGGGTCCTGGCTGGAGTGCACTGATGTGCTGAGCGCCCCTCCTGCTGATGAAGGAGGTACGCCTATCTTTGAACTCGGCCCTAATTGCTGCCTTAGCCGGGGGTGTGTTCACTTTTTTTGTTGTTAGTGAAGCATTTCTCTCTCTCATCCACCCTTCTTTGAAGCCATTCACTTCTGCCTGCAAAGTTTGGTTTGAACCATAAAGATTTTTTTTTAAAGCACTAAGAAATGCTTATGTTCTAGTAACTTGAAATTTTCTTTCAGTATGTCTGGTTCACATACAGCATCAGTCAGGTGGTACAGTGTCTCCCTGTACCCCTTACAGACTTGAAGGCACTTTTGTGTGCCTCTCAATTTATGTCTGAAGAAGAGAGGCCTTCAGCCTTCTGCTAACTTAATAGAGGCATCAATCAAAAAATCGTAAGACTTTGTTAAACATGAAAAAGGGCAAGAAAATTGAAAATCGTCATCATGGTTTAAAACGGTTTTCGACACAGTGAAGTTATACAGAAACCCCACCATCGGGTTTAGTTTTTATGTGTGGATGGGCAGGGGAGGATCGGCATTGGATTCGAGGGCGGAGGATCCCCCTGGGAGCCCCGCACTGGGCAGCAGCTCCTCTGCAGGGAGGCCCTCTGACCCCAGGCAGTTGTGGAGGCTGAGACTTTTGATATTGGTATCATTGACAATGTTCCCACACTTGGATATATTTGAAATAATGCATGATATGGTTTTCAGTTCTTTTTGCCTTTCTTTGGAAAGGAGGAGCATTCTCTCTGGAGATATGAATGTTTTTGTTTGATCAAGTTTTTAACCAGGTAGTGAGCTCCAGCAGAGTTCAGTGCCAACTTCTGGAGAGAGGGCCAGCTGGCATTGTCATGCTTGCTAGCTAAAGAAGAACGTCACTGAATTTTGCTTAAAAAAGCGCTGATTCGAAAAGTTGTTTTATGAACTAAAAATTCAAAGTTCTTATCTCTCGGGCTTTATTTTGCTAACATTGTAGAACAGCACATCTGGCTTAGATTCTAAAATAGTTTGGTTTTATGCTTCAGTTAAAATGAATCCAATCAAATTGGAATTGGAAGACAGATAAAAAGGAAGGATTTTGGTACAGTGAGGATTCTTAAACATAGCAAGGTTATCAGGAAAGTTCTTCAAAACTTCCTCTCTGAATGGCCTTTAAAAATAGGCTTTTTTTAGATACTGTAGTTTATTCAGATAGAATTCTATGTAAGGGTTGTAACTACAATTCTTGGTTATACTGCTCACCCCCAACACTTTTAAAAACTTGTCATTTGAAGATTTATTTGGTGTGAGAGCGGGTGGTCTTGGTTTTTTTATTTTTTTGGTAGCATTGTATGGCATGCGGAATCTTAGTTCCCCAACCAGGAGCTGAACCCATGTCCCCTGCATCGGGAGCACTGATTCTTAACCACTGGACTGCCAGCAAAGTCAAACTTAAGTTCGTTTGGCCTGTTTTTGTCTTTTAAGTTAGGTTTTTATTTTGACAGAATTAAAACATGCAATCTTTGTCAGATTTAACAGTGTTCGTATGTCACTAAGACCATACATTATCAACGAGTATGCTTTCTGTATTATTTTGTGTGAGCCCTCTCTCCAAGTGTGGATTAATGCACACAGCCAAACCATTATGAACTTCAAATGCAGTTCACTGAAATTCTTGCTTTTAATAGTAAAGCAAAATTACTTAGTTTGGGGAGATAGGAGAAGCAGACCACCTTATATTTCAGCTGGGTTGCTTTGGGGTTCTTTAAGAATGATAGTTAAAAATGTTTCTCAGGAATGGAAACAAACACCCTTCCTTCCTAAGTCTCTAGCACACTCCGACTTGGTGGTAACTCCCCCTACACACACACCAGTTCTGCGTTTCTTCATTGTCCTGACCTTGGAGCCATTAGCAGAGACTGCCGTCTACTCTTTCATAAATAATGCACTCGCTCAGAAACGGCAGGCTGGAGGCTTGTGGCCCGGTGTTTTTATAGCTCTTACGAGCAGACGTTTTGGTTGAGTCAGTGGGAAGCTGCGGACCTGATCCATTTTCAAGCTGGTGGTGAGAGAAACGAGTCAGCGTTTGCTTTCCCTCAGCAGAGCGTGGAGCGTTGTGACGGGGCTGTGCGGGGGCCTGGGTGTCTGTCTGCTCGTCTTTTAGCTGTTTAAACCTTAAGAACTGTTTCTGGGTTAGTCAGCCATATCCGTGTCATTGGCACCCGAGTGAAGAGGGAACTTTCTGCCTGTCCTGAGTAAATCAGGGATCAGGCCAGCCCTCTGTTGGGGCTGGCCTTTGCCGTGGTTTACAGTAGATGTACCAGAACTGCTCAGAAGGTTCTCTTGCCCACAGGAATGCGGGTCACATTCTGGTCCAAGGCCCATGCCTGCCGAGGACAGTACAGCTTGTGTTTCTCTGTGGAATGAGGTAGAAAAGAGTGCTGTCCTGAACAGGATGTGAATTCAGTGTAGACTCTGCATCCAGCAAGCATTACTATGAAGAGCCTGTTTCAGAACAGGTTCTTCGAAGGCACAGTGGGGGTTGGTCTTACATTTCATTTTCCTTTTGTCCTCTTTCAGAGCAGTTCCTCGTCTGCACACACCCCCTGCCCCAAGTCTCCTCCCAGCTCCGCTCCTTCAGTCTCCTCCTCTTCATCCTGTCTGGACCACTGCAATAAAAACACAGGGTCCTCGCTTTCATGTTTGCCCCTAACCTTTTCCTTATAAAGGTATCTTGAAGAAAATGCTTCTTTTTAAGACCAGAAAGTGCGAGGGAGCACTGTGCTTTCATGGCCAGGAGTTTAAAGAATAGTTATTTTTTAAAGGCGACTAGCAAGCTTTCAGTGTTAAATGTCTATTGACATTTTTGCCCGGAAAAGCACTGATTCCTCTCTCCCTGTCTTTCAGGCCCTGTGTTCTTCCCCGGGCGATGTGCAGAGATCTTTGCCCGGGGTCAGAGCATCGGGAAGCTGGGGGTCCTTCATCCGGACGTTATCACCAAGTTCGAGCTGACCATGCCCTGCTCCTGCGTGGAAATCAACATTGAGCCGTTTTTGTGAAGATGAGTCTCTGCTGTGGGGTTGTCTCCCCGAGGGTCTTTCTCTTCTCCTGGATGCCCTTTAGTCGTCCCCACAAGAAGTCCACTTGTGCATTGATGTTGAATAAAGTAGAAAGCAGTGTCTGGCCCCATGGGTGATACTACCATTCCCACATCCAGCCAGCTTGTACCGCACACATGGGGTGTCTGTGTGAAGCTACCGTGTCCGTGAAGGCTAGCGGGAGAGCCAGTCCAGAGAATCAGGAATACTCCTCACATGTCAGAGCTTCCGCCATCACCATCACTTCTACAGTCCGGGATCCCGTGCTTTGCCCTGATGAAACAAGAGAGCTGATTAGAGCACATGTTTGAGGTTAACTCGGGATTTTTATTTTTTGACATTTGATGTGTGTTCATCATTGGGAAACAATAATATAACAGCATTTTTAGAAAACTTTTAGGAATCGGTGATGGTCTGGTAGTTACAGCCTTTGGAGTCATTTAAAAGAAAAATGCACACATATTCAAAATATTTGAGCGTGGATACGTGGAGCTAGCTAGAAGAGTTTAAAGGGAGACACTGGTACCTGGGCCCTGTGAATGTTAAACAGTATAAAAGCTTACTTTTGCCCTAGGCCCCACATTTTACTGTGGTCAGCGTTATAAGTCATGGTTTTAAATACTCAATAGAGCTAGTAGTTTCTGTCGTATTTTATAGGGAGGTATTAGATCTCTCTTCTGAACTAAGCTTCTGCCAGTCTGCCTTGTCTTACCCCCTAACTTACTTTAATATTTTGATCTAGAATCCTCCAGTAGGTACCATGTATTTCAAAAGCTAGATGAAATGTTTGAGAACAGTTCTTAATTACCACCAAGATGAGATATGAAACAAAATAAAATGTAAAACTCTCAAAGTCCCCGTAGAAATAGCTAACAAGGATAGACAGAAATTATGTTCATGGAGTTTTTGTGGCACCTAATACTGAGACCGTATTTCTACCGTGAATCAGAGTAGCGGTGTCCAACTTAGCAAGGTTTATGAACACACAGACTGTCATCGGTTCCTTCCCAATCCTGTTGTAAGCAGATCCTCACATTTTCAGTAATGAAGTGAGGTACAGCCATAAAAAATAATGCTCTTCAAAGGGTTTGTATCTAGCAAGAAATCTATAAAATTTCTTATAACTTGACAACCCAGTTTTTAAAAATAGACAAAAGATTTGAACATACATTTTCCTAAAGAAGATAAATAAGCACATGAGAAGATGCTTAACATCATTAGTTATCAGGGAAATGCAAATAAAAAAATTAAAATGGCTAAAATTTTTAAAAACTGACTGTAGCGTGTGTTGGTATGACTGGAGCAACTGGAACTGTCATGAGTGGCTGGTGGGAATGTATAGAGATACAGCTACTTTGGAAAATAGTTTGGCAATGTGTTACATCGTGAAACATACACCTGCCATCTAGCTGTTCTACTCCTAGGCTTACTTACGGCTTTACAGAGTTTTATGTGGCTATTCACAGCAGTGTTATTCAGATGACTGGATACAAACAGATGAACAGATGAATATAGTATATTTATACTATGGAATATATCACAGCCCCAAAATACATCACATTCCTTTTCTAAAGGAATGAACTATTGATACTCAAAACATGAATGACTGTCTAAGCACTACATTAAGTGAAGGAAGCCAGACACAAGACTACATGTGATTGCATTTATATGAAGAGCTGGAAAAGTCAAAGGCAGATTGATTGGCTGGAGCCTGTGGAAGGGAAATGGACGGCAAAGAATTAAGAGTTAACTCGGGTTTGGGGTAATTGGAATATCTGTACCTTAAATAAGGTGGTATTAGTAGTTAAGTAGGTTATACAAAGCTAGGAGACAAAAGTTAGTGCAACTTTTGCATTTTGATGTGAACACCAGCAGCTGTATGCTTAGGGTAGAAGAGCGTGAATTTCAGAATCAGCATGTCAGCTTGTGATGGCTTACTGCTCCACCACCATTAGTGAGACATTCTTTCCCAGTTTCAAGTTCACTGATTGAAGTCAGGGTTTGTGAGTCAGGATAGCCATTGTTGAAGGGGGTGGAACCATTAATTCTGTTGGCAGCCACTGATGCCTAACTGCGTATCCCAGCAGGAAAGGGGAACAATCAACTCCAGCCATCGTGTGGCATTCCTGCCCTCTGAAGCAGGAAGCAGTAGGGAAAAAACAGTATTGGGTACATTAGATGAAGAACCTTCACTTGCACGTCGAGGCTTCACAGCAAGATGGTCTTGTACTTGTGCCTATGAGTATTTTGAACTGGAGCCAGAGCAGTCTGTGGGCACTGCCTGCCAGAAAGCTTTCACTGGAGAAGACACACCTGCCTAGTAAAAACTGGGAGCCCTCATATTAAAAGGGAAGTCAGATATAATTGATTTTTGTTCTAGCTTACAGATAATTTCTTCAGCCTGATTTTCCTGCATTATTCTAATTTATTGAGTATTTTCACATGTGATTTTTGTCTCAACGCATTAGTTCTTTGGTTTAACAGTTGTAGGTTGGAGTTAGAATAGGGATTCTCCCTGACTTATAGGGACATTCAGAGACATTCAGGGACATTCAGAGAGATTAATAATGTGCCCAGAAGTCACATGGCAATAAGTGGATTTGTGACACCTGGTAAAGAGGGACGTGGCACCCACATCTGAGTGTTTTGTGTTATTTACCTATTTATCCAAACGTGTTTTTTTAAATAAGTTTTTTTTTTATATATAAAATACCAAAAATTGAAAAAAAAAAGAACTCTTCACTACTTTAAAAAACTATTCCAAGTAAGACCATCCAAGTAAGGGTAAGCTAATCTACCCTTCCTCCTGCAATCCTCTATCTAGTCATTGTTAACGAGTTAGTTTATGTTGTTCCTGACATTTTCCTTAGTTTGGACAGTCAGACCCATATACATGCTCACAGTTCTGGGGTCATGCTCTGCTTACTGGTTTGCAACAAATTTTGGCTTCTACTTTCCATAGTGTAATCTCATGACATTTCACTTAATATGCCCCATTTTTCCAGGCCAGTACCTTCCTTTAGACCTACCTCATTCTTTTATATCATGTAAACATCTCGTGTGGATGTCCACAATCTGGGCAGCTATTCTTGTGGATGAATCTTCTGTTGTTTCCAACTCTGCAATAGTAAGCAGTGCTCCAGTCGACTTCCCTATGCCTCCCCCTAAAACAGCAGTCTTAGGGACCACGAGAAACCTGCCCTAAAGCACACAGGACTATAAACATCCGCATTTGGTATTATCTTAGGTACCTGAATACCACATTGGCAAGGCGCAGAGCTAGCAAACTTCAGAAACCATGATGGGGGCTGTATCCAGAAGGTCCTTGCCTCAAGAGTGGGGAGAACAACTCGAGACTAAATGTCACTCTGGTTCCACCTAAAAAATCTTAAAAACAAGACCCAGAAGAATCAAAACTCTTCAAGGAATGAATTGCATCCTGGAACAAAGCTTAAGAATATGTATTGTCAGACAAGATATCCAGCACCCAAGAACCTCAACTTCACAGTATCTGGCATCCAATAAAAAATTATGAGGCAGGTGAAGTCGCCAGTACAACCAATAAGGAGGAAAGTGAATTTTAAGAATTAAAAATGACAGCTGATCAAACTAGTAGACGAAGATAACTCTCTTCCATGTGTTTAAGAAGCCAGAGGAAAGACTGAACAGGTAGAGTCATGGAAGATGGGTATTTTAAATTAATATCAGTGAAAAAACTATGATGTCTGAGATAAATACCCTGATGAAAATACTAATACCGACTGAATGGCAGCAGAATTGATGGACTGGATTTGTAACAAATTTATGTTAAGCTGTGATTTTATTCCCCCCACAACAAAAAGTCTTCCAGCCAAATATTTTTATTGGTACCTAGTTTAGATGATAAAATGATCTGGGTTTAGTGTGCCCTATGCAGTTTCCCTTCTCATGGCATCACCCATCTGGTGCCCAGGAGACAGACATTGTGGACTGGAAGCCCGGGAGGCTCTGCTCCTATTTAGGCTCACAGATGCAGGTTGATGGCATGACAGCAGTACCAACTGTCACCCTACCCCACCCCAAACACATTAAGGCTGGCTTTGTGTGTGTTAAGGAGGCACTGACGTTCTTTGAAACTCTCCAATGGGAAAGAATCTGGCTTGTGCTCCATCCAAGGGGACCCTGATGTCATAGCAAGAGAGCAGGACCAGCAAGTGTGTTGAGTGGGTACAGGGAAGAAACATCCCAGCTGAAACTCCAGCTACATCCTCGCTTGTCTTGCTGGCTTCTGCATGCCGTGTAGACAGGTGTGGAAAAGGAAAAAGGGGGTTGGCTTTGTGTATGGCTTTCCCTTGTCTCACAAGGCTCCAGTTTTAAGAACTTAACCTTCTATTCATGGTCCACATTGAGCTCTCATTCTTCTTAACATGCATCCTGTAAATAGTCAAGTCTGCACTGCAGGGCAGAGAAGGCAATGGCACCCCACTCCAGTACTCTTGCCTGGAAAATCCCATGGATGGAGGAGCCTGGAAGGCTGCAGTCCATGGGGTCACTGAGGGTCAGACACGACTGAGTGACTTCACTTTCACTTTTCACTTTCATGCATTGGAGAAGGAAATTCTCCAGTATTCTTGCCTGGAGAATCCCAGGGACGGGGGAGCCTGGTGGCTGCTGTCTATGGGGTCGCAAAGTCGGACATGACTGAAGCGACTTAGCAGCATCAGCAGCACTGCAGGGGTGCCCCACTTGCAGAAAACAATGCATGTGCACTATATCCTAAAGAATCCATTAGGGAGCCTTATGCTCACAGGAATGAAGAGCTGCCATATGATTTTTAAGCAGCAAACTCCGTAGTGCACTTAAAATTCAAGCTTAACCAACCAAAACAGAGGCAGCTTTTATCTATTTCCTAAAACGAGATATGTCTGCACCCTTATTCCACTTTGTTCTGGTTAACCTCTTACTAGAGAACCAGGGCTTTATTTGTAATCATTTATTTCCACTTGGTATGTGCTAAGTCGCTTCAGTCGTGTCCAACTCTTTGTGACCCTAGGGACTGTAGCCCACAAGGCTCCTCTGTCCATGGGATTCTCCAGGCAAGAATACTGAAGTGGGCTGCTATGCCCTCCTTCAGGGCACCTTCCTAACCCTGGGATTGAACTCGTGTCTCTTACATCCTCTGCATTTGTCAGATGGGTTCTTTACCACTAGTGCCACTTGGGAAGCCACTGGGTATGATTTGTAATCATTAAAGAACAACATGGAGTATTTACAGGTCCCTCAAAGAGATAGGATCATGGCAAAATATTAAAAAAAAAAGTTTCATGGGACTTAGCTCAAGGAACTGAGCAAAGACAGGCAGGGGGAGGTGTGGACACCAAGGACACAGATTGAGTCCCTTGCTGCTGTCATAGCTGCTGAGAGATGAACAAAGGATGTGGAAGCTAGAGGTTCATTGACAGCAGAGGGAAAGTCACCCAAAGGTGAATATTTGAGTGAAGAGACTGAAATCACCTGCAGATGTCACCTCCTCTGGATTATCCCATGTGGAGGCAAGGAAAAGGATTAAGGAGCTTCTTAGGCTCCCTTCCTGTTCTTGTGATCAGGTTCTGCCCCATCAAAGCCTCTTGCTCACTGTTTATCCCAGTCCTGCCATCACTGTTAACTCCCACACACATGCACACCACCACGGGTGTGGTCTGGCTCTTCCTTGTAAGAGCTGGAGGTATTGTGGAAGTGTCTCTCGCAAGCTGTGCCCTCACTACAGAGCATCATCTTGTACCTACTTTGCATCACGTCTCTATGCAAACTCCATCTGTTCTTTAAGCCTGGCTCACACATTACCTCTCCTATGAGCCTCTGTTGAGTTGCAGAACTCAGTTCCCACTGGGAGCTTATCTTTACCCTACAGCCTTAACAACTTTGGATCTTGGTTTGTAATTTCTGAGCCTGAGTCTTCTCTCTGCAGAGACCTCCATTTGGCAGATGAGGTCTCATCTAGCCTCACATGCCCATGGGAAGCAGCAAATTAGGTATTATGAAATAACAATGTTCAAGGTACAAACAGGATCCTAACTTAGCCTTGCAAATAAGAGTGTCAGATTTCAATACCATTTCAAAAAGCAAGGGATGCTTTAGGGGAGAGCATATCATTGCAGTGACGTGACTGTAAAGTGGGGTCATGTCCATTTCATTCAGCAGACCATGCAGTCACCTGTGAAAACCTTTTCCCCCTAGTGGGCCAGTGGTTAACAGTCTGCCTGCCAATACAGGGGACATGGGTTTGATCCCTGGTCTGGGAGGATCCCACATTCAGAGAGGCAACCAAGCACAGGCATCACAGCTACTGAGCCTGTGTTATGCAACAAAAGAAGCCACAATGAGAAGTCCGAACACAACTGGAGAGCAGCCCCCACTCTGCAACTGGAGAAAGCCCAAATGCAGCAACAAAGACCAGCGCAGCCATAAATAAATTTTTAAAAAGAGAGCATTTTGCTTATCTTCAATATAAAGTGACATTTATCTCCGAATATGGTAAGAGGATGCTCTTCAGTATCGAGGAGCTGAAGGAGGGTAATTAGACATGCAGTCATACTACTTCCTTTTCATCACACCTGTGACTGCCGTGGTGCTCACCCACATCTGTGTGTGGCTGAATCATGACAGCGCCAGAGAACTGTATCGTCATTGTTGTTTAGTCGTTTTGCAACTCCAAGGGCTGTAGCCCACCAGGCTCCTCTGTTCATGGGATTCTCCAGGCAAGAATACTGGAGTGGGTTGCCATCTCATTCTCTAGGGGATCTTCCTGACCCAGGGATTGAACCCACATCTCCTGCATTGGCAGGCAGATTCTGTACCCCTGAACTGCCTGGGAAGCCCCAGAGAACTGTATAGCCTCTGTTTATTTTTGTCACCTCTTTTCAACTCAGGTCCCATAAACCCTGAGGATCTAGGGGGAAAAAAATTGCAAGGAAGCAGAACACTGGCTTTTAAAGCATTTAATAAATCATAATCAAACAAAAATGATTTTAAAAAGAATAAATTTACATACAGTACATAAGTAAGACAGCTGAAGGTTTCCAAAATAGAAAACCAGAGCATATGGCCCTGAAACACCACATGCTTTGGTTACACTCGGGAAGCGCGAGTTGCCTATTTGAGCAAAATTCTGTTATAGTGTGATCTGCAGGCATGTTGAGGGGTGATTTCAGTCGTTGAGGGTTTTTTGTTCGTGGTCTCCTCTGTGGTTTTTTCTACCGCATGATCTGTTTTGGTGGGAGTCTGGGCAAAAATGGTCTGGAACGATGGCTGTTTAGAATGACTCACAAGAGGAAATGCCCTGGTCCAGAGTGCTTGTGGGTTGGGGGCAGGAGGGCAGTCAGGAAAAGCACATGCCGTTCTGCCTGGAGGGGCTGATGATGCAAGCATCATCGCGTCCAAATGCAGGGCTGGCCAGACCACAGCTTCTAAGCTTAGACTGGACACATCAAGACGAGCTGGATTTTGAAACTTAATCTCTAAGACTTCTGCTCAGCAGAGGCTCTGGACCAAGACAGGGCTATGCCAGCAGGGGGCAGTCTACCCCCAGAGAGAAAATCCAAAGATCAGAGACGGAAGGTGGTCTTGGGTGGGGGCCGGGGGAGTGCCGGGGTTTGTGTGTGTTTGTGTGAAGGGCTGGGTAAAGTGAATGAGGAGGGCTCTGTGTGTGTGTGTGTTGCAGTTTGAAGCAGTTAAAATGGTTTTTCTAAATAGTTTCTGCCTGATTCTAGGCCACAGAGCCGTCGTGCTCAAAAACTAAGCTTGGCCTCACCAATATGCACTTTTTATTCTTCGGGTGATGTAACAAGAAACTTTAAAAAGTGACCAATCTGTGAGTCTTTCTTTACTGAGCTATGGCTACCATATTCATCCTCAATCCAAACTGTATAAATAACAGCCTTGAATACATCAGTACAGCTGACTGCCGTTCTGTTGTTGGGGCTTAAAGAGAAAGCAGTAAAATTTATATACACACACAAATGAATTGCTCACACCCACCGCTATGACAATAATTACCACCCTTCTCAAAGGATACAAGTGGAAAAAGCTGATCCTTTTGCCCATTGGCTTCAGAGAAATCAACTAAAATCATTTGTCTAAATATTACCCAGGGCTGTGATCTCAGGTCTGGCAGCCCACAGGGACGGGGGTATAGAGAGTGCCGCGTGCGCTGCAATGTGGGGTGGTCTCGGGTGGGGTTGCCCGTGACCTGGGGCATCCCCCTACCAGAGTGCCACAGATGCTGGTCAGAGGATGATGTAAAAACAGGGAAAGAGCAAGTCATTTTGACCCCTGCCTTCTAACTATGAAAAATGTCAGAAGCATGAAGTCAAACATCAGAGATGATCGCAACCAAAAGGCCAGGGTACGTCTCTGAAATCAGGACAAACAGGTGTTCAGTTTTCACGCTGGATGCGGAGGTAAGAACCTCACTGTCCAGACAGACAGATTTCCTCTCAAGGTGTGTGAGTGGTGAGGACCCAGGAGGTTATAAAGCATTGGCTTCAGCAGCTCCATCACAAGACACTTTGTTCACTGACCACTGACACTCGCTTTTAAGAGCACTGTTGACAGCTGTTCAGCTGTTCCTCTTCATTCTTGTTCCTCCTCCTCAAGGAACCCCTGCAGGAGGGTGTTTGCATAATGATCACCTTCCTAAGTCTAATAAGTACTTGCCTGGGGTCTAAAGGATGCTGGGTTGGGTTGGCTTGTTCCAAAGATAGGCTGACATTGTTCTGACATTAATTATCCTTAAAATTGCCAAGAGATAAGGCGGGGGTGGGGGGGTGGAAAGGGAGCCCTTGATTCTATTTAGCAGATGAGAAAATGGATTTAGGAAAAGTAATGAAGAAACAGTGGCCAGGAGGGAGGTCTAGGACCCCAAGAAGGATTACATTCACCTGTTCTACTGACCCACTTTAACAGGCCCATGACAGTGCCTCCCCAGTTTGTAAGAAAGAGAAAAAAGCTGAAGAAGGGCAGAGGGCTAGTCCCAAGTCACTCTGATGCAGGAGAGAGCCGCACACCCAGAGGAACCTGGATGAAGTGAGTTGGGAGCAGCCAGTTGGGGTCATGGTTCAGAAGAGGATAGAAATAAATGGTAACCCAAATCCTGGAAGTGTACAGACAAGGAGGAACAGATCCCCCGCCGGCCAATGCGCACCTGACAGAGACCAGGACACAGAGGGAAAGCAGGTTCTTGCCTAGGACCTCAGGGCTTTGCCCCGCCTTTCACACTTCCCGGGGAGGTTTACAGCACTCTTTCCCTGTGAGCTGGCATGGTCTCATGTGATCATAACGACAGAAAGTCACCCTGTTCAAGGAATGTCACCCTTTCTCTCGGACCAACACTGAGACTCAGTGATGGGCAGGGTCATAATTGAAAAGAAAACCCGATGTCCAGCTTTCTGGGTCATGCTCTCCAGAACCCAGGGTGTTTGTGGCCACTCCTAAGCCAGGCTGCAATTCCTGCTAGCCCAGGGCTGGCCCAAAGTCCATGTAACAGGGTGGGGGACCCGAAAAGAGGTCAACTGTGGGTTTAGCCCGGCTTCATCCATGACATGACCCTTACAGGCAAGTGGTTCCTGCAAGACAACTTTCCCCGCCATAGCAGCAACATTTATCTTAGATATTAGCAAAATAGACATGTGACTTAAGGACATTTTTTTTTTTAAAGAAAAATGTGTCATCAAGACTTCCCCACTCAACTTTTTGATGTCTTATCCAGTGACTGTTTGAGGCTCAGAGTAATCCCAGAAATCTGTGGAGCATTGGCACAAAGGTGGTAGCACAGATGCCAACAGACGTGTAGGTGACAAACTTGTAAGGCACTTCGATCTCCAGTCTCCGCCTGGCCTCCTTGTTTCTGGTGACCACCTTGAACCAGGAGTACAACACTTGCAGCGAGAGCTTTTGTACAAGCTGACGGACCAGGAGGATCAGCACAATCCCCACAGTGAATTTGGCCAGACCCAAAACTAATAGGTCAGTGGTGAGCGGTGGGATGTTCTGAATAACAGGGAGAGATTCCGTGGGCTCAGACACGAGCTGGAAGAAATGATTGATCCAGAACCCTATGGTCACCCCAGCCCCAGCAGCCATGATGGTGGTGGTGTCCGCTCTGGTCGGGCTGTAGTAATCAGATACCGGGTAGTTGTAACACAGGAAGAACGGCACCACTAGAACACACACGGGGAAGAGGGGACTGGCCGAGTCCAGGCGGTCGATAAGGGTCCAGGCAGGGTAAGTGAGGACAATGAGGATGGCGGTGATCAGGATGCCGCCCAGCACATCCTGCGGGAAGGAGAGCAAAAAACGGTGAGAGCTCTTCCTGTATTTATTTCAAGCAAAACTGATTTGATGTTTAAAACACAATTTTTACATTGCTTTATTTTATACTACTATTTAAGGTTTTTTTTTTTTTTTTTGATGTGGACCATTTTTTAAGTCTTTCCTAAATGTGCTACAATATTGTTTCTATTTTATGTTTTGGTTTTATGGCCTCGAGGCATATGGGATCTTACCTCTCTGAGCAAGGGATCAAACCCACACCCCTGGCACTGGAAGGTGAAGTCTTAACCACTGAGCTACCAGGGAAGTCCCTTATAATACATATATTTTTTTAAATGTATGGTTGTAAACATTTTAAAAGTAGGAAAAATACAATCATGCTATTATTCATGATATGTCTTCCAGTTTTTCCATCTTTTAGAATAAATTTTATGTTTATTTTCTTAATGCATGGCTATAACCACACTTTCTTCAACCTATTATTTTTTTTTCATTCTATACTTTTAAAAAATTTGCTTTTTGTCCATATACTATGTGGTTTGCAGGATCTCAGTTCCCCAACCAGAGACTGAACCCAGGCAACTGCAGTGAAAGCACTGTGTCCTAACCACTAGACCACCAGGGAATTCCCTTCAATCTATTATTTTTTATTTAATATTATATCACAGGGCTTCCCTGGTGGTTCAGATGGTAGAGAATCTGCCTGTAGTGCAGGAAACGCAGCTTCGCTCGCTGGGTTGGGAAGATCCCCTGAAGTGAATGGCAACCCACTCCAGTATTCTTGCCTGGAAAATTCTATGGACAGAGGAGCCTGATGGGCTACAGTCCACAGGGGTCGCAAAGAGTCGGACACCCCTGAGCAACTAGTACACCCACACCTTAAGTCACAAGGATTGTCATAATCTTCACAAAGATGGTGTCATCCTTTCTTGGCAGGCAGAGAGTGGAGGAGGAAGTGACTTTCTGCGGGAGCCATGTTAAAAGCAAGCACACCATCATTACTTACGGAGTGCATTTATTTGGGGTGGTCCGGGAAGATATTTTAGATGTAGTGGTATCGGAGTTCCACCGTGCCCATCTGGGCACTACCACTGTCTTCAGAGACAGAGCTTCGGATAGTGTACATATTTCACTGGGTGCATGCACGATGCTTAATCAATCCTTCTTCAGGACACTTTAGACTGTGATTTTCTTTCTTTGTTCCCATGTCCCTCTCTCCTTCTTTCCCTATTTTTTTCCCTTTCTCCCCTTCCCTCCTTTGCCTCCTTCCTTAAAGGCATTTTTAAAATATTTTTAACTCCTTAATATCTTCCGTTTTCTTCTTAGTGTTTTCACAGCAAAATTCATTAGGTGAAGTCTCAACATAACCAATTGGTTAATACATTTAAGTCAGAGAATGAGGAGCTTGCTATGGTTTTGTTACAGTTTCATGTGGGTTATTTTTAAATTTTATAATTGAAAAATTGAAACGCTTTCTTCAATGCATTGGAAACTCTGGGAAAAAAAGTAAAACATATGCATTGTAGAAAATCTGGGAAGCACCAAAAAGTATAAGAAAAAACAGATCCTTATTTCCACTACCTACTGTCAACTGTGTCTATATTTTGGCATGTTGTCCTCCCACTCTTTTTTTCCCCATAAATATAAAATAGAATTTAAAGAGTTGGTCTCCCCCACCCCCCGCCCGCAATTCTTCATTCATTATTGCTCGTATAGTTTCTAATAAAATGACATCTGATTCGGGTAAACAATGAGTGAGAATCAGCCCTTAGAAGTAAACACTGAGGCTAGAGCATTTTTCAGATTAGACGGTACCCATTCATCCTTCCAATGTCCACATGTGTGAGCCCCTGCTGTACGCCACATTGCTAGAGGATCCAGTGTGAGCTAAACCGTCACAGTCCATGACTATGGGGAGCTTACAGTCTAGAGAAGAGACAGAGGATTGCCATTGTTGAAGAGGAAAAGTGGTCAGCTTGTGGACTGTGATGCTTTTAGGGTGCTGAAGAGTAAGGGGTCAACACAGGCAGGAAGTCCACAGGGTCCTAAAATCCAATCCACTTTGTAAAGCTTACATCGAGGGAACAACATGAAGCCACTGACATAGCTCTCACTGGGTACCAACATGACAAGATTTTATGACTGCAGTGGGGAGAATGAACACAAGAAGGGCAAGAGTATGGGGATGGGGAGGCCACTTGCCTTCTCAGAGGAAGCCTTGTACTCTGCATGTCCTCCATGTGACCCCTGGGTTTCACCTGCTGTTACTTCCGCCATCCTTCTCCTCAATGACCCCTCAGGCTACGTGGTCTCCATGATCACGGTCCCCATGACCGTCCCCTGTGCTATGATTATGCATGGGGGTTGTCTTATTTGGGCAAGCAGCGGGGAGAAGCAGTCCTTCACTTAAGCTTCTTGGTTACCAAAACTTGAGGCAAACTCTTGACCTGAGTTTTTCTCCACCTGTTGCCTAGACTTCTTCACCTTGAAACACAACTGCTGACTAAACTAAACTTTGTTGATACACAATTCTCAAAGCCCACTTACTAGACATTTGCTGGCTCTTTCCTCAGCATCTGTCTTTGACCCAGTAGCCTCATACCTCTCCTTGGGGATCCATGAAGTTCTGGAAAATATGGGAGTTGGAGCACCGAGACCCAGGTAGAACAGTCAGGGTGCTGTATCTCCTGGTTATCCCGATTGGTCCAGGGATGGTCATGTGACCTGCACCAGTCCAATCAGACAAAACTGGGGGGTTTTGCTTGGGATTCTCAGAAAGAGATGTTCTTTCTTTTTCTGAACACTGGGCCCTGTGGGTTTACACCCTTTACTTAGACCTTCAATACTCAGCTTTTATGAATGTTACCCTGCACCATCATGGCTTTTCTCTGACCTCCAAGAGGTCTCTTGCTTAGTTTCCTTCTTCAGATCCTAAACAGGGCGTTTCCACAGATTCTGTCTTCAGGCTGTCTTTTTTCCCCTCCATTTAGAGCTTATGTAGATCCATGGCCCCATCTCTCCATTCTCTACCATAGTAACTCTAAAATCTTTTGTTTTCAGACATTTTTCTCTCAAACTTTGGTCCTACCTTTTTAAACTAACAGTTATTTTCATTCAGATGCCTGTCAACTCCCCTAGCCAACTTGTCTAAAAGTCATCAACACCCAAACAGAAAAATAAGTAAAGGAAATGAACACTTTATAGAAAAGGAACTATGAATGCCTTATAAACATATGAAAATATACCTAAACTTACTCATCATCATAAGTGGAAATCAAACTAAGCTGAGGAGAAATTAAAATTTACATTCACACAAAAACCAGTATGCAAATGTTTACAGCCGTTCTATTAATAATGTCCCCAAACTGGGAACAACCTCCACGTCACTCAAGGGGTAAACAAACTGCTATGTTCTTGCAATGGACTATTTCTTGGCAATAAAAAGCAACAAAATACTAATGCAGGCAACAGCTTGGATGAAATCTCCAGGAAATCACGCTGAATGGAAAAAGCAGTCTCCAAGGGTAACATACTGTATGGTTCTATTTTTATGACATTCTCTGAAAGACAGAACTACAGGACTGGGGAACAGATCGGTGGTTGCCAGGGTCTGGGGGAGGGAGGGTGCAACTGCAAACGGAGAGCATGGGGGACTCTGGGGGGTGACAGAGCTGTCCCGTGTTATGGTGGCAGTTCCTCAAACCGATCCTGGCATTCAAATCCTGCTGATCCCGTGGCTAAGACTCCATGCTCCCAGTGTGGGGGGAGCCTGGTCAGGGAGCTACATGCCGCAACAGAGACCAGGCGTAGCCAAACAAATGAATGCTTTTTAAAATATCCAGAGAACCATACACCCAAGGCAACATCAATTTTACTTCATTTAACACGTGAAATTGAAAATGACATTTTAGACAAAAATAAGAAAGCTGGTGGGCTCTTTTGTTTTTACTCATTAACAGTGTTGCGTGTCCCAGGTGTGAAGCAGTGCTCTGGCCATCCAGAGGTTCCCAACCCAGCTCTCTCTCCCCTCCCCCACAAACTGCTGATAAGGTACCCCTCACCCATCAGCATTAACAAAAATCCAGGAGTCTGACAGCATTCTGTTGATGAAACAGTAGGTGGGGGCAAAGGGACTCCTGTCTCTTAATTGTATGAATGCAAAATGGCGCAACACTTATGAGGAGGAACCTTGTGATATGTTTTTTAAAATTACACATTCATCTAACCTGACTTGCAGTCTCATACTAGGACTTGACCATGGAGATATACACCTGCCTGTGTCTGTAATGAGCTCTTTACAAATTGTCCATTGTAGCATCATCTGTAACAGCAAAAGCCTGGGAAAATGCCAAGTTCTACCTGTAGGGAGCAGTTAAATATAACCCTACAAACAAATACTCTGCAGCTGTAGAAAGAATGAGGAAGCTCTCATACAGAATTGTAAAAAGCATGGTATAGAACAGTGTGTACAGCATGCTACCATTTTCCATTTTTAAAAAGCTGGTAGACTATACGGTACATTTTTACTTTAAACACAAATAGGTTCACTTGAAGGCCAGGGGATGGAGGTGGGAAGACTTTTCACAGGATACCCCTGTGTACCTTTTGAATTATATAAATGTACTGCCTCTGAGTTTCCCAGGTGGAGCTAGCAGTAAAGAACCCTCCTGTCCATACAGGAGACATGAGAGATGCGGGTTTGATCTCTGGGTGGGGAAGACCCCTGGAGGAGGGCATGGCAACCCACTCCAGTATTCTTGCCTGGAAAATCCCATGGGCAGAGGAGCCTGGCAGACTGCAGACCATAGGCTCACAAAGAGTCGGACATGACTGAAGCGACCTAGCACAGACTGCCTCTGTTAAAAAATTAAGTGAAATAATTTTTCTTCCAAACACAATTTGCTTTTCAATCCCCATGTGAAGTAGGACTCTCAGGTGATCTCATGGTATCCTCCACAGGGGCCTGGTCAGATATAGTGATGGGGGGAGGGTGCAGCTGGCCTGCCAAAGCATCACCTGCTGGGAACAGAGAGTGTCTCGTGTTTTAGAGGAACATACATTCTGAGGGGAGGAGGAAGGCCAGGCACAATGAACTCAATACCCCAACACAAGCCTCTACTCTCTCAGTGGGGATAGGAGGTTCTGCCTCTCAGGGTGTGTCTTGGCAGCCCCACTGAACTGATGTCTGAGCCCTGAAGAAGTTAGAGAGGATGAAAGAGCATTTTGCCTCCATCTACAAAACGCAGAGCTAAAGAAGGCTGCTTGGAGATCCTTCTGGCAGAGCGCTATCCAAAGAGAAGAATCCAGTCTTCCTCACCCCTCCAGGCCACAGTGCCCCATGTGGGTACTTTACGATACCACCTGACAGACAAAAGTGGAGCGTCCAGATCATCCACGGTATCTGCTTGGCTTGGTGAGGCGGCCACAGAGATGCTGGTGACACGCAAATCAGCAGGGAAGGATGCTGACGGGGCAGGGACCTCAGAACTCACAGCGACAACAGCATCTCCCAGACTGGCTGATGGGACAGTATCAGAAAGCTACTGGGCCTGGAGGACAGTAAGCAAGTTCAAGGTGCTCATGGGTCACAGCCTGGGCAGAGAGCAAGGGACCCAGCAGAGCAGTCTTCACATCATGACATCCAGCAGGACAACGTGGCGCTCGGGACTCGGGTTCATGAGCACATGTGAGACGCCCTCGGGAAAGTCCAGGCATTGTTTTTTGCATGAGCATTTCTGTTAGCGGTGGGGGTTAAACACAGCTTTGCAGAGGGCTAGAGGTTCAGACTGACCCTGGAGGTGTTCAGGGAAATTCATTTATTATACATATTTCTGCTGGTGCCACCCCCATGAGTCTTAATGACTGCTCCTCTCTATTACTACCTCTGGCCACCAGTCACTTCCACAGAATTCCCTCCTCGATTCACAAGCTCCTGCACCTGCAGTTCACTGCTGAATTTCCCTGCCTGCTGGCCATTCACCTGCCCATAGCATTCACTGACTGCCTTCCCGGTTGCCGTTTCAATGCAAATGTTCACCAGTTTTAGTGTTAGTGTGCACCGGAAAAGTGAAAGTGAAAGTCGCTCAGTTGTGTCCAGCTTTTTGTCACCTCATGGACTATCCAGTCCATGAAATTCTCCAGGCCAGAGTACTGGAGTGGGTAGCCATTCCCTTCTCCAGGGGATCTTCCCAACCCAGGGATCAAACCCAGGTCTTCCACACTGCAGGCGGATTCTTTACCAGCTGAGCCACAAGGGAACCCCTGGAATTTAGTGTGCACTGGAATCACTAAATCAAAATTTCGGATAATTTTAAAGATGCAGATTTCAGAGGCCTGCCTTCTGATTCTGACTTGCACCGTGGCCCAGGAGTCTGCAGTTTTACATCCCAACAGAATGTTCACGTAGTGAGTCAAAACAGAAACAGCTCTGAGAAATACCAGCCTCTCAACTGAGAGTCCGAGTCCTGCATGATCTGGGTTTAATTAACCTATCATATCAGGGTTTTCTCTCATTCCTTTTCCGTTTGAACTTTCCACACCAGTCAGATAGGTCTACTTGCTTTTCCCAAAATGCTTGGCACAATTTTATCAGAATTCTGCATCCCTTTCATGTACATTTTTAGCCATCTTTATCTCTCAAGATATTATCAGCTCATCTAAGGCTCAGCTCAAAAGCTACTTCCTTTGCAGAATATCTTCCTCTGCCTCCACAGTTGGAAATAGCCTGTCCCTGAACTGAATGTAAAGGCATTCTCTTAACAGCACTCAAAAAGCCCCTCTCTTATATTGCCTTCGTTGTAGTTCTCTGTTCACACGCCTTTCTCCTGAGTTGATTGTAACACTGACTGGCAAGGAGGAAGTTCTCCTGCAACTTGACCTTATTCCTCAAAGCTCCCAGCACAGTGCCTAACATGTCACAGATATTCAGCTACAGAGATCTGGAGAATGTAATGCCTTTCTCTCAATGGACTATCCATAATACTTAAAACCCATTGTTAGGATTAGGACTTCCTTTGGTGGTTCAGTGGTTGAGAATCCACCTGCCATTGCAGGGGACATGGGTTTGATCCCTGGTCTGGGAAGATTCCACATGCTGCAGGCAACTACGCTTATATGCCACAAGGACTGAAGCCCAAGCCCTAGGGCTCTGAAACAAGAGAAGTGACCATGGTGAAAAGCCCAGGCATCACACCTAGAGAGTAGCCCCCACTTGTCACAACTAGAGAATGCCCACAGGTGTCGATGAAGACCCATCGCCAAAGAGAAATAACACATAATTTAAGAAAAAAAAAAAACAAAAAACCACTGTTATATAATGGGCTTCTCTGGTAGCTCAGATGGTAAAGAATCTGCCCCCAGTGTGGGGGACCTGGGTTTGATCCCTAGGCTGGGAAGGTCTCCTGGAGAAGGAAATGGCTACCCACTCCAGTATTCTTCCTGTAGAATCCCATGGACAGAGGATCTGGCAGGCTGTAGTCCATAGGGTCACAAAGAGTCAGGCATGACTGAGTAACACTTCCAGTTTTAGTTCACAGAAGACAATTTGCCTTCCTTCCCTCCCTTCCTTTGTACCTGCAGTTAACAAAATTCCTGGATATCTGGTTGGAATATTTTTCATCAGCCAACTCTGTTCTTCTTCAATGTATCAGGAAATGAGACTATTTTTGGTCCACAGCCCTAGCATTAGAGGTGAAAGTAATTTTGGCCAACATGCCTGCTGCCGTGGCACTTCTTTCTTTCTATCCACACAGTTGGCTTTGGGGCCATAAAAGGTGGTGCTGTATAAAGGCAATTTACATGTTTTTGTGAGAAAAATACTTCAACCAGTTCTAATGAACTTTCTATGTTCATTTGGGGTCTCTACGTTTCTGATAATAAACTTCTTCTCAACAGCTTCCACAGGATCATCGAAAAAGCAAGAGAGTTCCAGAAAAACATCTACTTCTGCTTTATTGACTATGCCAAAGCCTTTGACGGTGTGGATCACAATCAACTGTGGACAATTCTGAAAGAGCTGGGAATACCAGACCACCCGACCTGCCTCTTGAGAAACCCATATGCAGGTCAGGAAGTGACAGTTAGAACTGGACATGGAACAACAGACTGGTTCCAAATAGGAAAAGGAGTACGTCAAGGCTGTATATTGTCACCCTGCTTATTTAACTTCTATGCAAAGTATATCATGAGAAACGCTGGACTGGAAGAAGCACAAGCTGGAATCAAGATTGCTGGGAGAAATATCAATCACCTCCAATATGCAGATGACACCACCCTTATGGCAGAAAGTGAAAAGGAACTAAAAAGCCTCTTGATGAAAGTGAAAGAGAAGAGTAAAAAAGTTGGCTTAAAGCTCAACATTCAGAAAACAAAGATCATGGCATCTGGTCCCATCACTTCATGGGAAATAGATGGGGAAACAGTGTTAGATATTATTTTTCTGGGCACCAAAATCACTGCAGATGGTTACTGCAGCCATGAGATTAAAAGACTCTTACTCCTTGGAAGGAAAGTTATGACCAACCTAGACAGCATATTCAAAAGCAGAGACATTGCTTTGCCAACAAAGGTCCATCTAGTCAAGGCTATGGTTTTTCCAGTGGTCGTGTATAGATATGAGAGTTGGACTGTGAAGAAAGCTGAGTGCAGAAGAATTGATGTTTTTGAACTGTGGTGTTGGAGAAGACTCTTGAGAGTCCCTTGGACTGCAAGGAGATCCAACCAGTCCATCCTAATGGAGACCAGTCCTGGGTGTTCATTGGAAGGACTGATGCTGAAGCTGAAACTCCAATACTTTGGTCACCTCATGCGAAGAGTTGACTCACTGGAAAAGACCCTGATGCTGGGAGGGATTGGGGGCAAGAGGAAAGAAGGGGACAACAGAAGATGAGATGGCTGGATGGTATCACCGACTCGATGGACAAGTTTGAGTGAACTCCGAGAGTTGGTGTTGGACAGGGAGGCCTAGTGTGCTGTGATTCATGGGGTCACAAAGAGTCAGACACGACTGGGCAACTGAACTGAACTGAAACAGCTTCTAAAAAATAATGCTTGAAAATTCAAGGACAACTTTTGATTCTAATTTTTTCAAGCTACTAAATTTATAGAAACAAAAAATTCATAAAATCTTCATCTGAGGAGAGTATCTGATGTTTTGATTTTGGTAGATTCTCAATGAGGAGGTGATCTTCATGTGTTTGGCACAGTATGTGGGGCCAGAGGGAGAAGAGATCACTGTCCTCTGGGATGGCAAAGGTGAGCAGTGAGGCTGAGGCCAGGGTGTTCCTGTTCAGTCACTAAGTCATGTCCTGCTCTTTGTGAGCCCATGAACTGCAGCACACCATGCTCCTTTGTCCTTCACTCTCTCCCAGAGTTTGCCCAAACGCATGCCTGTTGAGTCAGCAGTGCTATCTAACCATACAGCATCCTCTGCAGCCCCCTTTTCCTTTTGCCTTCAATCTTTCCCAGCATCACGGTCTTTTCCAATGAGTCAGTGAACATAGATGTGGGAGCCACTGGACAGCACTGGGATAATGCTGTCCAGAAAAATGTGGATTTGGGGGTGGGGGAAGAGAAAAAAGTGTGTGTGGTTTATGAGGAGATAGGAACTCTGTGGAAGATGGGAAAAGTAATGATGCAACAAAGCCTGATAAAGCAAAGACATGAGGGCAAAAATGGCTGAATAAATGTGTTTTACTTTGTAGAAAACACATTTAAAACTCACTTTCAAGAAGAATGCAATTAGACTACAAAGAGTACAAAATACACAAAACATTCACCACTTAGACCCAATGATGGCA
Source organism: Redunca redunca (assembly GCA_006410935.1). Taxonomy (NCBI): domain Eukaryota; kingdom Metazoa; phylum Chordata; class Mammalia; order Artiodactyla; family Bovidae; genus Redunca; species Redunca redunca. The sequence continues at coordinate 458,335 of SJYQ01000315.1, forward strand.
CTCCTAGGAATTTATCCTAAGAAAATGATCCAAGAAAAAGCTGCTCACTAAGGCTCTTAGATAGGAATGCTTCTTGTTATTTCAGTCTATACTGACAAAGTCCAAAAAGTTAACAGTGCTCCACCATGGAACAATCAGAAAACACAAACAGGCAAAAAAATGATAAAGAATGGAGCATATGTCGTAATAAGAAAGAATCTGGAAAGATATAAATCAAGCATAGTAAAATGTTGTTTACACCAAAAAGGAGATAAAATTGAAGACTGCTTTGTTATTTAATAACAAAGCAGGAATATTTCCATTTGAAAAGATACATTTCTGCACCCTCTGCCTTTTTTAAAAAATAGTTTCAAAGTATCTGTAAGTGAGAATATCAACCAGAATGCAAACTCTACATAAAGGATGATCCTAATTTTAGATAAATCTACATTATCATGGAAGGATAAAATATCAGGAAACAGATGAATATATTAAGAGTAGTTTTCTTCTCTTTGGATATCACAGATGATGATTACCTTCTCCAGGCTTTGCAAATATTTTCTAAGTCTTCTAGTCAACACCTTTATTATGATAAAAATAAAATCAACTCAAAAAGTCAGGATGTTAAAATCAGGCTTTCAAAATAGACAAAAATGAAAATAATTAACTGACGCTTACAAATTTTTACATCATCCAAAATAATGAAATGCCCCCAAGAATCTATATGATAATCAAGATACCATCCTTCTATGATGTAGGTAACATTTAAAATAAAGGCATAAAAAAATAAAGGCATATAAATTGTGTGGCCAGTGTTATCCTAAAGATCACATTGAAATTTAATAATCTTTAATTCAATTTACCATCAAGGCTCAAATGAAGCCTTTTAAATTATTTGGGGAAAAAATAAATGATTACATGAACCTAACATTTTTAAAGTGCAGGAAGATCTATCTTAATCCCTTTGATTTTTGAACCTATTCTCATTTTCAGTTATAAAAGTTAATATACAGATAAAAGCTTGGGCTTTATTATACCTCATACAGAAAACTATAATAAAGACAAGCAATCTAAAGTGTTTAGGAAAGAATCCTAATGGAGCTGTCCCATGCATCAGAACAAATTTTAGTGAATGCTCACACAAACACATAAAACAATGTTTTTATTCTGAGCCAAACAGAAACACTCTTCCTTTTGGTAAACTTCTCTAGATATTTCAACTGGCAGGCCTTGCGAACTCCCCACAGTTGTGAATTCTAACCCTACATCACATTCCCATATGCGGTTTACTGGGGCACATTTATATTCTACCCCTAATATCTTCACTGAAGAATGCTCTTGAACAAACCAACACAACACAAGGTTAGCTCACCAGAAAGAAGGGGAGAACAAACCCATTCATTCAATTGTTAGGAAAGAATGCATTCAGATCTTGGAACTATTTATGCCGAGAACTCTATGATTCTGGCATCTTCCCCTCTGCCAGGTCCCCTGCTGAGAATGTGAAGGGCCCTCTCTGCCCTTGGCTGCCTTTGGAGAGTAAGCTGAAGTCAGGAGCAGCATAAAAGCCAAGACCCTCTTCTTTGTAGAAGTAGTGAATGCTCTGAATGCAAGCAGACCCTGACATTAAAACAAACTTTAACAAAACACGCACACCCGACCATTATTTTAGAAAATAATTTTTAGTTATAGATCAATGTTTCCTAGTTAATATACTCTTCTTCCATGCTAGCTCACAATTAATTCAACTTCTGAGAATAATGCAGATGAGATTCGATGGAAGCCAAACAGCAAGAGGGAGGAAGCACTGTTCATGAATATGAATATAAATGATTACAGAGAGAAACCTACATGTTATATAATTAGCATATGTATAGGGGAGAAGGAGTGAGTGCTTAATTTCAAAAATATTAATTTCCTACTGAAACACACCAGCGTCCACAGAGAACCAAGAGCAGGGAGCAGATTTACCTTGCCACGTGGGGTGAATGTGAACAGTAGAACCTCCTGATATTCACACCTCTGAGTGGGCACTCTGTCATGACTGTTCTCTGAGCCACCTCAGATAGCCAAGCACAAGTTGAGTCCTCAGGATCGCTAGGTATGGAAATCTACAGTTATTCTGAAAACCTAGTGGTGTTCAGGAGTAATTATAGGATGTAGAAAAAAATATGCCAACTTTCACCTTCTGCTGTTTTAGAATAAATGCCCACTTGGAACGTGAGCATATGCAATCCTTCATTAGAAATGACGTTGACATTTTTAACAGAAAATGGTTTTCTATAAGTGTAAGAAAAATTATATAATATTTGTATGTAAGGTAAGGCAGAAAACCTCATTTCCACGTCTTCTGGGGGCACAGACCTCTCAAAGATAATAGAAGGAATAATATTTTGTTCACTCCACTCTTTAATATTGATTATAATTCTCCGAGTTTGTGAAAGAACAGGCTAAATGATAGATTTGGAGGGGGGGTTAGAGATACAAATAATTGCTGTTAACCTCAAAGGTAACAGTTTGTTGCTCTATAGAACAGTAACTAGTTTTGTATATAACCCAGCAATCATAAAGTAATATTTATCAGGCTGCCTGTAAATATTTAGTCCCTCTTTATATTTGACTGGTTCCTTCATTAATTAATCAGTTGAATAAAATCTTTGACACATTCATTTTATATTTGGACAAGCATTATGATTTTACCATTTAAAAATTATATTCTAACAAGTAGATAATTTTTCAATTGTTTATTCATATGACTAATTGTCTTGAATGATTGAATATGCATAATCCAGGTAACAATGTAGCATTTTTTATCTTGTTTTCTTGTGTATACTCTTTAAACGGCACTGGTTTACTCATAAAGTAAATAAAGCAAGTGTCAACGTTTCTTGATGTGGTAATATGATGAAGACATTATTGCATGCTTTTTATATCAACTAGAAAGGATTCAGGTAGACTATATATTTCTAAACTCCATATACAGTATGATTTAGGAAATAACCACTTCCTTGTCTTGATTTCACAGAATCTAACAAGTCCAAACAGTAGATCTTCATGAAACAAATCTTCCCCTCCCGTACGTCACATTAATATGAACAGCTCTAACTATAACGAATCACAGGGCTTGGCAGGTCAACAGGATTAGGACATCAGATCAGACAAGCTTCCCAGGCAGGTTATAACATTGTCTTTGAAAACTGCTAAGCAGCTTGCAAGAAGGACAAGTATAGGGAAGGGCAATCTGCTAGAAGACACAAAAGACACTGTCAAACATTTAAGCGACTTTCCTCAGATCTGGGTGGGCAGAAGGGCCTCTGAGCAACAAGCAAACAGATGAAACTCATGTTCAGATGTAATATGATTGTTGAACAGGCCCACGCAAGTTGAAATGTAATTGCCATTGTCACCATACAGGCTAGAAAGCTGTGTAAAAACTGCTTCAGGGTTTTTCTAACTCCATCTTGCATTGGAGCCCCCTGGGAACGTGTTAAAAGGCAGAATCTAATTCAGCAGGTCCAGGTGGGGCCGCAGGGTCTGCATTGCTAAGAAGGTCCCAGGAGATGCTGGGGTTCGTGCCTAGGGGACCGCACTGGAAATGGTGAAGACTATCTCACCTTGCTAAATTCCAGAGGCCAACATGGACTCCTTAAGCTGAACATGGTATAGTCGGAGCTCCCTGAGTGCTTTCGTGAAGTACACATTAAAAAAAATAAAAAACCTTCTGAATTATATGAGTACCATAAAATATATTCAAACAGTACTTCAGTGAGTACTATAAAAAAGTGATAGTACAGGACCTTCCTGGTGGCCCAGTGGTTAAGAATGCGCTTTCCAAGGCAAGGGACGTGGGTGTGATTCTTAGAGAAATATTCTTAGAAATTCTTGGAGAAATAAGATCCCACGTGTCGCACAACTAGGGAGCCCACATGTTGCACCTACTGGGCCAGCGCTGGAGTGCTCACACGCCACAACCAAAGATCCTGCGTGCCACAACTAAGACCTAGGAAACCAAACAAATATATAAATAAAATATTTTTAAAAGGTGACAGTAAATTTTGAAGGCCTTCAAGTGATGTGCCAATGAAGAAACATTTAAGTATAAAGCAGTCCCAGAGAAAGATCTTAAAAGTCTTCGTAGACTTGGTGACATGAGTGCTCACATTAGAGGAAAATGAACTCTGCCCCAGTTCTGTCACTCACTCTGGGGAATGATGGCTCAAACCGTTGAGTCCTGGCTCTTTGTGTAGAAACAGAACTTCCTGGGGGGAATCCTTCGCAGCTTGTGTATCACAAGAGGAACTGGAGATTACTGGAGAATTTAAAAATGAGAGTCCTGCTCTGCAGACTGTTCTAGGTGTGCCCGATGTGGCCACGCAACGTTATGATGAGGCCGAGGGTATGCGTGCTAAGTCATTTCAGTAGTGTCCGACTCTTTGAGGCCCTTCGGACTGTAGCCCGCCAGTCTCCTCTGTCCGTGGGGATTTTCCAGGCAAGAGTACTGGAGTGGGGTGCCATTGCCTTCTCCAACAGAGAAGATGCGTGGCTATTAATTCTGTGGAGAACTTGGTTCCCTTTCTCAATCAAATCTGGGATGCAGGGATATAGCAACAGAGAGGAATTTTGAAAATCAGTGGTTTGTGAACTGATTCCCAAACAATAAAAGGACCACAGACAAAAGCACTTTGAAATCCATGTATTTGTTTTATTGCCAAAATCCACATTAAGTGTTCTGTTTAAAAAAAGGAAAAAAAGACAGAAAAAAAAAAGACAGTACCAGGGAAGATATAAGAAATACAAGTATAGAGCCAATGAAGAGTTATTATTAATTACAGCAAAGTCTAGAATCTTCCTTCTCTTATAGGAAATTCTTATGTAAATAATAATGGAGCTCAAATATTTCTTTATTAATTCATTCAATAGTTATCACATGGCTTTATTTTCAATTGGTTATTATGCCCCAAGAAATATATTCAGATAGAAGAAGAAGATATAACCTCTGTCCCTTAAATAAAAATAGCTTTATTGTTTTTGTCAAAAAACTATTCAGGTTTACTATTAAAGACACACTTCTGAGCCTTCTGTCCATAACCAGCTTCCCTTCCCACACACATAATTTTACAACTAATGGACTCATACTGTACAAGCTGTTCTGTAACCTGTTTTTCATTGACTGGATGTCATACACATTATTTCATTACTATAGAACTACATTATAATGGCTATATCACATTCTACTCTATGGAAACACCTTACTTAACTACCTCTGATTGATGGACACTTACTGTTCTCATGTTTGCTACTAAATGCATTAATGAGCACCCTGGAGGGGCAGTATAGAATAGTAATTAAAAGCACGGATTGTCAACTCAGATTGCTCAGTCTGAAGGCTCAGTTCATCTCTTACCAACTGTATAATCTTGGTCAGATTGCTTAACCTCATCTGTGAGTCTGGATTAATAACAGTACCCTCATAGGGTCACTGTTAATTACCCTGATGAGGTCATTAATACACGTAAAGCACTTAGAATGGTGCCTAGCAGGTAAGTACTTTATAAGTGGTTGCTATTATTTTTACATCTACATCTGTGTAATTATATGCATTGGGAAATGGGCTAAGTAGTTTAGAAGGCTATGTATGTACACTTTAGATCTTTATACAGTCTACAAAGTGCCCTCCCCAAAGCTTATACTAATGGATTATCCATACTTTTGAAAATAATCATTCTTGCTTGGCAGGTATGAGACCCGGAAACTCACTGCCATATGACCAAGAGGGCTACACTGATTTAAGTGTACACTGTAAGCAAGTGGAAATGGTAAGACTCCAGTTCAGGGACACTAGAGGAAATGAGTCAGAGAACTCTAAACCTAGCAAAATGGAAGTGAAACGAAGACATTTCCAGAATAAACAAAAACCGAGAGAACTCACTACCAGCAGAACTATGCTAAAAGATGTATGCTAAATAGAGTTATTTTAGGCAGAAGGAATGAGATGCCAGATGGCAGAATAAAACTGTAGGAAGGAACGAGGAACAACAGAAAGGATAAATATGTGGATGAACTTAAAATTATATTAAATATACAACAATAAAAAATAAATCCTTGAGGCCAAATATTTGTAGACCTAAATGTCATTTAATAACCCATTCTTCTCAGGAAGTAGTAAAGGTACTAATTGCATTTGATGCTTATAAATCAAGGATATATATTATAATCTCTTGGGGAACCTCTAAAAGAATTCTTCAGACTTCATAACAAGCTAATAGAGGAAGGGTAAAGGGAGAATTAAAATACTTGATTAATACACATGAAAGCAAAAGAAGAGATGAAGAACAGGGGGAGAAAGTTAACAAAGAACAATTCGGTCGATTTAAATCCAAATATATCAGATTACATTAAGTGACAACAGACTAAAAATACCAATTAAAAAGGAAGGTTGTCAAGCTAAATTAAAATATAAAACCCAACTACATACTGCTCATAACAATCACAATGCAAATATTAGGATACAGAAAAGGCAAAAAGTGAAAGGATGAAAAATGCTTTGCAAATGCTCATGAAAACAAAGCTGGTGTTGCTATATTAACACTCAACAAAGTAGGTTTTGGGACAGGAAACATTACTAGAGACAAAAAGGACATTTCATAAAGGTGAAAGGGCCAACTATCAGAGAGGCAACAATTTAAAAACTGTATGTACCAAATAATATAGCTTTACAATATTTCAAATTGTAGAAGGACAGACTAAAAGGAGAAAGAGACAAATTCACAACCATAGTAATACACCTATGTAATCAACATAGTGAGTAATACATAGTGAGTTATACACCTCTCTCAGCAATTCAGAGAACAAGCAGGAAAAAATAATCAGTGAGGATATAGGACTTTGAAAATAATTTTAAACATGACCTAACATATAAAACACCCAATACAGCAACTACACAAAATACAACAAATTTGGGGGAAATCAACCTCAACAAATTTTAAGAAATGGAAGTCTATATATAGAGTACCTTCTCTGACTAGAGGGAAATCAGGTTAGGAATAAAATTTAAAACGATTATTAGAAAATTCCCCAATATTTGGAAATTTAAGTAATATACTTCTAAGTAGCCTATAGGGGAAATTAGAAAATATTTCCAAATAAATGACAATGAAAAAAATAATTTATATTTATAGGCTGCAAATAACCATATTTTTAGAGGCAAATGAAGGGCCTTAAATGATATACTGCAAAAGGAGGACTAAAAATCAACTTCAAATATTCTAGAAATAACAGCAAAGTAATGCTGAAAGAAGGATGAAAATAATAAACAACAAAACTTAATATATATACAATGGAGAAGATTGAGAAAACAAAAAGTTGGTTCCTTAAAAAGACTACTAAAATTGATAGGTCCCTAAAAAAAAATTGATCAAAAAAGAATACAGATTCAGAAATGAAAAGAGAGAATCATCTTGGAATATGATCATGTTGCTGCTGCTGCTAAGTTGCTTCAGTTGTGTCTGACTCTGTGCGACCCCATAGACAGCAGCCCACCAGGTTCCCCCATCCCTGGGATTCTCCAGGCAAGAACACTGGAGTGGGTTGCCATTTCCTTCTCCAATGCAGGAAAGTGAAAAGTGAAAGTGAAGTTGCTCAGTCCTGTCCGACTCTTAGCGACCCCATGGACTGCAGCCTACAAGGCTCCTCCATCCATGGGATTTTCCAGGCAAGAGTACTGGAGTGGGGTGCCACTGCCTTCTCCAATAATCATGTTAAGAGATGCAAAAAATCACTTAAGGAAATCCAATACTATTCAGGATTTAAGAAAAAACAAACTCAAACTCATAGCAAATCGGGAATAAAAGAATACTTTCCAGTGCTGATAAATGGTACCAATGAAAAAAATCTATAGCTAACAAAAAAATCTATATCATCCTAAAGGTGAAATATAAAATACTTTCTCCCTGAGTTTAGAAACAAGAATACCCACATCATCATTTCTATTCAGCAACATACTGGAAACCTAAGCCCACATGATAAAGCAAACAAAAGAATTAAATAGTAAAGAAAAAGTAAATTTGGTATTGTTCACCAATTACATAATTGTGTTAAGCAGAAAATCCAAAAGAATATTCAAGCAATTAATGGAATTAATTGAATTTACCAACATCACTGGATATGTCAGTGTACAAAGATCAACTGTATTTATACAAAAGGGCTATAAATAATTAGAAAATGAAACAAATACAATTTTCATCAACAAACATATTAATACATAATAATAAATCTAATATATAATATGCAAGACTGCTACAGAGTAAACAAGCACATTATTGAGCTTATGATTATCTTTGGGAATGGGAAGATCCCCCAAAGGAGGAAATGGCAATCCACTCCAGTATTCTTGCCTAGAGAATTCCATGGAGAGAGGAGCCTGGCAGGCTTCAGTCCATGGGGTCACAAGAGTCAGACATGACTTAGTGGCTAAATCACCACCACCACTACAAGGCCCATGAATTTAAAAACTAACTACTACAAAAGAAGTCAATTCTCCCAAGTTGACCTATTAGAGTCAATATAATCTCAATTAAAAGTTTAGCATTGGAGAAAATGACAAACTGATTCTAAAAGCCACATGGAAATCCAAAGGGAGAAAATGACAAACTGATTCCAAAAGCCACATGGAAATCCCAAAGGCCAAGAATAATAAAAAATAAAATAGTTTTCAAAAAGAACAAAGTTGAGGACTTTTACTAGCTGACATCAAGACTTATTACAAAGCTACAATAAATGAGAGAGGAGGGGACTTCCCTGGTGGTCCCGTGGTTAAGAATCTGCCTGCCAATGCAGGGGACAGGGGTTTCATCCCTGGTCCAGGGAAATCCCCCGGGCCGAGGGGCAGGAAGGCCTGTGCTCCATATCGATTGACCCTGTGCTTTAGAGCCTGGGAGCCGCAACCACTGAAGCCCTCATGACTGGATCCCACACTCAGAAACAAGAGAAGCCACGGCAGTGAGAAGCCCACACACCGCAACGAGAGCGCGGCCCCACTCACTGCAAACAAACAGCCCGCGTGCAGCAGTGAAGACCCAGCGCAGCCGTAAGTGACTCAATAAACAAAATGAAAAAGAAAAAAATAAGAGAGTGGTACTGGCATGAAGATAGACCACTAAACTAATGGAAAAGAGTAGTGAGTATATAGAGATATACAGAGAGTGTAAAAAGTCATTTGATTTATGACAAAGTTGATACTTCAGTTAGTGGAAAAAAGAGAATCTAAATTTTCAATAAATAATGCTGAGTATGGTAAATATGGTAAATCTACAGAATAAAAGTGGATTGCAAAATTAATTCTAAGATTGTAGATCTAAGTAAGAAAAGCAAACTAATAAAACTTTTCAAACTAAGAGAATATTTTCATGACCTAGTGGCAGGCAAAAATATTTTAAAACAGGACACAAAAAGTTGTAAACACAGGTAAAGATTGATAACTGGAGTAGGTTAAAATTAATAACTTCTGTTCATTTAAAGATACCACCAAGGGACTTCCCTGGGGGCCCAGTGGTTAAGACTCCACGCTCCCAATGCAGGGGGCCCGGGTTTGATTCCTGGTCAGGGAACTAGACCCTGCATGCTGCAACTAAGACCCAGCCCAGGTGATATGACACAGCCCCCATGAAAAAAAAAACCCACCAAGAGTAAAAAGGCAAGCCAGAGAATGGGAAAAGAAATCCACAGTACATTTATCTGACCAGTGACTTACCAATAAATCAGTAAAGAGAAGACAAACAATCCAATTTAAAAATGGTCAAAGATAAATAGGCATCCCACCAAAGAGGACATATAAATGACCAATAAAACATCAAAAGGGGCTGAATTCATCAGAAAAAAATAAAAACACAACAAAATAAAAGCACACAGCAATACTGTTAACACACCCATTACAATGGCGAGAATGAAAATGACCAATAAGGAATTTGTCTCCAAAATTTACAAACAGCTTATGACACTTAACACCATCAAAACAATTCACTCAAAAAATAGGCAGAAGCCCTGAACAGACATTTCTCCAAGGACATACAGATGGCCAATAGGCACATGAAAAGATATTCAACATAGTTATTAGAGAAATGTAGCTCAGAACTACAATGAGGTTATCATCTCACACTGGTCAGAATGACTGTCATCGAAAAATCCACAAATGCTGAAGAGGATGTGGAAAAAAACAGAACCCTTCTACACTGTTGGTGGGAATGTAAACTGGTACAGCCAAATGGAGAACAGTATGGAGGTTCTTTAAAAAAACAAAAATAGAGCTACCATATGACCCTGCAGTTCCACTCCTGGGCATATTCAGAGAAAAACATGATCCAAAAGGATACATGCACTCCAGTGTTCACTGCAGCACTGTTTACAGTAACCAAGACATGGAAGCAACCTGAACATCCACGGATAAAGAGTGGATAAGAGTATATGGTACATATATACAATGGAATACCACCCAGCCATTATAAAGAAGAAAATAATGCCATTTGCAGCAACATGGATGGACCTAGAGAGTGTTATACTGAAGTAAGTCAGCCAGAGAAGGAGAAATATCATATGACATCCTTTATATGTGGAATCTAAAAAGCAGTGATACAAAAGAACTTATTTACAAAACAGAAAGAGACTCAGACTTAGAAAAGGAACTTACGGTTGCCAGGGGAAGGGAGAGTTACGGAGTTTGGGAAGGTCATGTACACACTGCTACATTTAAAACAGATAACCAACAAGGACCTATTGTATAGCACATGGAACTCTGCTCAATGCTATGTGCCAGCTTGGGTAGGAGAATGGATACATGTGTGTGTATGGCTGAGTCCCTTCGCTGTTCACCTGAAACTATCACATTGGCGATACTCCAATACAAAATAAAAGTTTAAAGTTTGGGGGGGCGGGTAACAGAAAATGACTGACATTAGCGAGGGCCGGCAAGAATGTGGAGAACTGGAAACCTTATACACTAACTGGCAGGGGCGAGAAAGTCGCTCAGTCGTTTTCAACTCTTTGCAACCCCATGGACAGTATAGTCAGTCCATGGAATTCTCCAGGCCAGAATACTGGAGTGGGTAACCTTTCCCTTCTCCAGGGGATCTTCCCAACCCAGGGATCGAACCCAGGTCTCCTGCCTTGCAGGCAGATTCTATACCAGCTGAGTCACAAGAGCATAAACTGGTACAATTCTTCAAAAAACACAACTGGACATCTGGAAGCTGAACTTACCTTAATGATCCACTTCTATTTTCATATTCAACACTAAAACATACATCTATGCTCTAAAAGGCACATCAAAGAAAGCTTTGCATCATTCACAATACCGTCAAGCTGGAAGCAACCCAAACATCCATCAGTAATAAAAGATATAAGCCAACTGTGATATAGTTCTGTGGTTTAATACAATATAAGAATAAAAATCAGTGAACTAAAGTGACATACAATATAGGTGGTGGTGATGGTTTGGTTGTTAAGTTGTGTTCAACTCTTGGGATTCTATGGATTGTAGCCCTCCAGGCTTCTCTTTTGGGATTTCCCAGGCAGGAATACTGGAGTGGGCAGCCATTCCCTTCTCAGGGGATCTTTCCCACCCAGGGATAGAACGCAGGTGTCTTGTACTGCAGGCAGATTCTTTACTGAGTCATCAGGGATCACAAACAAAACAGCAAAAGCAGCTCAGTGCTGAGGAAAGCATACTGTAGAGTTCCATTTACACGAAGTTCAGGTTCATGGGGAGTGGGTGCCTTGGAGGAGATGCAGGGTAAAGGACACAGGGACTTCTGAGATGCTGCTCATGCTATATCTACAGTAACCTGGGTGGTGATTCCTCAGGTGTGCTTACTTATCTTTCCTTATCCTCTACTACTACTTACACACTTATACACATGGTAGCAGGTTTTCTCTTTATAAAATTCTCTAGTTCACTAAGAATTGCAGAATTTTCTCTGCACCTCTGGCTACATCATCATCGCATTTATTAGATGAAAGCTGTGAAGCACTGAAGGACCCTGTCTTCAGAGACTCTTCTCCTGAGAATTGATCTCTCAAAGAGCCTTAAAGCTTCATGCTGTTGACCACTGTTCCAGGGTTCCCTTTTTACATGTTAAGACTCCTAGCACATTCAACTTTGGGAGTTCTAGAATTTTTGAAATGGAGCATCCATGCCTGCACAGTATTTACTATTGTGTGCCACTCTCTATAGAACTTTTCACAAGTTTATTCTTACAGGTAAAACAAAACGATGTTGAGAAAGAATATTAAATATGGGAGACTTCCCTGGTGGTTCAGGGGTTAAAAGTCCACCTGTCAATGCAGGGCACACGGGTTTGATCCCTGGTCCGGGAAGATCTCACAGGCTGCAGAGCACCTAAGCCCATCGGCCACGACTACTGGGCCTGAGCTCTAGAGCCTTCGAGGAACAACTACTGAAGCCCACGTGCCCTAGAGCCTGTGCTCTGCAATAAGAGACGCCCCTGCACTGTGAAACGTGGGCAATGCAATGAGGAGGAGCCCTTGTTTGCCACTAGAGAAAGCCTGTGCACAGCAATGAACACCCAGTGCAGCCAAAAATAAATTTTTAAAAAGGAATATTAGATGCGATCTCATCTGGTCTTCACAGCGAATGCAATAATCAGACTAATGGCTGAACCTTGTCAAATCTGAGTCAGTAAAGTACAAAGAAATAAGAGAGTCTGATTTATGAACAGATCTCAGTTGGTACCTTTTACAATTCACTCAACATTTACTGTGCACTTACGGTCAGGCACTCTGTTGGGAATTGTGGGGCATACCAAGGGGAGGAAAATAAGATTCTTAGCTTCAAGGGACTCAAAATCTACTGGGACAGACAGACATGAATATGACCAATCATATGCTTATATTATAGCTCGCTGTTTCTGCTATGAAAGTGATATTTATGCATTAAAACGCTGGACAACCTTAAGGGAATTTGAGTGAAAATTTTTCATGTGGCCTTGTATCTACTGGAATAGAAATATTTGTATATAATGTTAAAAGAGACAAATGTCAGAATATTCACATTCTTGCCTTTTCATTTGGTAAAATGTCATAGTTTTCCCTAGGACGCCTGCTCCTAGGAAATATCCTAAGTAGAATTTCCCACAGGGATTCTCAGGAATGAACCAGACAACCAAAGCACAATGGAAATTGTCAACTAGCACCCCCGTCCATTCCCACCTCCCCTTGAACTTGGGCTGTGGGAAAGATCAAAATGCCATTTCCTTGACTCCTTTGGAAATCAGGTTCCACCATTTAAATGCACTCTTACGGAATCTGGAAAGTGGCAAAGAGATGGAGCATCTCAGGACAGAAAGTGGAAAGGAGATGGAACATCACAGGAAGGTGAGGTGCAGCAACAGGTCTGAGGACTCCAGCTCCTGGCTTCTCAGAGGCAACAAAAGCCATCACAGAGGCTCTAGCCTAGCATCAGCTCATTTGGTTGGTGAGTGCCCGGAAATAAAGATTGTGGACGGGGCTGGTGTTGACAAGTCCTCAGCAGCACTTTGACTTCTGGGTGACAGAGAGAACAGTGGGTTCTCCCTGCTCATCAAGCCCTTCTGACATTTCGTAAGCACTCCATTCCCTGTATTAAATTCCACTTTTCTAGGACTTCCCTGGTGGCCCAGCAGTTAAGAATTCTTCCGTGGCAGGGTGTGTGGGTTCCATCCCTAGTCAGAGAAGTTCTGCATGCCACATAGCACAGCCAAAGCAAATTTCCCTTTATTAAAAACACCTAGAGTTGCTTCTATTTTGTGCCCTAATATAGCATCTTGGGCTTTTGTCATTGCTAAATAAAATTCTGTTGTTTAGTTAGCATTTATCAAGCATGCGTCGATAGTTGTTAGGTAGGAGTCCAGAAACAAGCAAAGCAGGAAAAAAACCCCAATTTGAGACTCAGAAATCTTTAAGGGAACTATAACGAGTTGGCCAGAGACCTACAATGTGTTTTAAAGTAAGAATTTAGAATTTCTTTGACTGGATTGAATGAGATACAGCTTGGGTAAGCAACATTATACTAGTTTCTTTGATTTCAAATGTTTAAGAATCTTTATATACTACTGTGTATTTGTCACAAACTGCTTGAAAGTGAAACTGACAGTAACTCAGTGTGTCTAACTCTTTGTGACCCCATGGACTGTAGTTTGCCAGGCTCCTCTGTCCATGAGATTCTCCAGGCTAGAATACTGGAGTGGGTTGCCATTCCCTTCTCCAGGGGATCTTCCCAAACCAGGGATTCCACCTGGCTCTCCTGCATCACAGGCAGATTCTTTACCATCTGAGCAACAGGGAAGCCCATCTTTATCTGCATCTCTATTATCGTTAAAAAGAAGGAATCCTGCCTTTTGCAACAGATTGGATAAACTTTACAGGCATTTATGCTAAGTAAAATAAATCAGACAAATAGTATATGATATCTCACTTATACATGAAATCTAAAAAAAACTGAAATCATAGAAACAGTAGAATCATGGTTGCCTAAAGCTGGATGGTGAAGAAATGCAGAGATGTTAGTCAAAGAGTACAAACTTCCAACTATAAGATGAACAAGGTCTGGGGATCTAATGAAAAGCCTGGTATTTATAATTAACAAATGGTATTATACTGTTCTATATGCTTAGAAGTTGTAAAACAGTAGATGGCAAATCTTATCACTACCAAAAAACAAAAACAGGTATTTATGTGAGGGGACAGGGGTGTTAACTAACTTCTTTTGTGGTCGGTAGTTTAGTTACTAAGTTGTGTCTGACTCTTGCAACCCCATGGACTGTAGCCTGCCATGCTCCTCTGTCCACAGAATTTCCATTTTGCAATCTATATCTATATCTAATTACATTTTACATCTTAAATTTACATATGTTCAATATGATCAATAATATCTCAATAAACCTATAAGAAAAAAAAAAAGATGACCATCCAATATATTCCATGAAACAGCAGTTAGCTCCTCATTATTGTGGAGTATGGGGCTTCCCTGATAGCTCAGTTGGTAAAGAGTCTGCCTGCAATGCAGGAGACCCCAGTTCGATCCCTGAGTTGGGAAGAGCTGCTGGAGAAGGGATAGGCTATCCACTTCAGTATTCTTGGGCTTCCCTTGTGGCTCAGCTGATAAAGAATCCAACCGCAATGCGGGAGACCTGAGTTTGTAAGATCCCCTAGATAAGGGAAAGGCTACCCACTCCAGTAGTCTAGCCTGGAGAAGTCCATGGACTGTTTCGTCCATGGGGTTGCAAAGAGTCAGACACGACTGAGTGACTTTCACTATCACTACAGTGGAGTACAACCCATTGTATGGATGTACCAAGGTCTGTTAATCAGTTTACTGGTTGAAGGGCATTTGCACTGTTTCCAGTTTTCAGAGTTTATGAATAAAATTGCTATGCATCAATAAATATTTAATTACATAGTGTTAAATAGCTGAATATTGTTCCATGACTTGATATATAGTTAATTTAACCTGGCAGTTCCTTATTGTTACACATTGAATTGTCTTCCCTGTTTCCCTATTTTAACCTTATTCTAACCTAGATAGCATATTCAAAAGCAGAGACATTACTTTGCCAACAAAGGTCTGTCTAGTAAAGGGTATGGTTTTTCCAGTGGTCATGTATGGATGTGAGAGTTGGACTGTGAAGAAGGCTGAGCACTGAAGAATTGATGCTTTTGAACTGTAGTGTTGGAGAAGACTCTTGCGAGTCCCTTGGACTGCAAGGAGATCCAACCAGTCCATTCTGAAGGAGATCAGCTCTGGGATTTCTTTGGAAGGAATGATGCTGAAGCTGAAACTCCAGTACTTTGGCCACCTCATGCGAAGAGTTGACTCATTGGAAAAGACTCTGATGCTGGGAGGGACTGGGGTCAGGAGGAAAAGAGGATGACAGAGGATGAGATGGCTGGATGGCATCACCGACTCGATAGATGTGAGTTTGAGTGAACTCCGGGAGTTGGTGATGGACAGGGAGGCCTGGTGTGCTGCGATTCATGGGTTTGCAAAGAGTCGGACAAGACTGAGCGACTGAACTGAACTGAACCTTATTCAAATGTATATATTTGTTCAATTGTCTTTTAGGTAAATTCTCAATTTTGTTAAGCAGTAGAAGCTAACAGAACATTGTGAAGCAACTATATGGCAATAAATAATAGAAAAAAAATCTCAAAGAATTCCTAAGTCAAAAGGTATACATCATATATTTTACTGCTTTTGATACCTATCGCATGAAATGGTCCCTCATGAGAACATCTCATTACTCAACCCCTTGTCAACATGAATTGCCATCTTTTAATTTTTTTACCAGTCTCACAGGCAAAAATTTTTAACTGACATCTCACTTTTATTAATATTTCTGTTTCTTTTATGACTTTAAAAAATATCTCTATAAATACAGATGGAATTTGTTCTTTCTCTTTTTGGGACATTTTTCTTTTGGGAATTGCCTGTTTCTATGTTGGGCTTTTACTCAATGATTCCTTATATTAATTCTTTGTCTATCATTGAATACATTTATGTTTATACCAATGACTTTCATTTTGTTACATATAGAAGCTTCTAAAAAATGTATGTAATCAGTTTGTCTAATCTTTCATGAATTATGCCCATTTAATATATGACAAGAAAGATCTTTTTCTATTTTATGTTTATATAAATATTCACTTATATTTTCTAATTTTTCCAAGTGCTTTTTGAGACAACATGAAGACTACAGGAGCCTTCTGAGGTGAGGCAGACAAAGTTACCTTGCCCCTAGCATATTGGATTTGCTTCTGCCTTTGTGGATTTTAACTACTGATATTAAATATGTAGGATTCTTCTTTTCTTTTTCAAACTCATTATTTTTTGGCTGCACCAGGCAGCATGTAGGATCTTAGTTCCCTGACCAGGGATTGAACCTGTGCCCCGTGCATTGGAAGCATGGAATCTTAACTGCTAGACTGTCATGGAAGTCCCAGGTTCTTCTTTTCCAAGGGGTGCATCTGCTTTCTGAAGGAGCTGAACAGTTTAGGAAACTAGATTGATTTAGGCAACCCACTCCAGTACTCTTGCCTGGAAAATCCCATGGATGGAGGAGCCTGGTGGGCTGCAGTCCATGGGGTCGCTGAGGGTCGGACACGACTGAGCGACTTCACTTTCATTGTTCACTTTCCTGCATTGGAGAAGGAAATGGCAACCCACTCAGTGTTCTTGCCTGGAGAATCCCAGGGACGGGGGAGCCTGGTGGGCTGCTGTCTATGGGGTCGCACAGAGTCGGACACGACTGAAGCAACTTAGCAGCAGCATGATTGGATTTGGTTCATAAATAAAGCTTTATTCTCTGGCTTCAATGGGTAGTTGAGAAATCATAGGAAACTATTTCATTTCCCTTTTCTTTTGTTGCAGGACAAAATAGTAATAACTTAGAGAGATGCAATGAAAATAAAGTGCCAGTGCATACCAATAGCTCCAGGAATGTCATAGCAATAGTGAACATAATGGCAGACATTTGTGTATATATTTCCCCAGGGGGTCAAAGAATCTTTTCTAAAAGTCATGTAAAAAAATGGGAAGGTCTGACACATTTTACAAAAGTTGACTTTACAAACAAATATTGAAGACAGTGGTTTTTCCATTAAGAGAGGCATCTGATTACAAGATGGGAAGAGGCCAGATCCTCAGGTGACCCACCAGTCTGCACCACTCTGATTTCTGGTGTGAGAAATAAATTTAATTTTCTTAAAAAAAAAAAAAAATGGGGGGGGCATACAATTAGAAGCTTACAGAAAACCTTCACTTTCAAGGAGACTGTAATACACTGATTCAAAAAGAAAGAAATATGGAGACTGGCTTCTATGAAAGGGATTGGATTTTAATCCAATCCCTTACTCTTATTTTACTGGTACTCTGGACTTGCGTGGATCGTAAACACAAACCACAGTAGTGCCACGTCTGGAATCCATGCTCTGTCTCTGAATGTGCTTCTTTTTCATGTGTTAGAGAAAAATGAATGTGTTCTCAATACAACAGAGACCTTAAGCATTGACCTGAGCTCCCTCTTCAGCAGTCTGGGATATATAGACACTCTGGTGTCTTTCTTACTGAGATAAACTACTAGCTTCCTCATCACCACCTCTCAGGTCCACCTAGCCTCAAGGGACCACCTCTGTAGCTGCAGGCCTAGTCCGTTTGGCTTGGCTGCCCCATCATTAGCCTCAGAGAGTTCCCTTACCTCCTGCCCCTTGTCAGGCTAATGGGCAATTGTCATGCTCCAGCACTTCTGGGCTTCCTTTGTGGCTCAGCTGGTAAAGAATCCTCCTGCAATGCAGGAGACCTGGGTTCGATCCCTGTGTTGGGAAGAGCCCCTGGTGAAGGGAAAGGTTACCCACTCCAGTATTCCAGCCTGGAGAATTCCATGGACTATATAGGCCATGGGGTTGCAAAGAGTCAGACTGTGACTGACTTTCACTTTCTCTTCAGCACATCTGACAACACAGTCTATTGAAGCAGATTCTGAGGCTCCAGCTCACAGAATGTAGAGGTCAACCAGTTTTCATTGCAGCAGGAAGAATAGAGTGGCTTCCGGTCTGAGGCAAACTGGCCTAGGACCAGTCTGTGCCTGTGCCTGACCTTCAGGGTTTGGCTCACCGCCCTGAGGAACCTCTGAACTCCATGTGGTTCTGGTGTTTGGACCAGCTTCTGTCTCTGTATATCTGCTGTGGGCTTCACTCAAGGCTCAGCCCAGTTCTCCCTCCTAGATTTAGGGCCTTTCTAGTCATCTATGAACCTCTCACTTATAGAATGCCTGGGAAAAGCTGACCCAACAATGGCCTTTCAGATAGCACTGAGAAAGCAAGTAAAAAATTAATTTCCCTATGTTTCTTGTTAAGAATACGTATCAAGAGCAGTTCTTGCTGGAAATTGTGCAAAGTCCTAATTTTGGTTCATTTAATACAGAAACATAAAATGCTTTCATTTCCTTTCGCATTATCCTAACAAATGGCTGTCTAAACTCTTCCTGCGGTGGACTGAATAATAACTATTTTGTCTTAAACATACACGTATATACAACAACTTTAAAAACAGGAGATGAGGGTTTTACCATACTTATTACTTCTGAAACCAGAAATAATCCTCTATTTTAATGAAAGCATACAAATACTTCTCTCCAAGGTAAAGAGAAAACCATGCACATAATAATGCAGTAACTGATGCATAGAAACGTAACCAAACTCCCTTTTTATCTCAGTAACTAACTCATTCAACAAAATAGAGCTTTGTAGGGTATAATTTATATTACAAATAGCTTTTTTGTCTATATTAAGTAAGGCAGTTTGAAGTCTCTCTCTTTTTTTTTGAATTTCAAAGACCTTGAAAAAAACACACCCAAAATGCTCTAGTCCAAAGCCAGAACATAGTTTTGTATGGTCTGCAGATAATTTAATATTTGAGAAACTGTTTCAACATCCTCCAACTCCAACCAAAACTAAAACAATATTTAGGGCAAAAATAAATGAGTAAGCAAACAAAACCTAATATCTATATAATTATTCACAGATCAAGCAGTTTAGAGACAATAAAATGAGCAGACTTTCAGCTAATCCAAGTCCAAAATAATGGAACAATTATTCACTAATCTAACAACAACAAAACTCTAATTTTACTGTTAATGTATTGGGGGGTGATTGTGTTATCAGTTAAAAGACCTAAAATCCATTCTGTGTAAGTTGATTAATTTCAGGCATTACAAACATAGTACAATCAGCCTTCCTGAATTTCTCTCATCCTTTCCCCACAAATACAACATACCAGTTTTTGAAACAATAGGAAAATGCAATGATGTCAATGTACAAAGTACACCCCTGGTGCTTTGCCTGTTTTCATCTTTTGGCAACAGACTCCAGAGAAAGGTTCCTCTGACATGCTAACTCTACCCATCCCTACCAGTCACAGTCCTGGCTCACACAGGCTGACTCTTGACCCACTCGTCCAATCACACCCCCTTGCATCCCCTTGGACAGTATTTGGTGCAGCAAAAGGCTAATAATCCAGGCTAGGCCAATTAGACACTTTTTCTTAAAGTCCTCCCACTGCAAGCCTTTCAGGAGTAAAACAGAAAGAGTTTAAGCCCTGAGTCTAGACTTAGAGGGAAGGCAACCCAAAAGGATGGACGGATCTACCATGTGGAAAGATGCAGAGATGACTTTGAGAAAAGGGGAGGTAAAGTAAAGATCCAGTAAAGATCTAGACCCTGGGCCCCACTCTCCTAGTGGCCACCTGCACCTCTGCCCTTCCTATGTTATACGCTGTGGTTATAAAAACCATTTCCTTTGAAGCTTATACAAGTTTGAGTTGGTTTCTATTTGTATTCAAGGCATCCTGCCTCATGCACATGGTGAACACTTGAGTTTGGGCATTCTCAATTATGGTCAACTTACTGGGTTTTTTTCCAGTTCTTGCTCTTTGGGCACTGTCTTTGAAGCCCACAGGGGTGGCTTTTGGGGCCCTCTTTCTGCTCTGTGACCCTGTCCCTCTGGCCAGGTTCCCACGTCCCAGGGTAATGCCCAGTTCAATCAGTTTTATCTCTTCCAGTGAAGGCCTGGATCTGAGAGAGAAGCTGTTGGGAGCTGGGTTCTGTGCAGAGAGGCACTCTACAGGGAGAGGAAGACACATGTGAGGCTTGGTTGTTCAGTCCCATCTGTGTTGGATTCCACGGGCTACCCCATCTTTCCAAAATATTCTACCCTCTCCCCTGCCCCTTCAGCTGGCTGTAACTGATTTACTTTCTAAACCAAGAGAACATGAAATTATACACTAAAAAATTATTTCTGTAAACCATTGCTGAGGATGCTTCTTACTATGGGAAATGTAAGATTTTAATAAAAATCAGCTTGGGCAAAAAAGAACAGCCAGCTTAGAGGTCCCCAGGTGTGGGACAAGAATGTCACCAGGGTCCCTGTGTTTTATTTCCATGTTTTGCCATAAATAGTTCTAGTCAGTAAGTGTTAGTTGCTTAGTTGTGTCCCACTCTTTGTACATATCCTCTGTCTAGGGGATTCTCCAGGCAAGAATGCTGGAGTGGGTTGCCATTCCCTTCTCCAGGGACCTTTCCAATCCAAGGATTGAATCCGGGTCTCCTACAGTGCAGAGGGATTCTCTACCATCTGAGCCATGAGGGAAGCCCATAGATAGTGCTGACTCCTCTCAAAGGTCAGTTGCCCAGAGTCCCCTGTGGGGACTACCGGTGTCATTCCTCACATCCAGTAGGAGCTTTAGAAATGTCTCCGTGCATGGAAGGACATCATCAGATTTGGAAATAGTATCCAGGAAGTGGTGCAAGGACAGCTCTATGACATCTTTAAGAGTCAGAACTAATTTGACTTGGTGACTACCTGACTGATGAGTGTGAGGAGCGAGGGTGGTGCTCTAGTTTCTTACTCAGGTGTCCTGGCAGAAGGAAGCGATGCCATGGCTGGTCTGGCCAGATGGCAACACGTGTGGGTTCAGTGCGTCCCCCCCCCCCCCTTCACTTGGGCTTGCCCAGGAGTCAGCTGAGCCCGTCTGGAAGCCTTGACGTAACAGCAGACCACTCATCTCTGACGGGAAGGATGTCTTAATGGGCAAGAGAAGCAAATGACTGTGCTCCATGAACTACTCCTCCTCTTGATGCATGGAGAACCTTTTTTTTTTTTAGGTATATTAAATTATTTTTATCATCAACTGTTTCAATTATTGCACTTGACATGTAGTTCAGTTCAGTCGCTCAGTCGTGTCTGACTCTTTGTGACCCCATGGAATGCAACACACCAGGCTTCCCTGTCCATCACCAACTCCTGGAGCTTGCTCAAACTCATGTCCATCGAGTCAGTGATGCTATCCAACCATCTCATCCTCTGTCATCCCCTTCTCCTCCTGCCTTCAATCTTTCCCAGCATCAGGGTCTTTTCCAATGGGTCTAACTCAATGAAACTATGAGCCATGCCATGTAGGGCTACTCAAGACAGATGGGTCATGGTGGAGGGTTTGACGAAATGTGGTCTACTGGAGAAGGGAACGGCAAACAACTTCAGTAGTCTTACCTTGAGAATCCCATGAACAGTATGAAAAGGCAAAAAGATATGACACCAAAAGATGACATATAGACATTTGACAAAGCATCAAGAAACAAAGCTTAAATAGTAGTTTTAGTAGGAAAAAAATCAGTCTTTGGTCACCAAAAATAGTTTTATGGATTCCTTGCCATCGCTCAAAACACACTGTTCCCAGGCTACTCTGAAGCTGCTATCTATAAAACACAATTACAAGGGGAAGGACAGAAAGTTTCCCATATAATGTCACCAAATTTTCTGAAATTAGTTTTTACTGGAGTAGAGTTGCTTTACAATGCTGTGTTGGTTTTTGCTCTACAGGAAAGTGATTCAGCTGTATGAATACATATTATCACCTTGTTTTTGGACTTCCTGCCCACTTAGGTTGCTACAGAACACAGAGGAGAGCCAGTTATAGGAGGCTGGCAGCCTCCTGGATGACCTATGTGCTGTGAACCTCCAAGCTGGGTGTGATTAGAGCCATTCAGGTGGTGGACACAGTTGGTACCTATGCAGCACTGTCCCCACCCTCCTCTTTTGTTCAGGCTTGTGCCCGTGTCCAGTTCTAAAGGACAGTCTAGTCAATGGCTCTCAACCCTGGCTGCACATTAAGATCAACCAAGGAGCTTTGAAAAAATACCAATGCATAGGACTGTATCTTTTATTGTGGTTAAACACACATACAACATAAAATTTGTCATCTTAACCATTTCAAAGCGTATAGTTCAATGGTATTAAGAACATTTACATTTTTGCCCTGCTATGCACCTGCAGAACTTTTTCATCACCCTAAACTAAAACTCTGTACCCCATTAACAATAACTCCCTGTTCTTCCTCTCATCCCTCATGCTCTGGCGACCACCTTCTACTTTTATGTTCTGTGGGAATGCCGGGTGGCACTAGTGATAAAGAACCTGCCTGCCAATACAGGAAACATAAGACAGCCAGGTTTGATCCCTGGGTCAGGAAGATCCCATGCAGGAGGCATGGCAACCCACTTCAGTATTCTTGCCTGGAAAGTACCATGGACAGAGGAACCTGGCAGGCTATAGTCCATGGGTTTGCAAAGAGTTGGACATGACTTTACTTTCTGACTTTGTGAATTTGACACTCTAAGGACATCATATATGCACAATCATATTGTATTTCTCTTCAGTGATTGGTTTGTTTCACTTAGCATGATGTCTTCAAGTTTCTTCCATGCTGTAGCATGTGTGGGGATTTCCTTCCTTTTCAAGGCTGAATAATATTCCACTGTACATATGAACCACAGATTATTTATTCATTCATCCATCAGTGGACACGTGGGTGGCTTTTACCTTTTGGCTATTGTAAATACTGCTGCTGCTGTAAATCTGGGTGTCCAAATATTTTTGAAAAGTTTTCCATGGGATTTGAATGTGTAGCCAAGGTTGAGAAGCACTAGTTTGTGGCTATTCCTGGAGAACGTTGGGGGTCCAGGGGGGAGGCATGCCACCTAGTTGGCCTGGCCTGATTTAGCTGTTCCAAGCTAATTATAATACTCATTAGAGCCAGTAATCAGAAGCTCACATGTCTGACTCCATCAACAGACTTGGACACCCGGAGGGTGGCATAGGTTTTATTTACCCCACTATTTTCCAGATCTAGCTCCAAGCCTGTAGCCTGCAGAAGCTTACTGGTGTTAGTCGCTAAGTCATGTCGGACTCTTTGCAACCCTGTGGACTATCGTCTGCCAGTTTCCTCTGTCCATGGGATTTTCCAGGCAAGAATACTAGAGTGGGTTGCCATTTCCTTCTCCAGGGGATCTTCTCAATCCAGAGATTGAACCCGGGTCTCCCGCATTGCAGGCAGACCCTTTACCATCAGAGCCAAGAAGCTTACTAAGTTGCTGCTAAATAGAGAAGACAGCAAATCCATAATTCAACTCCATCTTTCTATTAAAAACATTTGCTTTTGCTATGAGAAATTATGTATCATCCTACCCTGGGCCATGGGCTTCCCAGGTGGCCCAGTGGTAAAGAATTCACGTGCAAGGCAGTAGACTTGGGTTCCATACCTGAGTCAGGAAGATCCCCTGGAGAAGGGAATGGCAACCCACTCTAGTATTCTTGCCTGGAGAATGTCATGGACAGAGGAGCCTGCTGGGCTAAAGTCTACGTGATGGCAAAAGAGCTGGACACAACTGAGTGACTAAACCAGCACCACCACCTTGGATCATGTCTCTAGCCGTGGAGCCTGACTTGGATCTGGGTCTGAGTCAGGGTCTCAAACAAATACTCTTATTTTTTGGCCCATTGTGTAGCACATGGGATCTTAGTTTTCCGGACAGAGATGGATCCCACGTCCCCTGCACTGGCAGCATGGAGTCTTAACCACTGGACTGCCAGAGAAGCCCAGGGTCTCAACCTTAGGAGACAAAACTATGTAAGTGAAGGATGTCCCTGGACGCCAGTGGTGGTGCAGGATGGGGCAGGAGGAATAGCTGTGACTACATGAAGTGCTAGACATGACTGGGCGACTGGGCACACACACACACACACACACACATACCCCTTGTTCTAGTTTCTCCTGGGACAGATTTTCTGGAATGGGGGTGGGGGGGACGACTCATTCCTCGCATCTCAAAGAGAGGCCTTAATGATCTTCCCCGCAGATTTGTGCTTCTCCATCCCCTAACCTACTTTCAGACCTAAAGATAGACATGGAGCTGGATTCTTATTGAATCCAGAGTTTTCTGCGCCCTCTATTCATGTCTGCAGCCCCACAGTCTCATGTTTACTTTGGTTTTAATTTTAACCTGAGTTCCTAAGATCGCTTTTTAATAAAACCTATGGAAATTAAAAAGTTGCCCAGGATAAAAGAAATACTCAAACAACCAAGAGAGTTCTGCTTTGTTCCATATTCAAGCCTGTGGATGCATTTGGAGAGAACCCCTTTATGATGAGGTGCAGTGGTGTAGCAAATTGAGAATGCACTCCCCCCCTTTTCCCCGAAGTCTTAGAAGCCACGCGACACACTGTGCAGAGGGACGGGAACAGCAGGGACCTGTCTTGGTGGGTAGATAATAAGCCTGACCCCTAACTGTTGTGTCATATTTTCACACTCCTTGCATCCTAGGCTGCACTCCAGGACCAGCATGGTGCAAAGTCAGCAAGGTCACACACAGGCAGGAGTTTATCTCAAACTGGGATGTTTTGTTCATCATGGAAAATTTCAGCATTGATTTTGATTTTTTTTTCAATGTATTGCCTGAAAATCATTTCTCTTGATTCCAGAGTCGTTTGGCACCTCTTCGATTTCCTGCCTTCCTGGCCTCACCCTGGGTTTGGCTCCACTTCCACTCAGGTCCCCACTTTCCTTGGAGTTACAATTTGTTTTGTTTTGGGAGGAAAGCATGGGGCTTCCCTGGTGGTCCAGTGGTTGTGAATCAACCTGCCAATGCAGGAGACATGGGTTCGATCCCTGGTCCAGGAAGATCCCACCTGCTGCGGAGCAGCTAAGCCTGTGTGCCACAACTACTGAGCCCATGTGCCCTAGAGTCTGTGCTCTGCAACAAGAGAGTAGCCCCCTGCCTGCTCATTGCCACTAGAAAAATCCCATGTGCAGCAACAAAAACTGAGCACAGTCAAAAATTAATCCAAAAAAAATTTTTTTTAAAGAAAGCATGATGGTACCACTCTCTGAATCTCATGCAGCCATAAACTCTTGGACTCTGGGTTTATTTTCCTTCCCATTCTCTGCTTCTGCCCATTTTGACAAACCCTCTCCCTAAATCTGTTCCCCTCTGTGGCTTCTGTCCTTGCAGCCCCCACCCCTGGATGACCAAGGTCAGGCACAAGAGGAGAAACAAGAAGGCCAGTGAAGGCTGGCCTTTCCCTCTGAGGCCTATGCTAATCCAATTGTTGAGCTGCATATGGAGAGTAACACAATTAGCAAGGGCCTAGTCCTTTTTAAAGAAATCTATCACCAATTACCATGATAAATAGTGCCCATGGTAAGCCATGGCCAGCGTTTTGCTCTGGAACTCCTAGGCAGATGGCTGGCACACTAGGAAACAGAATTGAGTCATTTCAACTGTGCTAACTGTGGCAGCTCAAAAAAATTCCTAATATGGTTAAAAAAAAAAAAAAGTAGGCAGCTTTTTAAATGCAAATCCACTATGGAAGGAAGCAGGCCCATGATGATAGGCTCTTTTGACCTGGTGGGACTCCTACCCTGCAAGGGCAGCTAAGACCCCTGAGTTTCAGAACCATTTCTGTGAGGACCTAAGTGAAGAACTTTATCCATCCCTCAATATCCCTGACCCTTTGTGTGTTTCTGCACTGCCTGCTTCATCATCAGTAAACCAGCATGTAAACAAATTGCCTGAATCTTCATTGCTGTTCTAGCCAGTCTAGCCCAGACCAGCCTACTTGATAGTATCTTAATGATTCATTATTATCATTATACATGTGCCTTAAGATAATCATTTCCTAATTCATTGGCCTGATGGGAAATAAAATTATAACCTTCACTGGCCTTCTTATGAAATGCAAATAGCTTTATAAGCATATAGTGTGAAGAACACACTGGCTACACTCCTATTCAGATATCACCCCAAGACTCGCCCACAAAGCCTTACCAGGACCGTATGCATCCCAGTGTAAAGTCGGCTGAGACCCACCAACGTGGAAAACACCACAGCCATCATCAGTCCCAAAACAAAGGGATACTGCAGGGGAAGAAGAGAAAACAGGGCATTAGTTCAGGCTCAGACAAACACAGTTTGATGTTGTAAAAGGGAAGGGGTTTCTGATCCATTAACTCCTAGTCTCAATCTCATATTCCTTAGGCCAGCAGTTTGATGATCTAAAATCATTCCAAAAAATGGGAAAACTAAGGAAAGAGAAGGAGAAAATGCCTAGGAATGTAATTCTGGAAGGAAGTTTCACAACATACTGACCTGCAAATAAGACACACTGGAACTTGACCATAGCTATTGTGCTGAAAGTTTTAGTGGAGTAAATAATTTATTTCTACCTATACTTAAAACTTGTGAAATATACAGTATTTCCAAGAGGCAAGGTCTATGGATGGTGCAATAATTTTACAAAGTCTAACCAGGTACCTTCCCAAGATGTGCTGTGAAGATAAAGCTTGGCAACAACTGGCTTCATAGGGAAGTCTGGAAACAATAATGCCAAGCTAAGACTGGGATATCTTCACATTTGCGGATGAATTAATGAAAACAGTTGCAGGAATCTGGCTAATGATAAGTCATATAAGGAATACACAGATATGCTTATGAACTAGATATAGAGATATAATTCAGTCACTTCAAGTACTAATGTCTGTGGTCTTCCGTGGTGCTAAGAATAAAGATGATACAGAACTGTCTATACTATGTGAAGTTCTTTACAGTCACTCTTCACACAACCCTATGAAGTACAGTCTATTGTTAGCCCCAGTCTACAAATGAGGAAACCCTTAACCTTGATAATAAGTTGCATTAGTCCTGAACCTTTGCACAAAGATGGTTGCCCATCAATCATCCCATTTGATCCTCCCAACAGAAGCTAGGGCTCAGAGAGGTGCGGTGACTTGACCTCGGTAACACAGTCAGCAGTGACACAGTCTGAACGAGAAGCCACATCTTCTGAGTCCAAGTCAACATGCGCTTTCCAATGTAACATCTGAGTACAATGATATAAGGTTGTACCTCTTTTCTGAAGATTTATCATTAACTGGGTCTCTGATTTTAATTGAAAAAGTGTTAAAAATGGAATGAGCTAATACAGTCAAAATTTAGAGGTTGGGTATTAGCCTAAACACATATTTAAATAAATAAACCCATTTTTAGGGCTGTTCATGAGTAAACAACCAAACTAGCTAAATATATTTATCATTAAAAATCAAATAGAAAAAGAAGTCCATAACAACTCAGGCCTTAAGAAAACTATTTCATCATATGAGCTGTAAGGAAGTTTTAAAGAAGATCCAGGTGGCCTTAAAATAAGCATATAAATGACTGTTGTTGCTTTCCTGCAGTCAGCCCCACTTGTTGCTTTTTCTCTAAGAGAAGCAAGTTCACAAGCTTCTCTGGATGCTGACACCTTCCAGTGATGGGCGCACTATGTCCTTCTGGGAGAGATGGCATGGGGGCAGTACAACATAGCTCAGAAGTCTGCATCCAATAAACTCCAACAGTATTGGGGAGCTAAGACATTTTTTTTAAAAATCCTGGTATGACGTTTAAGTTGGTTAAGATCAAGAATGGTATGGTGGCTTCCCAGGTGGAACAGTGGTAAAGAATTCGTCTGCCAATGTAAGAGACGCAAGAGATGCAGCTTCAATCCCTGGGTCAGGAAGATCCCCTGGAGGAGAAAATGGCAACCCACGCCAGTATTCTTACCTGCAGAATCCCATGGACAGAGAAACCTGGTGGGCTACAGTCTATGGGGTCACAAGAGTCAGACATGACTGAGCACACAGTCAGATATAATCCTATACTTGTCCCTTTCCCACTTAGGAGACTGAGGTCAAATCCCAGGTGACCAAATAGAAAACCAGGTGGAGTCAGGACCTGATACTAACCTTGTTCTCTCCCAAACCCAAAACAAGCCTCCCATTTTATCTATAACCTGAAACATGGAATGCCTCTGGGTTTTTGGTGTAAAGAGGGCAGGAGAAGCAATGCTGCCAATTACACGTGAGACTGCTAGTGTTAGCAAAATCTAAATTTTCCATCAGGTAAAAGATACAATTTCTGAAATTAAGCACCAAAATAGAGCAAAAGTTCTCAGATAGGAAAAATAAATCTTCCTTAAAGTAATAATATAACTTTTATTTATCTTCAGCCATGCTGTGTGGCTTCTGGGACCTTAGTTCTCTGATCAGGGATAGCACGCAGGCACCAAGGTCTTAACCACTGGACCACCATGAAATTCCCAATAGTATATCACTTTGAAAAGGTCTTGCTACAATTGGCATTTAAGCAGATAATAAGTGAAATTCTGTTTTCAACACTTATTAATCTCCTGTCATTTACACAAGCTTTCTAGGAAATGGGGACTAAGTATTTCTAATGGTTGAGCCCGGAGAAAGGGCAGATGCATCTTTGGGAGCTAATTTGAGCCCAGATTCTATTTCATCCTGGGCCCTGGGATATCGAGCTTGAGGATTTGGTGAAATCATCTCTACCCTGGAGAGGCGTTTACAAGGATCATCAGCCCCTCACATCTCTTGTAAACAGAGGATGCAGGTAGCGACTTAAGAGCCATCTGGTCAAGTTGCTCAGGGTGAAAATGCTTCCAGAAGGGGGAGACCACACAGCCTGGTGATACTTGTTTTACTCTTATTATCAGTGGTGTCCACTTTCACTCTTGGGCATAACCTGCTTTGGACACTAAATCATATGGTCAGTTCATTTATAAAGAAATCATCACTGTTCAATAAGTATTCCCCCATCTTTACTTCATAAGTTTCATTGTCCTTCAAAAACAAAAAAGCAAAACCCCTGAAGGAAAACACCTCTTTGCCCTGAAGTCCTGAAGCAAAACTCCTCCTTGATTCCTCACTGTATGGATGGTATTAAACGGTGAAGAAGAAGAGTCACTGTCTCACCTGGTACCTGTCCATGGTAGAGATAAGGAGGGTGAAGGAGATGGCCGTGGCTGCCATGGCGTGGGTGGATGGCATCCCATATTCAGCGATCACCCTCTTCTCGAGTTTCACGACAGGAGGGGAGAAGGGGCGGGGCCACTTCAAGATCTCTTTGGTTACCTGGCCAATATACATCACCAGCTGCAAAACCAAAGGATGGAAGTAAGGCTAACCAAACAAGCAAAATAATAAACTCCTGGATTCTGTGAATTTATTTTGAGGTTTCCTGTTGTTTGGCTGAAATCACCTTTCTCTCTGACCCAGTTGCTCATTGGGGAACTCTTGTAGGATGATGTTTTCATTGTTTGAAAAGAGAACCAGGCCTTCTGGATTCCAGAGGGTCACTGGGCAACCAAGACGTGACACTTAAACATCTTACTTTGGTCATATAGTTAACAAACATTTAGATAGCCAACCATTGGCCTAAGAGCCTTACAAATATTAATTCAATCCCAAAACAACTGTAGAATGCAGACCCATTTTACAGAGGGTAAGGTGGTAAAGACTTATTGGATTGAAATCCAGGGAGTTTGGCCTCAAAATACGTGCCTTAAACTAACACAGTAATACTTCAGGGATGGTCCTGGACTAAGATAACCTAACATTCAAAGCAGACAGTCTTTATTTTCAAGTTTTAACCAGAAAAGTGACTGCTCTTATGGAACTTTTGGCTTAAAATTTTTTGAGTGCCACTTTTATTCCTGATATATGTAGGCAAGATACGGATACAATTTAATGTTATCTAGTAATCGAAAGCATCATACAATAAATGGTGGGACTATTTTCAACCCTAAAACAAACACAATTCAGTCTGGAATTTTTTTCAATTGATTTTTTTCCCAACAATGCCCTTAATGTAAAAAATCCATTTCTCTTTCTCCCTTAAAGCACAACGTAGAAATCAGAATCGATTTCCATACCCTCCCAAGACACATAGGACTGTTAAGAACAGACTCAGTTACTATGCCAGAGAGCTTCACATTGCAAGTTTCAAGATCTCTTACAAAAGACGGAAGAGCAACCTGCTTACTTAGGTCTCTGCACATGCAACTCCCAGTGCGGCCTGAGGACTGACAGCATCCACACCCACTGAGGGCTCTTGTACCAGCCCTCACCTGTACCTGCGGGGTTAGAACCCTCATTTTCACAAGGCTCCTCGTTGGTTGCTGTGCACATGAGAATTTGAGCATGGCTTTTCACTGTAGTCTTGCACTTTGTCATGGGCTTTAATTATAAAACTCCTCATCTTACCATGACTGTATTGATCTTACTAGACAGCATACTGAAAAGGAGACACATTACTTTGCCAACAAAGGTCCGTCTAGTCAAGGCTATGGTTATTCCAGTGGTCATGTACGGATGTGAGAGTTGGACTTTAAAGAAAGCTGAGCGCTGAAGAATTGATGCTTTTGAACTGTGGTGTTGGAGAAGACTCTTGAGAGTCCCTTGGACTGCAAGGAAATCCAACCAGTCCATTCTAAAGGAGATCAGCCCTGGGTGTTCTTTGGAGGGAATGATGCTAAAGCTTAAACTCCAGTACTCTGGCCACCTCATGCGAAGAGTTGACTCATTGGAAAAGACTCTGATGCTGGGAGGGATTGGGGGCAGGGAAAAGGGGATGACAGAGGATGAGATGGCTGGATGGCATCACGGACTCGATAGATGTGAGTCTGAGTGAACTCCGGGAGTTGGTGATGGACAGGGAGGCCTGGCATGCTGCAGTTCATGGGGTCACTAGGAGTCAGACATGACTGAGCAACTGAACTGAAGAGCTTTATTTAGCTCGTGATGGCTGGAGTTACTTTGCTTTGGAACAAAACCCATGAAAGAGCATTTCAAAATACTTTGGGTTAGTCAGCCAGATTGCTTTACAGTTTCCCATATTCTGGTGCTTTCTTTTAATTCATCTTCCTGTCGAATTCTGAGCATTGCCCCAGTCCACTCAATATCTTCCAGAAAGTGCTGCATTTTTTTTTTTTTTTTTTGCTTGGCTGCCACTTTGCTCTGAGTTAAAAATCAAGAACCACTGACGGTGCACAGCAGGCCATATCCACAGGCTTTAAAGCCTCAGTGACAATCACTCCAAATTCCATAGCTGTGATTTCTAATTAGGCTTTGAAACTTAACCCCTTTACCATCCCCTTCTTACCAGAAACTACTGTCTTGGAAACCAGCTTACTCTTCTATGTTTCTGCCTTCCTCCTGTGAGCCTGACACCTGCATTGAAAAACTTGCAGATACTATTGACTACTAAGAATTTCTCCAAAGATGCTTGAATATATTTCTCAACCCTGTCCCTTCGTCACTTATCATTATCAATAAAATATTACAGGCATAATGACTAACTCTAGCTCACTCAAAAATACTTAGAATCCTCAGAGAGGAAACATTAAAATTCTGAGTGAAGACAGACTAGATGACCCTCATTCAGACAAAAATTTAATTTCCTTGAAGTTCATGAGCTTCTTTGATTTCATTTATCTTTTGCTTTCTCTGAAGCTTGTTTTTAAGAATGCGGGCAATTGTTGGTTTTATTTAAAAGTATTCTCATAGCAACACAATTGTTTCTGATCAATAAATTACAAATAGCAATTACTATAATGGCAGCGCTCTTTGAATAAGAGCACATGAGGCGATGTTTTCCAAGTTGTAGAGAAAGAGCACCACTCCCAGGATGACCAATCCCGTCTCTGCCACTGCATTCATTACAGCAAATCAATGAGGTGCCCAGGCCTGTATTGTGGCCCCATCTTTGAGGGGGGAAACCATCACACAGAGGATCTCACCATAATGCATATAAGCTTTGAAAAAAAACATCGACAGAATTCTATGGGTATATATATATGTAGAGATAGACTTTGGTGCAACCAGGGGGAACCGGGAAGTCCTGGGGCTGAATGTTAAAAGGAAGACTATTTAACTAAGGTGAGGGATGGACAGAGAAGCATCCAGGTTGCAAGAATAGCATGAGCAAAGACTTAAAGAAGTGATGTTGGGTGGAGCTCCTAAGTGGTTAGGACCAGTGGCATTTTTTGTAATATTTATTTTTATTTATTTGGCTGCACCAGGGTCCTTAGTTGTAGCCTGCGGGATCCAGTTCCCTGTCCGAGACTGAACCCAGGCACCCTGCATCGGGAGCATGAAGTCTTAGCCACTGGAGCATCAGGAGGGTTCCCAGTGGAATTTAAACTGTGAAACACACCATGTATTACAAGGGCTGAGACTAAAGGAACTGACCATACGAGGTGCTGGGGAGGTGGGGGAGCCTGGAACTTCCACACAGCACTGAAGAAGGTGCAAAATGATACAACCACTGTGGAAAAACAGTTTGGTAGTTTTTTATTTTTTTATTTTTATTTTTCTTTTTTTTTTATTTCTTTGGTAGTTTTTTAAAAAGCTAAAACAAATGACTGCCATAGGACCCAGCCGTGCCAATCCTAGGTATTTACACACAAGGAGTGAAAGCATAAGTCATACAAAGATTTGTCCATGAATGTGGATGGCAGCTCCTTTAACAGTTCTAAACTGCAAACAACCCGATTTCCATTGTGGAATAATCATGCAATTGAATTGTTATTTAGTCACTAAGTTGTGTCTGACTCTTTTGAGATTCCCATGGACTGTAGCCCACCAGGCTCCTCTGTCCATAGGATTCTCCAAGCAAGAATACTGGAGTGGGTTGCCATTTATTCCTCCAGGGGATCTTCCCAACCCAGGGATCAAACCCACATCTCCTGCATTGGATTCTTTACCACTGAGCCATCATAGAAGCCCATACAATTGAATACTTCTCAGCAACAATAACAAATGAAGTCAAAGCACAGCACAGAGGAGTTCAGGCGCTCAGTCATGTCCAACTCTTTGTGACCTCATGAATCGCAGCACACCAGGCCTCCCTGTCCACCACCAACTCCCGGAGTTCACTTACACTCAACGTCCATCAAGTCAGTGATGCCATTCAGCCATCTCATCCTTGGTCGTCCCCTTCTCCTCCTGCCCTCAATCCCTCCCAGCATCCATCTTTTCCAATGAGTCAACTCTTCGCATGAGGTGGCCAAAGTACTGGAGTTTCAGCTTCAGCATCATTCGTTCCAAAGAAATCCCAGGGCTGATCTCCTTCAGAATGGACTGGTTGGATTTCCTTGCAGTCCAAGGGACTCTCAAGAGTCTTCTCCAACACCACAGTTCAAACGCATCAATTCTTCAGCTTTCAGCCTTCATCACAGTCCAACTCTTGCATCCATACATGACCACTGGAAAAACCATAGCCTTGACTAGACGGACCTTAGTCGGCAAAGTAACGTCTCTGCTTTTCAATATGCTATCTAGGTTGGTCATAACTTTTCTTCCAAGGAGNTTTCCTATTTGGAACCAGTCTGTTGCTCCATGTCCAGTTCTAACTGTTGCTTCCTGACCTGCATATAGGTTTCTCAAGAGGCAGGTCAGGTGGTCTGGTATTCCCGTCTCTTTCAGAATTGTCCACAGTTTATTGTGATCCGCACAGTCAAAGGCTTTGGTATAGTCAATAAAGCAGAAATAGATGTTTTTCTGGAGCTCTCTTGCTTTTTTGATGATCCAGTGGATGTTGGGAATTTTATCTCTGGTTCCTCTGCCTTTTCTAAAACCAGCTTGAACATCTGGAAGTTCACGGTTCATGTATTGCTGAAGCCTGGCTTGGAGAATTTTGAACATTACTTTACTAGATCTTAGAAAAGGAAATGGCAACCCACTCCAGTACTCTTGCCTGGAAAATTCCATGGACTGAGGAGCCTGATAGGCTACAGTCCATGGGGTCGCAGAGTCAGACATGACTGAGCAACTTCACTTTTACTAAATCTTAAAGTAATTCTGCTGAATGAAGAAGTCAGATCAAAAACAAAACAACAGTACACACTATCTGATTTTGTGCATATAAAATTCTTCCCGCCTCCCCTTGCATTTTTTTAGCATGGGGGATTCTCAGTTTCCAGACCAGGGAATTGAACCCATGACCTCTGCAGTAGAAGTGCAGCATCTTTACCACTGGACCTCCAGGAAGTCCCTATATATATAATTCTTAAAAATGGAAATGACTTTACAAGATAGAAAGGAGATCAACAGTTGCCAGGAGGGAAATAAATAACAAATGGGCTTGAAATTTCTCAGTGACAAGGATCTAAATTATGATGATTTTAGGGGTATGTACACATATCAAAATGTGCCACATGGTACATTTCAAATATGTGCAAACTTCATGAATAGGGGCTTCCCTAGTGGCTCAGAGGGTAAAGCGTCTGCCTGCAATGCAGGAGACCAGGGTTCAATCCCTGGGTCAGGAAGATCCCCTGTAGAAGGGAATGGCAACCCACTCCAGTACTCTTGCGTGGAAAATCCCATGGACTGAGAAGCCTGGTAGGCTACAGTCCATGGGGTCGCAAAGAGTCAGACATGACTGAGCAACTTCACCTTCACTTTCTTTCACTTTGGTGGCTCAGACAGTAAAGAATCTACCTGCAATGCAAAGGACCCCTATTCAATCCCTGGAATGGGAAAATCCCCTGGAGAAGGAAATGGCAGCCCACTCCAGTATTCTTGCCTCGAGAATCCTATAGACAGAGGAGCCTGGCAGGCTACAGTCCATGGGATCGCAGAGACATGAATGAGAGACTAATACACACACACACACACACACACACACACACACACACAAACTTCGTGAATACACTAAAAATTATTGAATCATACACTTTTAAAAAATGAATGAATAGTATGTGAATTACACCCAATAAAACTAAGTATGTACAGTTTATTGCATGTCAATCACATCATAAAAAATTGTTGTTGTCTTAGCCAGCTTGGGCTGTTGCAATGACCAGCCACAGATGGGGTGGCTTACAAACAGGAATTCATTTCTCTCAGTTCTGGAGGATGAGTCCAAGATCAAGGCACTGGCGAAGTAGTAACTGGTAAGGACCTACTTCCTGGGTCACAGACAGTATCTTTACAGCACTTGAAAAGGCTCCATACTGTATGATTTCATCTATGTGACGTTTTGAGAAAAGCAAACTACAGAGACAGTAAAAAGACCAGTGATTGCTGAGGGTTGGGGACATGGGTAAGTGGAACACAGGGAATTTTTAGGGCATTGAAATTATTCTAATACTCTAAGGGTGAATACACATCAGTATACATTCGTCCAAACCCTTAAAATGCACAACACCAAGAGTGAACCCTAATGTAAACTAAGGACTTGGGATACCAGTGTGGGATCCCCAGTTGAAACAAATGTCCCATTCTGGCAGAGGATATGCATGTGTGGATAAAGGGGCTATTAACGAATACTCTATAATTCCTGCTCAATTTTGCTGTGAACCTACAAACCACTCTAAAAGTAAAGTCTATTAAAAAGAATATTGTGGCAGAAGAGAGCTATTTCTCTGTTTAGTTCTCAGGGAAGGAGTACAATGATTAACTCATTCTTGCGAGCCTTCCGTGAAGGACTTTGCTCTGCATTGTTGAAAGGCCCTTCTACCTAAAGGAACTAAATTAAGTTCCGTCATCCATCACGCTCCTTCGGGCTGAGGCCTCCAAGGCCTAAGTGTAAAAGCAAAAATCCATGGGGAGGCGAGACAGGAAGCAATTACAGCTCATTAGCCTCTGCCACCTGGCTGGTCCCCTGCCTGGTGCTGACGGGTCTAGGGCCCCGTGGTGTTTCACAATGAGAAATTAGCCGACTTGCTTATTTCTCCCTTAATTACTGTAGCCTGTGGAAAGAAAATCCATTTCTCTTGATCACCTACTGCTGTCCCCAACCAAACAGAAGACACGAATTCTGCCCAAATGCAGTGTATCTTCAGAAGGTGGAAGAACTTCCAACCTAGGATCATCACTGGTGTCTGGAGCTCTTTGGGGCGAGCAGAAAAAACAGCGCTTTTTCTCTTAGTGCAGTGGCCCTTCCTGCTTATTACTGGGTTGGCCAGTAAGTTTGGGTTTTTTCGCAAGACTAACAGAAAACCCGAACAAATTTTTGGCCAAACCAATACAATCCAAAATGACAATATTTCTGTGTCTAACACAGCACTGATGAATAGAACTTTGGTCTTCAAGCCAGAATAAATAAAAACCTAGATAGTTTAGGAAACAGAAGAATCTTGAAATAACAAGACCAGTAAAGCCCCACAGGATTTTAAAGAACAGCCACACACTGATTTTTTATGCTCTGGGATTGCTCGCTGCCCATCCCTCTCTGTCTTCCTCCTCCCAAAGAATCCCCCTCCCCAAGCATCCATCTACCCCTCCCCATGGTGTGAGGGCTTCACTGTTATAATAAAGCTGATTCCTCTGCAGGGTGGAAGGAACACAGAGAAGCTCTTTTCAAATTACACCTCCAATGCCTCTCAAAACCACACATTTTTAAACTCTAACATCTTTCTTCCCTCTGGCTTCACCCATAGTCCACATCACCACAGGGGAATCATAGTGCAAGCAATTAACTAAGAAGCATGTAAGCTGTTGCGGGTGGTACAGTGGTTAAAAAAAAAAATTCACCTACCAATGCAGAGATGCAAGAGACGTGGGTTTTTGATCTCTGGGTTGGGAAGATCCCCTGAAGGAGGGCATGGCAACCCACTCCAGTATTCTTGCCTGGAGAATCCTATGGACAGAGGAGCCTGGCAGGCTATAGTTCATAGGGTCTGAAAGAGTTGGACATCACTGAGCACACACACACACACACCCAAGATGTTACTCAGGTCTCATGGTGCAGAAACATCATGAGTCACTAGTGTTTATGGTCCACCCATATGGTTTTTCCTGTGGTCATATGTGGATGTGAGAGTTGGACTGTGAAGAAGGCTGAGCGCCGAAGAATTGATGCTTTTGAACTGTGGTGTTGGAGAAGACTCTTGAGAGTCCCTTGGACTGCAAGGAGATCCAACCAGTCCATTCTGAAGGAGATCAGCTCTGGGATTTCTTTGGAAGGAATGATGCTGAAGCTGAAACTCCAGTACTTTTGCCACCTCATGCGAAGAGTTGACTCATTGGAAAAGACTCTGATGCTGGGAGGGATTGGGGGCAGGAGAAGGGGACGACAGAGGATGAGATGGCTGGATGGCATCACTGACTCGATGGACATGAGTCTGAGTGAACTCTGGGAGTTGGTGATGGACAGGGAGGCCTGGCGTGCTGCGATTCATGGGGTCGCAAAGAGTTGGACACGACTGAGTGACTGAACTGAACTGAAAAGATTTATTTCTAAAAAGTCAGGAATTCATTTCCTCATTCTAGAGAACAATGAGGTGTAGCCCAAAGACCACAGCTTCTCTATTCATCCCATTTCTTGATCTGTCCAAATTAAGCTCAGTCCTCTTCTCCTCAGGTTACTAACACGATAATTTGGATAAAGAAAGACCAGACCCCCAACTCTTAGGTATGAAGAGGAAAAGTTAAAATTTTACATAACTTCCTTCTCCTTCTGCCTCTGTAACTCAGCCTGCCCCTTGCAAAGTCTAGATCACACAGGTCATGTAGTCTTAGAAAGTGGGGACTTGCAATACTAGGAACTGGAGTTTATCTCACTCACCCTTGTCCTACTCTTTGCAATTGCCCAGCCCCTGCAAACCTGCTTAATCATGCAGGTCCAGGTCAGGCATCCCTTCCCCATTTTGACTGCTGTTCCCACACATGCAAAACTCCTTAGTTTAAACCAGCCTATTAACAGCTAGTGTTGCCCACTACCATCTGTCTACAAAAACTCTGTAATCCCTTTGTTCGGGGCTCAGTGCTTGGAGCGTTAACTCCTCTGGGCCTGCCGGCGTAATAAATCTGAGTTCTCCAGCTCTCCAAGTGTGGTGCTTGAGTACTGGTTTCTGCAATAGGCACATATTCAAGAACCCTGAAAATGCATGTCCTCACTGAAATTTGTACATGAATATTCTTAGCATTATCCTTCATAGCCCCAAAGTTAAAAGTTTAAACCGAATGTCCATGAACTGATGAATGGATTTAAAAAACAGGGTACATCCGTACAATGAAGTATTATTTGACCTTGAAAAACAATGAGGTACTGATACATGCTTCAGCAAGGATGACCTTTAAAAACCGTGTGTTAAATGAAAGAAGTCAGATGAAAATGACAAATATGGTATGATTCCATTTACATGAAATGTTCAGAATAGGCAAATCCATAGAGATTAGTGGTTATCTGGGGGGTAGGGGCTGTTTGGTGGGTGGAATGGGGAGTGAGTGCTAGTTGAATATGGGGCTTGTTTTTAGGGAGATGAAAATATTGTGGATGTTGACGGTGGTGATGGTTGCACACCTCTGTGAATATAATAAAGCCATTGAATTATTTTCTTTAGCAAGGTTAATATTATGGTATGTGAACTGTATCACAGTGAAACAAAGAGAAAGTAGAGATCAAGATTGATTCTGAAAGACCTCTTCTATGTGTCCCTGAAGTCTTTCATTTCAAAATGTTAGTGACAATGCCTTCAAATCTTGATTCAATAGAAGTAGCTATGGCTGCTCCTGATACTTCCTTCAAAAGCCCTGCCCAACTCTGCCCCTAAACCCCAGTTCTACAGGGCACTGACGTGGTGACCACCCATGACACAGAAAGCTGAAAGTCCTACCTACTCAAACCCATGAGGATGGGATTCATTTTAAGAGCAATTTTAAGCTCTGGAGGCTTTTTAGATCAATAGTTTTATCAAAAAAAAAAAAAGAGAGAGAGAGAGACTGCATTAGCCTGTGCAGCTTGTTTACTCAGTGTTCTTTTTTTCTCCCAGGAATACACACTGCTCTGTGGTCTTCTATTTGGCTTCGGGGAGTGGATTAAAAGCAGTTCTTTGTTATGGTTATGGAGGAACATTCGAGAGACTACTGCTTACCATTCAGTGTAAAGGTTGTTTTGGCCTGGTGAATGTCCTCTCATGCTTGCGGCATTGTTTTTATTTACTTTTTAAAATCCAAAGCCCTTCTATGGTGTGTGTCATGTGGGTTTCTGTGTGTCTGTGGGGGACTGGGTGCGGTGGGGTGGATGGGGTGATGGTGAGTCACGGGGACACGCAATTCGAACTTCAAACTAATAAAATTTCGGTGCCTGAAGCACCGAAACGAAGAAATTACAGAGCAAACACCATAAATCACAGAAGGTTATCAGCAAACTGGTCTTGACATAGTCCACTTCCTATAAAAATTAAGATATAATAAAGAAAGCACAAATGGCAGGTAAGAAAAATAAAACAATTAAGTGACAACACTTTCCTGTTTCTTCTAACACTCCAATTTTTCAGGCTCAGATCTGCTTCTGAAATTTTTGAAGACAAACACTAAAAATACAAAGATAAGTAATTAAGTCATATATGTATGAATGACTTTAGGAAAAGTTAGTTTAAAACAATTGAGGCTTCTTTTCCTTATTAAGAATGACTTGGGTTAAATAATAACTAGTATTAGTACAGTGATTTGAAACTGTATTTTCACTGACATAATTTGTTTTAATATTCATATCATTCCTATTTTACAGATGAGGAAATTGTAAAATAGGAAATGCTTAAAAGAAGGTGACTGACCCCCTAAAGATAATACAATGAGTAGAGAGGCTGAGTTTGAATTTTGCTGATTCAAAATCCTAAGGTCTTTTCACCCCACCCTCTCAAATCTGGCATGACGGTTATTACTGAAACCAGATACCTATTTTTAAAGAACCCAAATTCTATGATCCTAACCCATTAGATCCATGGAACACTCCCTAGAGGCTGCCTGACTGCCCTGGGGGCTAAGAGTCTTAGATATCACATCTGATGAGACAGTTGCCAAATACTTATCCACACCACTGCAACAATGACCAGTCCAGCAGAAGTCTGGGACCAGTGTCCTCTACTCGCCACTGGACAGATGTCACATCCCAAATGGCATCCATTGAGGGAATGGGTGTCTTCGGTCTTAGGAAATGTGGAGTGCGCAAAAGCTAAAACATGCGTAAGTCCATCTTCCTTCAGAGAGCCAACTAACCACAAAACCTGGGTATAATTCAACGTCCACGACAGGACACTGGTTAACTTATGTAAACATTAAAAAACCATTGTGAGATATACTGTTAAATGAAAGCAGTGAAAGGCACCAAGAGTATATTTTGATCCTATTTGTAATTTAAAAAATGTATTTATAAGCAAATGCGTATAGCTTACAGGGCAAACTGTGGATGGCGGATCCACTGGGGGTTAGAACTGCAGTTGGTGCCCTGTGTGTCATTTGAGTTTTCATGCAAAAACCAATAAGGCTTGCTTCCAATAAAAATGTAAGTGCTGCAAAGAAAACTTCTCATTATTAGACTCTTCCTTCACATTTCTAAGCATATCAATTGTCAGTCCTGCTGACCATGGCGGGGGGCGCNTCCTGCTGACCATGGCGGGGGGCGGGGTGGGGGGGAACAAATTGCAAAATAATGCAAAAAGATCAAAACTTTTACTTTATAGACCACTGAAAGCAAAAATGCAACAGACATTAGCTGCACACCATGCTCAACTTTCTCATGATTAAAACCACCAACTTAAAAAAAAAAGGGGGGGGGGACCACAAACTATTCTCATCCCCAAGCACGCTGCCACAGATCTCTGTGGGTAACCCAGCCAACCAGTCTAGGCAACAGCCATATACATACACAAAAAGGCATTTAAGTACAAATTTCAATTAAATATAGTCTCAGATTTTTCAAGCTGAAGAGAAGTCCGTCTTCAGCCTTGACTGATGGACTATTCATCTGAGACTCTTTCTGCTCTTGAGTGAGTGAGTCAAAGTCACTCAATCGTGTCCGACTCTGTGACCCTACGGACTATAGAGTCCATGGAATTCTCCGGGCCAGCAAACTGGAGTGGGTAGACTTTTCCTTCTCCATGGTATCTCCCCAACCCAGGGATTGAACCCAGGTCTCCCGCATTGCAGGCAGGTTCTTTACCAGCTAAGCCACAAGGGAAGCCCAAGAATACTACTCTTACCTGCATCAAAAACAGTCAAACCTGCTAACAGGATTTCTTCACAAATTAGAACCCCTCCCCCCAATTCAGGAAAATCGCCCCAAAGAAATTCCCCCGAGCAATTTGAGCCAACAGCCCTACATCTAAACCCTCTGCCAATCTGCTCCACCAACTAGCATCATCCGTGGTCTTTATGAGGTAAGAACAGCCTAAAATACCAGCTTTGTAATATTTTCAAGATCAAGTCAACATAGTTTTGGGGGGTTGTTTTTTGGGTGGCGGGGCCTACACTGCACCAGGCACGTGGGCTCTTAGTTCCCCAGCCAAGGATGTAACTGGGGCTGCTGCACAGGAGGTACAGAGTCTTGTCCACTGGACTGCCAGGGAACTCCCCAAGTCAGCATGGTATTAACTGGAACTTAGCTAGACCGCTAGTGGAACACTTTTTCTGTCCCTCCTACCAAGCTGGGTTTGGAGGTCTCCTCCATGCTCTCATTCACTCTGCCTGGCTCTATGAGGGTGTTTTAAATGATAGTCACTCATAAACCATTTTCTAGATTCTGTTATATCCATGGACCACTCATTTTATTATCACTTTAATGTTGGTCTTCAAACTGGCTCACTCCTTTTCAGTGAAACACTCAAGAAAACATGATCTGATTGTTATATTTTATAGATACACACTAAAACCAAGATATATATATTTAAAGGAAAAATGAAAAAACTCATTTCATGAACTAGGCTCTTGGGGTGACAGGCTCCTGGAAGATTTGATTTGTTCTGGATTTGACTTGCTATCTGGAGATGTGTGAGCTTCCCTGGTGGCTCAGTAGGTAAAGAATCTGCCTGCAATGTGGGAGACCTGGGTTTGATCCCTGGGTTGGGAAGATCCCCTGGAGTAGGAAATGGCAACCCAATCCCATATTCTTGCCTGGAGAATTCCACGGACAGAGGAGCCTGGTTGGCTACAACCCATGGAGTCGCAAAGAGTCAGACACAAGTGACTAACACTTTCACTTTTTCACTGGCGATGTATTGCCAAAAGTACAATAACATCAAGAAGTCAATGAAGGACTGCCTTGCAGTCCAGTGGCTAAGAATTCTTCTGCCCATGCAGGAGACACAGGTTTCTCCCCTGGTCCAGGAAGATCCCACATGCAACTAAGCCCATGCACTACTGCTGAGCCTGCATGCGGCAGCTCCAGCAGTCCGGGCGCCCTAGAGCCCATGGTCGCCAACAAGAGGAGCCACTGCAGTGAGAAGCCCACATCCTGAAACTAGAGAAGACCCTCACAGCAACAAAGACCCAAGACACCCACATAAATACATAATAAATTAAAAAACAACAGAGAAAGGAAGTCAATGAAGCAAGAGTCCAGGGCCCCAGAAAAGCATCTTGGGCCACATTGCAGGGTCAGCCGGTTGCCTCCATGACAACTGCTATCGAACTTTGGATGCTGGGGTGGGTATCGTCCTCAACAACCACATCATCAAACATTTTTTGTTATGACCATGAATCAGACCAGAGCAAATGTGTGTGGGGTTTTATGGTTCATGTGGACTTGAAGGAGTCTGAATCCTGGTCTATCCTCCCTGGCAAAGGCATGAGACAGAGAGAGCCCCTCAGCTACTGCAGAATCCTTGCCCCAATTCTACCCCCAATATCCTGAGACTCTTCCATCCCTTCTATACAGGTATCATCCAGGACTGGTGAAAAGTAGGGGACTTAAGAGTCTTCCTTTGTTGTACGTCATGGTACCAACAATAAAATCTACACTGTGTACAGCTGGGGCACAGATGAGGACATAAAACCCATGGGGACATAAAATGGACATCATAATCACTGACATTATAATACATTATAGTCACCAAAATCCCCTCAAAATTAAACAAGAAAAAATATTGGTGGTCTGCAATTTACACACTGATTTGAAATAGCTAAGGAGTGAGCCCTCTGCCACCTTCTAGAGGAAAAGCCCCGCAAAAGTTGGCCTCACATTTCTCTTGAAGGTAGACAGA
This sequence comes from Redunca redunca, assembly GCA_006410935.1. Classification (NCBI taxonomy): domain Eukaryota; kingdom Metazoa; phylum Chordata; class Mammalia; order Artiodactyla; family Bovidae; genus Redunca; species Redunca redunca. The sequence goes on from SJYQ01000315.1 coordinate 502,009, forward strand.
CTTGAGTGTTGAAGGCAAGTGAACCAATATAAATCTGTGCTCCTAACACTTACAATGAAACAACAATTCACAAGCAGCCTTCTCCTGTTTATATCATTTCAGTCCTATTATTTATATTATTTCAGTATGCTTATAGTACATTTGAAATATTTCATATATATTTAATAAAATGTATGATTCAATATCATTTTACTACATAGTTTTTGCTATAATAGAAGGAACTCCTGACCGTTCCTCATGAATCAACCATGCTCTTGATTCTCATCCTTTCTCTTGTCTATTTTTCTCTTGTTTTTTTTTTTTTTTTTTAAATGGGATATGTAGTCTGAACAGATATCTTTTTACCAGAGTCGTAAAATTTCAAAATTTCCATAGGTCTCCCCAAAGCAGAATGTTCCAGAGCAGGTGATGAGGGCAAAAGGATCCTATGAGTGCTATCCCTTGAATGGGCATATTTTCTTCAACCAGAAATAAGTCAGTTATATATCATTTCATATCAAGCTTCAAAATAAGACAGGGCACTTCAACTCTTTACTCCCTTCTATCCATGTTTGTAAAAGGTAATTCAACTCTGTAATCGAAGACATCTCAAAAGATAGAACTTAAACAGAGTAAATCCTTTGTCAGTAGTGGTACCATTTTTAATACTAACCATTTCTAATATTAGCCTCCACAATGAGCTATCATTCTCCCCAGCACTCCCATCTTTAGCAACAGCAAGCTAGAGATTTTCCACACATGCATTAATAATGAGCTGCTGCTCCCTTTATCCAAATCCTCACTTGCTTATACATACATCAGCTTGGGACCCATTTAGATGTTAAAAACCAACATTGCTAACAGCAGCCTATGTATGATGCATGTTATAAAGCAAATATGAGCTATGCTTTGGCAGTAATTCAGAAAAGTACTATTCTCCACCTTCAAAGGACCCTTCCTGGGAAGTCGCTCTCTTATTTTTCTGTATAGATGTAATAAGATGATGATACTGGTAGGTGAAATTTAAATAATAAATTTATAACCTGGAAATTTTCCCAAGACATTTTCATGTGCATATCCTGATTCCTGGTGATTTAAAAAAAAAACGAAAAACCTAATTGAGCAATTCTAGACCAATAACCTTATTTCATCCATATTTTACAAATGTGCCCCCATTTTATCACCCATGTTCTATGAATGAACTCATTTGTGCCTCACCAAAGGGAAATTATGAGTGTGGCATAAAGAACAGCTGCCCAGACCTTTTCTAAAGCTCGGGTCATTCTAATGTTACCCAAGTAAACTTGTGTTTCCCCATAAAGACTGAGACAGCATTTGTCTTAAAAATGCTGGTCATAAAAACATTTTTTTAAAACCTGTCCTTCCCACCTCCATCATCATTAAAAACCTAAACCCATGACAAAATAAAAACAGCTCTGTAGACTATACTATCTGGGTTTTTGTAATGTGTCTCATAATTTTCTGGAAAAAAAATATTCTGTTGGAAAAAGCATGTTGTTGATCAGTCACAAAGTTGAGTCCAACTCTTTACGATCCCATGAACTGCAGTATGCCAGGCTCCCCTGCCCTTTACTATCTCCCGGAGTTTACTCAGATTCATCTCCATTGAGTTGGTGATGCTATCTAACCATCTCACCCTCTGCTGCCCCCTTCTCCTTTTGCCTTCACTCTTCCCCAGCATAGGTAACATTAAAATGAGATTCTAGCTTATTATTCCCTGAAACACATCTTGCCCTAGAGAATGTCTAGGCTTGAATTACCCTGAGACAACAGAAAACGCGACTGCGCTGCACTCGCTTGTCTTCCTGTGGAAGCATTTGTGTGTAAGAGTCTCTGGACGTGGTGTGAGGCTGGAGCACCTATCATGATGACCTGATGAACCATGAACCTAACATTAGGCTAATGGTCACTGACATTCTGGGTTTCCCTGGTGGTTCAGCGATAGAGAACCCGCTTGCCAATGTAGGAGACATGGGTTCGATTCCTATGTTGGGAAGAGCCGCAGGAAAAGGAAATGACAACCCACTCCAATATTCCTGCCTGGGAAATCCCATGGACAGAGAAGCGTGGCTGGCTACAGTCCATGGTATCTCAAAAGAGTCAGACACAGCTTAGCAACTAAACCACAACACTGACATTCCACACCTAGTTTTTCAGGCTATCACAGGCTTTCCTTACATGTTCTGTCAGAGTTCATTTCACCTTTGTCTCCAGTTTACAGTCTTGTAGAATTTAGGAAAGACAGGGTGTGTGTGCGTGTGTGGGGGAGGGGGGGGTGGTCACTCAGAAGAAATTAAAAAGATTTATATCTAAAGGGATTTAAAGACTCCACAGAGTCAAGTCACACAACTGTATCCACCCAAGTTCTGAATGACCATCAACCACATCTCTGTGGCCTGCCTTCTTTGTGACCAGTCAGCTGTATTGCACAGAAAGGAATCTGAATTTGTGGAGCTGATACACAGCACTTGCTATAGCCCTAAGGAAGTAAAACCATTTTTCATTGTGAAAGCAATGTCAGACCTACTGTTTGCCTGGATTTGGTCCCCTTCACACCCCAAATTCTCCAGTCTAGCTGTTCTTTGCCTCTAAAGGCTGGTATTGCTGGCTGCAATTCCTTGGGCTAGAAACATCTGCACACATGCTGGGGGGAGAGGAGAAGCACCATTTCATGATGAGATGCTCTGCCACACAGCAGCCCATGAGCAAACGAAATTACCAGTTAAGAGGGTGGGGAGGAAATGGAGAGCTAAGGAAATGCATAAGAATAAAAACCCAATATGCAGGCTAACAAAATTACGGGAGCCATAATCACAGGATGTAGGAAGGAAAATTCACTTATGACCACACAGATGATGTCCACTTTCGGTGAAGGCGCCCTGGATATGCATGTACTCAGCTCACCAGGGGAACAGCCAAGCAGACTCTCATATTTCTTTACACAACACCTATTTCCACTCTCAGGTTGACGTCACGAGCTGGGCTATCAACACTGGGCAAAGCCAATTTCCTACTCATTCTGAATGACTGTCAGCATGATGGCTGTGCAGAGGGGGTGGCTACCAACTCTGTGTGCCAAAGTTGGCTGAGCCAGAGTCAAGAGACCTGGGACTACCCTGGTGGTCCAGTGACTACCCAATGCAGAGGTCCTGGGTTCGATCCCTGGTCAAAGAACTGCATCTCATATGCCGCGACTAAAAGTTTGCACTGCACAGCTAGAAGACCTAGGTGCATCTAAATAAATATTTTTAAACAGAATCTATTAAAAAAAAATGAAATCTCGGGCTTCTCTGGTGGTCCAGTGGTTAAGAATCTGCCTTGCAATGCAGGGGACAAAGGTTCAATCCCTGGTCTGGGAAGATCCCACATGCCACAAAGCAACTGAGCCTGTGTGCCACAGCTACTGAAGCTGGTGTGCCCTAGGGCCTGTGCACTACAAGAGAAGCCACCGCAATGAGAAGCCCACGCACCACAAGTAGAGAGGAGCCCCTCCTTGCTGAAACTAGAGAAAACCCGAGCGTAGCAGCAAAGACCCAGTGCAGTCAAAAAAAAAAAAAAAAGTAAAAATAATAACCTCAAGAGACCTGAATATACTATCTCTACAACACCCTCAATCCACTAGATGTTCATCACTGTCCCTGACATTCCTCACTGTTCTGCCCCCAATTTCTCCTGGTTATCACCTCTCTTCTGTCTGAACGGAAATCAGGGACACTCTGGTAAAAGTAAGGACCCACGTGTGATGGCAGCACCGCTCCCCTCCACACCCATCACTGCCATCAGAAGCCCCCGCTTCACGTCTCACTTGGGAAAGTAGCAGGCCCTGGTCTGAGATGTAACCTTCCCCTATGAATAGTCTCTTTTTATGGCCCTCAAGTTCAGGTGAAGGCTCTCACATCTCACAACTGAAACTGCTCAGTCAGAGTGCCTGAATGAACAGTTTTCTTGACCTAGAGATTTAATTCCACTAGCTGGTCACACCTCTCTGACAAGCAAGGTTCGGACGTACACCTAGTCAGGCCCAAGGTGAGAGCTTACTACGCTCAGCTCTGGTCCAGGTCACCAGCAGCCTGGTTCCTCGGCCTCTCTGCCAAGAGGCCGCTGGTCTAGTAAGTCCTACGACAGGGCGTGCTTGGAATAAACTTACTGACATTAACTTGTAGAGCTCAAAAATGTAACTCACCACCTCCTAAAATGAAAACAGTCTAAGAACTAAGATTACAGTGCCTTTGACATGTACACATTTTCTAGCCCATCATCTGCAAAAATCAAGTTTTTCATTTGGCTGCAATGATGTCTTTCCTCCAAAAGACTGTCTTCCCCTCCTCTGTCCCTTTAAACACACCCCATCCATCCTCCATTCTCCCATTTCCCCCGACTCCTCCCCCTTCTTTGGCTGCTTCCTCTTCATCCTTGGCAGGATGCCTTCATTACAAGGTTTCTCCCAGGCAGAGAAGAATGGGTTCTCCTCCCTGGAGTTAGATGACTGTCCTCCTGTAGAGCCAGTCTTTGAGCAGGACTAGACAAGCATCCCAGAGAAATCCCTTCCTGACGCCTGTTCACTGCAGGGAGCAAAGGAAGGAGGCTGGATGGACATAGGAGAGGCGGAGGGGGAGAGAGCAGGGCACCATTGATTTACCAGCCAGTGAGTGATTAACTCTAGCTAGTAAAAGGGGCTGTTGATCACACAGTCAGTACCTCCCCAACAGGACTGTAACTGGGGCTATAACCTCCCTGTGACCCTTTGTAATGAGAGAAGCTCGACTTGAGAAGGCCAGCCTCAGCCTTCCAGGCTGACAGGCACATCTATGCTCTCCCCTCGGAGTCCTTTCCTCTACAATTTCTACATTCCACCACCAGGCTGGGGTCCTTAGGATGATGAGCAATGCCAGAATTTTCACAGAACTCTTTGATGAGGTGCCAATGGTCAGTTTTCATTCCAATCCCAAAGAAAGACAATGCCAAAGAACATTCAAACTACTGTACAATTGCGCTCATTTCACATGTTAGTAAGGTAATACTCAAAAATTCTTCAAGCTAGGATAGTTCCATAGTACATGAACAAAGAATTTCCAGATATACATGCTGAATTTTAAAAAGGCAGAGGAACCAGAGATCAAATTGCCAAAATTTGTGGGATCATAGAGAAAGAAAGGGAATTCCAAAAGAAAAAAAAATCTACTTCTGCTTCACTAACTATACCAAAGCCTTTGACTGTGTGGAAATTCTTAAAGAAATGAGAATACCAGACCACTTTACCTGTCTCCTGAGAAACCTGTATGCAGGTCAAGAAGGAACAGAACTGAACATGGAACAATAGACTAGTTCAAAATTGGGAGAGGAGTATGTCAAGGCTGCACATTGTCACCCTGCTTTTTCAGCTTACAGGCAGAGTATATCATGTGAAATGCTGGGTTGGATGAAGCTCAAGCTGGAATCAAGACTGATGGGAGAAATAAACAACCTCAGATATTCAGATGATACCACTTTAATGGTAGAGAGTGAAGAGAATCTAAAGAGCCTCTTAATGAGAGTGAAAGAAGAGAGTGAAAAGCAAGCCTAAAAATCAACATTCAAAAAACAGAGATCATGGCATCCAGTCCCATCACTTCATGGCAAACAGATGGGGAGAAAGTGGAAACAGTGACAGAGTTTATTTTCTTGAGCTCCAAAATCACTGCAGACAGTGACTGCAGCCATGACATTTAAAGGCACTTGCGTCTTGGAAGAAAAGCTATGACAAACCTAGATAAAGTATTAAAAAGTAGAGATATCACTTTGCTGACAAAGATCCGTATAGTCAAAGCTATGGTTTTTCCAGTAGTCATGTATGGATGTGACACTTAGATCATAAAGAAGGCTGAGCACTGAAGAATTGATGCTTTCAAACTGTGGTGCTGGAGAAGACTCCAGAGAGTCCTTTGGACAGCAAGGAGATCAAATTAGTCAATCCTAAAGGAAATCAACCCTGAATATTCAATGGAAAGACTGATGTAAAGCTGAAGTTCTAATACTTTGGCCACATGATGCAAAGAGCTGACTCATTGGAAAAGACCCTGATGCTGGGAAAGATTGAGGGCAAGAGAAGAGGGCGGCAGAGGATGAGATGGTTAGATGTCATCATTGACTCAATGGCCATGAGTGTGAGCAAACTCTGGGAGATACTGAAAGACAGGGAAGCCTGGTGCGCTGAAGTTCATGAGGTCACAAAGAGTAGGAAGCAACTTAGTGACTGAAGAACAACAACCAGATTTGAATCACAGGAAAAGTTTGGTTTTAAACTTAGAAAAGACCACTTCAAAGGTGTCTTTCCACTTAAAATCCAGCTGTCTTTTTAGAAGGCTTGTTTACCATTTAGACTTATTGGGAATATTGGTTTCCAAATGAATACAGAAATTAGTTACAAAGACTGTTGATATATTTTGAACATTCTAGATTTGCCATAAACAATTTCAATGTGAGTAAATTGTAAGTAAAATCAGCCCTGTGTCCAAAAGCCACCTCCATGGGAAGGTTTTTCCTGACCGCCTTGACCTAAGACAGCTGCCTGGCACCAGTCTGCATACCCTGCTTTTATTTTTCTTCGCAGAACTCTCCTCTGACTATACATTTTGATTTATCAGCTCCATCCCCACCCACAAGGGGATGCTTGGCCCAGAGTCTGGGACAGTGTCTGGTTCTGACTCAGTTTTGGACCTCTGCCCTCTCCACCTATCTCAGCCTGGAGCTCTCTCCCCTGGGCCTTCACCTGGCTGGCTCTTTCTCATACTATAAGACTTAAGTGAAACTATCACCAAATGCTTCTTCTTGAACAGCATTTCTAAAGTAGGTCTCTGTTCTCATCCTGATCATGCTGTAAACAATAATTGTACAATCTTTAATTTCTATTTTGACTCTTTTGCCTACAAGTAAACTTCAGGAGAGTAGGATGGAGTTTGTCCTGTTCACTGCTTAATCCTTAGCACTAAGCACAGTATTTCATAATCGATCTTGCTGGATGTTTTTCAAGTGAATGAATGAACGACTAAATAAGTTGTTGCTCACCAATCACAGGGTGAGAAAGAAATCTGAGGCTCTTCTAAAAAGGCAAATAAAATCTGGCTTCTGGTTCAAACACCCCTTCGCATTTGAGAAACATAAAACATAGAACTACTACTTGCTTACCGAAAAGGCCTTGATATCTTGACCAAATTCGGTTCCTGATTGTCCATGAGGGCCCTGCAGAATGACTCAGGATGGGAAACAGCTACTTTTTTAAAATTAATTTATTTCTATTTTTGGCTGTGCTGGTTCTTCATTGCTGTGTACAGGCTTCCTCTGGTTGCAGGGATCACGGATCACCCATTGTGGTAGCTTCACTTGTTGCAGAGCACAGGCTCTAAAGCAAGGGTTTAGTAGTTGTGGCATACAACCTTAGTTGCCCTGAAACATATGGATCTTCCCAGGTCAGGGATCGAACCCATGTCCCCTACATTGGCAGGTGGATTACCACCAGGGAAGTCCAACAATTTCATTTTAAAAACATCTCTAGGATGCTCCCTTAGCACTTTATAGATTTTTCTAATGTATCTTTAGTACCCTGAATTGTAATTACTTCTTTACATCTGTCCCCTCAAGGGGGACAGCTCTGAAATCCTCTTCACAGAATTATGAATCTTTACTTATGTTATTCAATAATTATGTATTGAGCTGCTACTACATGCCAAGTTCAAGGAATAATAAAGAACCATCTAGCAGAGAATGACGCAGTGGTAAAGAATCCGCCTGCTAATGCAGGAGACGCAGGTTTGATCCCTCAGTAGGGAAGATTCCCTGGAGAAGGAAATGGCAACCCACCCCAGTATCCTTGCCTGGAGAATGCCAAGGACAGAGGAGTCTGGTGGGCTACAGTCCAGGGGGTCACAGGATCAGACACAACTGAGCATGCAAGTGGACAATAGAGGTTCAAGGTTTTCTAGAGACAATGTGTGTGGTGAGACTTGAAGCTGGTGGCAGGGGCAACAGTAGAAGGAGGGATAAAGTCAAGTGTGGGTGTGTCTGCAGGGCAGCACCTGGGGTGGACGTAGGGGTCATCAGCAGATAGTTCTGTAATTCCAGAGAAGAGACCAGATTGGGGAAGAGTTAAAGGTAAGAGATTTAGGCAGAAGTCCAATTATTTTAAGGTGCTTGGACATTCAGTTCAGTTGCTCAGTCGTGTCCGACTCTTTGCGACCCCATGAATTGCAGCACGCCAGGCCTCCCTGTCCATCACCATCTCCCGGAGTTCACTCAGACTCACGTCCATCGTGTCCGTGATGCCATCCAGCCATCTCATCCTCGGTCGTCCCCTTCTCCTCCCGCTCCCAATCCTTCCCAGCATCAGAGTCTTTTCCAATGAATCAACTCTTCGCATGAGGTGGCCAAAGTACTGGAGTTTCAGCTTCAGCATCATTCCTTTCAAAGAAATCCCAGGATTGATCTCCTTCAGAATGGACTGGTTGGATCTCCTTGCAGTCCAAGGGACTCTCAAGAGTCTTCTCCAACACCACAGTTCAAACGCATCAATTCTTCGGCGCTCAGCCTTCTTCACAGTCCAACTCTCACATCCATACATGACCACAGGAAAAACCATAGCCTTAACTAGACGGACCTTAGTCGGCAAGGCAATGTCTCTGCTTTTGAATATACTATCTAGGTTGGTCATAACTTTTCTTCCAAGGAGTAAGCGTCTTTTAGTTTCATGGATGCAGTCACCATCTGCAGTGATTTTGGAGCCCCCCCCAAAAAAAGTCTGACACTGTTTCTACCCTTTCTCCATCTATTTCCCATGAAGTGATGGGACCGGATGCCATGATCTTTGTTTTCTGAATGTTGAGCTTTAAGCCAACTTTTTCACTCTCCTCTTTCACCTTCATCAAGAGGCTTTTTAGCTCCTCTTCACTTTCTGCCATAAGGGTGGTGTCATCTGCATATTTGAGGTTATTGATATTTCTCCTGGCAATCCTGATTCCAGCTTGTGTTTCTTCCAGTCCAGTGTTTCTCATGATGTACTCTGCATAGAAGTTAAATAAGCAGGGTGACAATATACAGCCTTGATGTACTCCTTTGCCTATTTGGAACTAGTCTGTTGCTCCATGTCCAGTTCTAACTGTTGCTTCCTGTTGCTTGGACATTAGTATGTTCTAAACAGTGGACCATCGTCATACTTGCACCTGAGATAGGTCATTCTATAGAAGACCAGAGAGCTAAATGATGCACCACTGGGCTCCTGAGGTAGGTCATTCTACATGCTAGCATCCGGTCCCATCACTTCATGCAAATTAGATGGGGAAACAAGGGAAACAGTAACAGACTTCACTGCAGATAGTGACTGCAGCCATGAAATTAAAAGACACTTGCTCCTTGGAAGAGAAGCAATGACAAACCTAGACCATGTGTTAAAAAGCAGATGTTACTTTTCCAACAAAGGTCCATATAGTCAAAGCTATGGTTTTTCCAGTAGTCATGTATGGATGTGAGAGTTGGACCATAAAAAAGGCTGAGTGCCAAAGAATAGATGCTTTTGAACTGTGGTGTTGGAGAAGGCTCTTGAGTCCCTTGGACATCAAACCAGTCAATCCTAAAGGAAATCAATCCTGAATATTCATTGGAAGGACTGATGCTAAAGCTCCAATACTTTGGCCACCTGAAGTGAAGAGCTGACTCATTGAAAAAGATTCTGATGCTGGGAAAGATTGAAGGCAGGAGGAGAAGGGGACAACAGAGGATAAGATGATTAGATGGCATCACCAACTCGATGGACAGGAGTTTCAGTAAGCTCTGGGAGGTGGTGAAGGACAGGGAAGCCTGGCAAGCTGCAGTCCATGGGGTCACAAAAAGTCAGACACAACTGTGTGACTGAACAATGACAACATGCTGTGGGGTGAGTGGATCTGAAGGTCATAAGAATTGCTGTAAGGAGATTCATTAGATGGTTAACATGAGCAGGCAAAATAAAGATGATATAGGCTTGAAGTGAGGGAATATTTCCAGAATTGTAGGAAACGTAAAATTACAAGTGCCCATTAGAGTCCCAAAATCTGTACTAAATGAATAAAAGGACACACTGGGGCTCCCTGGAGAATGAGACTCTGCTCACTACCCGATCTGAGAAGTGAAGACCTCATGAACAGGAACGGTTTTAAGTTGACTGTCTTTACTTTGTAGCTTTTCTGTTTCATATCTTCGGCTGTGAAGGAAGATCATTTAGATGTTTCAGCTTAAAAGTCCTGCTTTTGGTATCTACCAAGCTCAAGAGAAAAAATGCCACTTCTATTGATAAACAACTTCGGACTTTACAGCTTGTAGCCAGTACTCTAGGAGAAAATTAAGAATCTAAGATAAAATTTTATAGGATGGGACTTCTCTGGTGGTCCAGTGGTTAAGACTCCAGGTTTCGACTACAGGGAGCTAGAGTTTAATCCTCAGTTAGGGAACTAAGATCCTGCATGCCATGTGGTGTAGCCAAAAAACAAACAAACTAGCAAAAAATTATGTGACAACTTCTTTAATACTATGTAAATCCTAGTATATAATTTCTAAGCTATCTACTAGGATATCTAGGGCTAAAAAAATATTGTATGCCTCCTTACTACAGACCTCATCATACAACTGGCTAAATTAAGGCCCTTGAATTAACTAGTACATAAAGTAGAACACATATTTGATAGCTAATAGGCTAGATGTCCTAATAGAATTAAAACCAACTTTCCATAGATTTTAAAATGATACAGAATTCCTTAAAACCTGTATTTTTTGTGGAGTATTTATTCTTTTGAAATAGTAACAAAATGAGGTGATTGACTACCTGGACACAGCTGAGAAGATGCTGCTGCTGCTGCTAAGTCGCTTCGGTCGTGTCCGACTCTGTGTGACCCCACAGACGGCAGCCCACCAGGCTCCCCCATCCCTGGGATTCTCCAGGCAAGAACATTGGAGTGGGTTGCCATTTCTTTCTCCAATGGCATGAAAGTGAAAAGTGAAAGTGAAGTCACTCAGTTGTGTCCAACTCTTCGAGACCCCATGGACTGCAGCCCACCAGGCTCCTCTGTCCATGGGATTTTCCAGGCAAGAGAAGGAGATACCATACAGCAAATCCTCAGTGTCTCTAGTTAATGCTGGGAAAGCCAATCCTGAAGTTTACATAAAGCAAATCATCTGTCCATGGGATTCTCCAGGCAAGAATACTGGAGTTGGTAGCCATGCCCTTCTCCAGGGGATCTTCCTGGCCCAAACCTGGGTCTCCGAAATTGTAGGCAGATTCTCTACCATTTGAGTCACCGAAGAAGCCCCCATATAAAGCAAGAGACAATAGAAATAATTTAATACTGAGGAGTGGAAGGTGTTTTTGTAGTTACATTTGAATGTAGTTATCTTTAGCGTTTGTGATTTGGAGCTATAATAATAAAGCTGGGAAATCACTCTGTGTTTGAACAGCAATCGAGTCTCAAGTGTATGTGAAATACTAGCCTAAGCAAAATAACTACTTCTTCTCATTTTCTTTAATGTTTGTATGCTGCTTTGGTTAGAGGAAGAATTCAAATGCTTTCCTGAAAGCTATTCAGCAATGCAAAAGATTGTATGGTGCATAAGATGATCTTCCAAAATGATCTTGGAAAGTGAGAACTATAGGACAGCACATAGAGGGACTTCAGGGTTGAATTCTCTTTCTATTGTCTTTATCAATTGGAAAACAAATCTGGATTTAGGCAAGCACAGCTTTTATTTGAAAGGACTGGAAGATCTCTCTGATCGTAAGATCTGTGACTGTTCAAAGACCAGGCAGAAAAGGGCTTTTCTTTCATCCAGAGGGATGAACAGTACTGGAAAGGTGTTCTCTGGGTGTGGGGAGGTGGACAGGGCAGTAGATCAGAGCCTTGTTTATCCTGTGGTCAGCTTATCCTCAGGAGGGGCTGTGTGCTGTCTGGTATGAGATGAGTCAAAATTCAGGGTCCAGCCATGGAGAAAAGCTCAACTCAAGTTTGATCAAGTCAAGGTAGCAGGTATTTTGACCAGATGGGCCAGTGGGGATGGAGTTAAAACCATTTATAAATCAAAGAATGGAAACTGGAGGGGTCACAGGTAAACAAGGTGGGGGTGGGACTGTGAGCCTTGTCTAAGTCATCTGGAGAAGCATGGTTCCTTGTAGCAAATCATTCCTAGAACACAAAAGGGTGAGTGGATTATCTTCATGGTTTCTGTTTTCCAGGAGCATAGGGCTCAGGTAGAATTCAATAGGGTCACCTTCTTTCATTTTTCAGCCAGCAGTGTATGTAGGGATTTATCTAATCAGGTTTTTATTTGCAGAAGAAAATATAGATTAGTATTTTAAGATAAACTCTGGCAAACCCCTTTATGCTCTCAGACCATCTGCATCTCTTAGGTTGAAGGTGTCACCTGCAAATTGGCACTTGCCATCCACTTCTTCACTGCAGCTGCTGACCTTCAACATCCCTGAAAGGAGTCCAGGGTGGAAATCAGGAAGGAGGCACTCTGTGCTCTGGGAAAACTGACAGGTCTTCAGATAGATAATTTTAGGAGAAGAGCTTATGAGCCCAATTCTTGCATCTCCTTGTATCTAGAAAGGACTAAAATCCTTCATAGCAGCATCTGCTCCTCATGCCTAGAGATCAGCAAAAACTTGCAAAAACTAGGAGTTTGATTGCATGTATTCCCTCTTTACCAAAATCACATACACTGACTCCCCCCACGCCTTTTTGGAATAGTTTCTCAGAGTTATCTGAAATACCATCTCCTGGACTACAGTCCTTATTCTGCCCCAAATATAACTTAATTCACAACTCTCACATTGTAGGTTTTGTTTTTTTTTTTTTTTTTCCAGTCAACAAGGGCCAGCTGAGTAGGGGCTTCAGGAGCTTTCTGAGAAGCTGACAGTAACTGAAGCCAAGACTGCTAGCACTGAGTGGAAATGAGCAAACTTTCCTTTAAAATTAAAAGAACCCCCCCCCCCCCCCACCGCCCACACACACACAAGTTGCCCAGTCTTTACTGAACGTTTAAATGTCTTTAAATTCTTTAATTTCTAGTCTGTTGGACTCTTTTCAAAGATTCTTCATTTGATTCTTAAAAGAATCTTTATATTAAGCTTGACACAGTACAATAAAGTAAGAAGAGGGCTGGAGTGAAAATGAGATCTAGGTGATATTAATATCTCATCCTCAGTTTCATCTTATGTAAATGTAGGCATTAATATCACAAAAATGCTGTTGGAGTGATATAAGAATATGCTTGGAAGGGCTCAGCCATCTGTGGAGTTGTATGCTTTTTAAAAACATTATTTTTAGAAACAATGACTGACTCTGGAACTTCTTTTTAACACGCTCCTGACATCACATTTTAGATACAGATATGCTAGAGAACTTACTTCTATAGAGTTTATGTCCAGCTATTCTTAGAGTGGAAAGGAGAGCTGGCAGGAGACCACATACACTCTCATAGCACTTCATCATTTTAAGAGGCAAGAAGATGTTCACATCATTTAATTTTTTTCACTCTTGGGCTGTGATGCACTTATGAAAACAAGCAGGACCCTGTGTGGCTTCTGGGTGCAGGAACCTTTCTGTTTACCCTCCAAGACCTTCCTTGAGTTCCAAAGAGCAGGTTCAAACCATTGCTAACCAGGGAAGGGAGGGGATACAGAGACAAGAGAGGAGCAGCCAAGGAACAGTAGTGCAGTCTTGGGGCACGGTCCTTCAGTTCAGTTAGGTTCGGTCGCTCAGTCGTGTTCGACTCTCTGCGACCCCACAGACTCCAGCACGCCAGGCCTCACTGTCCATAACCAATACCCGGAGTTCACCCAAACTCATGTCCACTGAGTTGGTGATGCCATCCAACCATCTCATCCTCTGTCACTCCCTTCTCCTCCTGCCTTCAATCTTTCCCAGCACCAGGTTCTTTTCAAATGAGTCAGCTCTTCGCATCAGGTGGCCAAAGTATTGGGAGTTTCAGCTTCAGCATCAGTCCTTCCAATGCACACCCAGGACTGATCTCCTTTAGGATGGACTGGTTGGATCTCCTTTCAGTCCATGGGACTCTCAAGAGTCTTCTCCAAAACTACAGTTCAAAAGCATCAATTCTTTGGCACTCAGCTTTCTTTACAGTCCAACTCTCACATCCATACATGACTACTAGAAAAACCACAGCTTTGACTAGATGGACCTTTGCTGACAAAGCAATGTCTCTGCTTTTTAATATGCTGTCTAGGCTGGTCATAAATTCCTTTCCAAGGAGTAAGTGTCTTTTAATTTCATGGCTGCAATCATCATCTGCAGTGATTTGGGGCCCTCCAAAAATAAAGTCAGCCACTGTTTCCCCATCCATTTGCCACGAAGTGATGGGACCAGATGCCATGATCTTAGTTTTCTGAATGCTGAGCTTTAAGCCAACTTTTTCACTCTCCTCTTTCATCAAGAGGCTCTTTAGTTCTTCACTTTCTGCCATAAGGGTGGTGTCATCTGCATATCTGAAGTGATTGATATTTCTCCTGGCAATCTTGATTCCAGCTTGTGCTTCTTCCAGCCCAGCATTTCTCATGTTGTACTCTGCATATAAGTTAAATAAGCAGGGTGACAATATACAGCCTTGATGTACTCCTTTTCCTATTTGGAACCAGTCTGTTGTTCCATGTCCAATCTAACTGTTGCTTCCTGACCTACATACAGGTTTCTCAAGAGGCAGGTCAGGTGGTCTGGTATTCCCATCTCTTTCAGATTTTTCCATAGTTATTATGATCTACACAGTCAAAGGCTCTGGCATAGTCAATAAAGCAGAAATAGATGTTTTTCTGGAATTCCCTTGCTTTTTCAATGATTCCGCAAATGTTAGCAATTTGATCTCTGCTTCCTCTGCCTTTTCTAAAACCAGCTTGAACATCTGAAAGTTCATGGTTCACGTATTTTTGAAGCTTGGCTTGGAGAATTTTGAACATTACTTTCCTACCGTGTGAGATGAGTACAATTGTGCAGTAGTTTGAGCATTCTTTGGCATTGCCTTTCTTTGGGATTGGAATGAAAACTGACATTTCCAGTCCATGGCCACTGCTGAGTTTTCCAAATTTGCTGGCATATTGCATGCAGCACTTTCACAGCATCATCTTTTAGGATTTGAAATAGCTCAACTGCAATTCTATCACATCCACTAGCAGTGATGCTTCCTAAGGCCCACTTGACTTCACATTTCAGGCTGTTTGGCTCTAGGTGAGTGATCACACCACTGTGATTATCTGGGTAATCAAGATCTTTTTTGTACTGTTCTTCTGTCTATTCTTTCCACCTCTTCTTAATATCTTTTGCTTCTGTTAGGTCCATACCATTTCTGTCTTTATCGAGCCCATCTTTGCATGAAATGTTCCCTTGGTATCTCTAATTTTCTTGAAGAGGTCTCTAGTCTTTCCCATTATATTATTTTCCTCTATTTCTTTGCACTGATCACTGAGGAAGGCTTTCTTATCTCTCCTTGCTTTTCTTTGGAACTCTGCATTCAAATGGGTATATCTTTCCTTTGCTCCTTTGCTTTTCATTTTTCTTCTTTTCACAGCTATTTGTAACACCTCCTCAGACAGCCATTTTACTTTTTTGCATTTCTTTTTCTTGGGGATGGTCTTGTTCCCTGTCTCCTGTACAATGTCACGAACCTCTGTCCATAGTTTATCAGGCACTCTGTCTGTCAGATCTTGTCCCTTATATCTATTTCTCACTTCCTCTGTATAATCATACAGTGAAACCAGGGGCAGGGTCCTGGTTCCCTCTAAAGGGATACACACAACAATATATTTGAGCCTACAAAACTAAAAATGCCAACAAATGAAGATATTAGCATTCTTCATACTATGTTAAGGAAACCAGAAAAGCTCTTCAAGAGACCACCTGAGGCAGATTAAAGCAACCTCAGAAACTCATTAGACTACCTAAAACCAGATTAAAGACCCTGCACATACCCTAATTCTTATCAGCAATCCCACCCTCAAACCATTGGTATAAGATGCCTGCAAAATCCTCCCTGGGTTAGGACAGTTTTGGGGGGCAGGAGCTCTACCTGGCAAGACAGTTCTCTCCTACTTCACCCAGAAAGCTGTCCCCAAGAGTCCATTCAGCACCACTGCAGAGTCAGAGCTTTCGGCATCACCTACACAGTTTAGGGATGAGATATTACATTACTGGGGGGAATTAATGAAGTAGGCTCATGGGTACAAGACCATCAAAGAGAAAACTACAAAATTTGAGTTTAAATCTGTAAAAATACAGGATTCATACGATGATATAAGAGAGACCTTCAAGAGATTACTATGCTTGTCTTCTTGCTTGGATCAGCGTTCAGTGTTTAAATACAGGTATCAGAATTCCAGCCTGCAAAGATGAAAGTTGTCCAGGTGCCCACAAAAGAGTATTCAACCTTGTCTGGGTTTGATTTTGGGGTTTCCAGAATCTGCCTGTTAATGCTGCTGCTGCTGCTAAGTCCGTTCAGTCGTGTCTGACTCTGTGCGACCCCATAGATGGCAGCCCACCAGGCTCCCCCGTCCCTGGGACTCTCCAGGCAAGAACACTGGAGTGGGTTGCCATTTCTTCTCCAATGCATGAAAGTGAGAAGTGAAAGTGAAGTTGCTCAGTTGTGTTTGACTCCTAGCGACCCCATGGACTGCAGCCTACCAGGCTCCTCCATCCATGGGATTCTCCAGCCAAGAGTACTGGAGTGGGGTGCCATTGCCTTCTCCAGCCTGCTAATGCAGGAGATGTAAAGAGACATGGGTTTGATCCCTGGTTGGGAAGATCCCCTGGAGAAGGAAATGGCACCCCACTCCAGTATTCTTGCCTGGAGAATCCCATGGACCGAGCAGCCTGTTGACCTGCAGTCCACAGGGTCGCAAAGAGTCGGACACGACTGAAGTGACTACACACACATGCACAGGTTTGATTTGGGTGTCCCTTCACCTTGGGTTTTCTAGGAGAATTTCCTTCAGAAAAACTGTTCTACTTACCAAACATAATTTCTAAACCAGGGCTGATCCTATACATAGCTTTTTATATCTTAACGGTAACACACCGAAAAGGCTCTAGGTGGTTTTATGCCTCTTTTATAAATTTTCCTTAAAACATATACCTCATGAATACATATAAAGTTACACAAAATTAGCATCCATAAGAGAGCTAGATAACAGCTTAACACAGTTTAAAACATCATTTTAGGCAGCTGAGATGTTTTAAATAAAGACAGACACCTGGTTTTCTGAAACTCAGGCTCTTGACAGAGTAATAGTGATTTTAATCCTTTTTGTGTTAAAGACACACCCTTTTGATTGCCCTGTAGGGGAAAAAAGTCTAGCATTCTTTGTAGATTAGCAGACTTTTTTTTTTTTTTAAGCATAAAACCCAGACTTATACAGTTGAAAAGCTTTTCTACAGTACAAATTCAGGTTTAAATTTCTGAATCCGGTCCCCAAAGGGCAAAAGCCTCAAAGAACACTCAGCTTGTGTGGAATGCTTACCCCAGTGAATGAGCCCCATTCCTTTTTTTTTTTTTAATGAATTCTCAAGAAACGGCCCTGTTGTGGTCTTCGTTGGCTAAAGAAAAGTGGAGCCATTCAATCCATCCCCCTGTATCCATTCTTTCTAAATATTTTCCCCAATTATGTAGACAAATGCAGAAAATTGCTCAACCTTTATCTCAAATAGCCCAGGTTTAAGAAGTCCTGGTTGGGGGTGTGGCTGGGCTGGGAGGGGCTCCCATGCAGGCAGGGCAGCCTGCACACAGGTATGCCACGCACCGTAGCCTTAGTATTCAATTCAGAGTTTCATTTTCTCCTTTGACTGAACCTTCTGTTACGGCCTAATAAAGAAATCAGTTATTTTATTTTGCTCATTTGGCCTTTGTTGATCAGTGTTAAGGTTAAAAGGAAGTCAGCTTACTGCTTCTCAGTTGCTAATTTCCAAGTTCATGTTTTTGGAAAAACCTTCAGAATCTTGTTTCCCATTCCCTAAAGTTGAAATGCTAACGTACTTCAAAAACACTTTCAAATTGAACGAAACTTTTATTCCCTTCTGATTTCAGTGCCCGTGAATGCCAGAAGAAATTTAATTTTCAGAGGAACAAAAACATAACATCTTTTTCTAGTTAAATCAGAGCGTATGCAATGCAAACAATGGATTGTTATGTGTTCTCACACACACACACAGACACAAGCTCCGAGCAAGACTGTGTGCTTGATGTCTGCCATGGTTTGTGCCTGGACTCAGATCACTAAATCTTCAGCAAACCCGACTATCAATTGGTTTACACTTCCAGGGCCAAGTGATTTCTGGTGAGTCAGATCCAGTAGGTCCAACAAAGGGTCTCAGAACTTTTTTCAGAGAATTGCTAACTATTGTTCCTCTAAGGACCCTAGGAACAAACCCAGTGGAGGCATGTGTGGCAGTCACCTGGGGAAGCTGTATTGGGCCAGATGCATTGTTGAAGCCAGAACATATGATTTAAAAAAAAAAAGAATATCATAACTAAAACACGCATCACCATTATTATAACTGTGACACTTTCAAAATGAGAAGGACCCTATGATCATTTTGCTCAACTCCACATTTCAGAGGTGGTCAAACTGAACCCAGAAATAAACATCACTAGGCTATTAACAAACTCTGGACTAATTACATGTCCATCTGGAACAGTCAGTAGTTATGAGCCCATTCTAGCTTGGCCTTGACTCCAACCAAAATACCTCCCTCTATTTTACTAAAATGTAAAATAGAGGTGGAGCAATTCTCACTTGGATTAGAATCCAAGTTTTCTAATTCTTAAGGAATTAAGATGAATGATTTCTTTTAGGTTAAAAGCTTAGCGAGTCATCCCATCTCATTCCCTTTTTTTTTTTTTTTTTTTTAGGTATGCACCATGAACCCTAAGACATGGTTAGTGTAAAATCAAACCATTTACCACAAAATAGCAGATTAACTGTATCCTGTGATCAGACAAGCAGGCAGACAAAATAGAAGGAAAGGGGGACTCACCCTTAAATCAATAAATGAAGATCTAGGAAACTTTTTCTTCTTTGCTCAATTTTTTATTAGTATGGTTCATACTTGTAAAATGAAAAAAATCAAATTAATTGTGCACATTTAATAAACAGAAAAGCCCGACTGCATTTAACACAATTAAGGGAAAAGGTTAGTGAAAGCAGTGGTTTATAGCCAGGATTCTGGAATAAGATATTCAAGAGTTCAGATCCTGAGTCTGCTCCCTACTGGCTATGTCAGCCTGTCGGGCCTTCCATGTTGTGCTCCCACATTTGGACCAGAAAAGAGAGTGAGCACCAAAGGACTGATGCTTTCCAACTGTGGGGCTGGAGAAGACTCTTGAGTGTCCCTTGGATAAAAAGGAGATCAGATCAGTCAATCCTAGAATAAATCAATCCTGAATATTCATTGCAAGGACTCACGCTAAAGCTCCAATACTTTGCTACCTGATGCAAAGAGCTGCTGCTGCTGCTAAGTCGTGTCAGTCATGTTCGACTCTGTGTGACCCCATAGACGGCAGCCCACCAGGCTCCCCCATCCCTGGGATTCTCCAGGCAAGAACACTGGAGTGGGTTGCCATTTCCTTCTCCAATGCATGAAAGTGAAAAGTGAAGGTGAAGTTGCTCAGTCATGTCCAACTCTTTGAGACCCCATGCACTGCAGATCACCAGGCTCCTCTGTCCATGGCTGCCATCTCCTAGTCCAGGAGATCTTCCCAACCCAGGGATTTAACCCGAATCTCCAGTGAGATTGGCAAGCAGATTCTTTTTACCACTGAGCCACCTACGATACCTCACTCCCCAACATTTATAGGGTCCACGGCCCTGTGTTCAGCACCCAGACAGGACACAGTTAGCTGACTTCAGCTCACAGAGAACTGTCATCGTCTCGAAGGCTGGCACAGAGGCTCTGCGCGCAGCCATGTGCAGTTTATGTTCATGAATTCCACACTGCTATTTATTCATAAGCAGTTAGGTTGTGGCACTTTGAAAATGACACATTCACTCTGCCTCACAGAGGACACAATAAGGACACAGGAATTGGACTCAACCCAACAGGGAGAGCACTGGGGCTAGGCCTCGGGTGGCGGCCAGGACCCATTGCAGGACGCAAGAGGCCAGAGAGGACACCCTGGGTCAGAGTCTTCCCAGGAAGCCTCCGTTTCCCAGATTAACCCTCAATTAGCTGAGGCCCAACTGCCCCCCAAGCAGACACAATGCCTCCTGGCCAACGAGCCCACTGAGGCCACTGGCACAACAGAGCCTGACTGGCGTCTGGTGGCAGCTGGGCCTGGGAGGAAAGGAACAGAGGTCAAGGCTGTTGGCTGCACTGAGGAGAAGTGACTCTGAAGGGTACATCCACGGAAGCCCCAGGGCCACACTGGAGAAAGGAGAGGGAAGACGAGGGGCAACTGCCATTATGTTTAACAAGACTGGGTTGGTCTAGTACCCCAAGCTTCCAGAACATTCCGGAGGCCAAAATACAGTATGGCCTCTCCAGCTGTAAACTGGAAGAGCACTCAGCCGATTAAAAAAAAAACCTTTTCTTCCCCTTCTCAGCCTAGAAGACACTTCTAATCCTGTGGGAGAGTTGCTGAGGGGTGCAGGGCTCCTCCCTCCTCCACCAGAGGCTCCCGAGGCAAAGAGGAGTCAAATCCCCACCTCCTTGTGGGACAAAGGCCAGTCTTAGCCTCATCCTCCTTTTCCACTTGGCTGCAGTGCCAAATACAATCAGGAAGTAGAGTGTTTGCCATGGCACCACAAGCCTGAGGGGACAGCAGGCCGCCTCCTCAGACCTTCTCTCTTCCCTGCCCCCAGCCAAGGTCCCAAAGCCCTTCTTAATGCCCCAGTCTCTTATGGAGAGTACAGAGTCTGGGACACACAGTCTGAAAAGAAAGGGGGGCACTCAAGGGATCACCACACGGAAAACTGGGAGGCCAGTGTCTGAGGAACCTGGGACATGTATCTGCTGCACGTGGAAGGCACTTGCCAACAGGAAGATATATGGAGCCTTCCAACCAAATAGGCCAAGCACCTTCTCAGTAATTGGATGGAGCTGGGAGGGGGGAGTAGAATTTAGCCATTTGAGGCAAAATGCTGCAGTGGAAAGGAATGGATGGGGTGGGGAGACAGACATATGTATTCCACTTACTGGATGTGTCCCCTCGGGCCAATCCCTTAACTACTCTTTGGGTTTCAGTTTTTTCACCTGTGAACTGGGTAAAGTGACGAATAGAGGAGGCTCTAGAGCAGTGACTGTGAGAATCCTATCCATTTAAGAAGGCAGCTTTGCAAATGGGATTGATTGGTTAAAAAAGAAATAGAGAGCATTGTTAAGATTTTACTTGAAAATTTCCTCTGAAAGAAAGGCCCCTGTGGCCTATTGATTAGCTCATTTTTTTTTACAAATAAAATGGGAGAGGCTCTGGGACAGGTCCAGCTGAAAGGGTGCTTTGTAAAGGCCCTTAGGGACTGATCCCCTGCAGGAAATAGGGAAGGGCAGCTTTGGGCCTGGTCCCAGAAGCCAGCTCAATTCAGAAGGTGACCTCCTGAGACCCTGTCCTACTGGAGGCTCCATGGCTCAAGGTCTGGATATAACACGGCAAAGGCTGTTTTTCTTGATAAGACACTTAAAGCTATGATAAAACCAAAAGGAAGGGAGAAGAACTAACTGCATATCCAAACTCTGAAATGAAATGTTTAATTTTTTCTGCGTGTCTTAGCAGATCTAAACTAAGTTCATCCTTAAAGATATCCTGCCCTCCAGGCTCCTGGTGTTTCAAACAGTTTCACACCTAGCTAAGCTGGAAAGTAATCACACATCCAGGAGATAAAGTGAAGCATTTAAAAGTGGTGCTTAGGGGTGAAGAGTAGGGGGTGCTGGTCTCTTTGTGGGAGGATTACAATTCTGCTCAACCAAACCCTATCCAAAAACCAGCATTTCAAGTCTTAGGAGGTTGAAAAGAGAGACAGCAGTGGAGGCGAAAACTGAAATTCAGATAGGACTTGAACCCACAGTCCTTTAATTGAGATCATACACCTGGTCTCAGGACTTAATGACACTCAGGTTTTTGATGTCTGGTCACAGAAAGGCATCAGTGAGAAGGTGATAGGAAAGAAGTGGATTTATTTAGAGAGAGCACACTCCACAGAGTGTGGGCCAACTTAGAAGAAGAGAGGCCCTGAAAAATATGGGGCAGTTAGTTTTTATGGGCTAAGTAATTTCATAGATAGTGAGTGGGAGCTAATAGTTGAAATATTCCAACCCTTTTAGGGAAGGGGCTGGGATTTCCAGAAACGGGACCGTTTTCTGATCTTCTATAGTTAGCCTCAGAAATGTCTTGGCACTGGTGGATGTGTTGTTTAGATGCTAATAGATTTCGCTGTTCAGTTGCTTAGTCTTGTCCGACTCTTTGTGACCCCATGGACAGCAGCATGCCACACTAATGTATTACAATGATAGTATAATGAGGCTCAAGGTCCACTAGAGGTCTAAGTTCCTGCCATCTTGTACTTAGTTGGCTCTAACCAGTTTTTTTCATGTCCTATGGCCATGTCAGGGCTTCCCAGGTGGCTCACTGGTAAAAAATCTGCCTGCCACGCAGGAGACACAAATTCTATCCCTATGTTGGAAGATCCCCTACAGAAGGAAATGGCAGCCCACTCCAGTGTTCTGCTGAAGAATTGATGCTTTTGAACTGCAGTGTTGGAGAAGACTCTTTTGTGAGTCCCCTGGACTACAAGGAGATCAAACCAGTCAAACCTAAAGAAAAATCAACCCTGAATACTCTATTGGAAAGACTGATGCTGAATCTCCAATACTTTGGCCACCTGATGCAAAGAGCCAACTCATTGGAAAAGACCCTGATGCTAGGAAAGATTGAAGGCAGGAGAAAAAGGGGATGACAGAGGCTGAGATGGTTGGATGGCATCATCGACACAATGGGCGTGAGTTTGAGCAAACTCCAGGAGATGGTAAAGGACAAGGAAGCCAGGCATGCTGCAGTCCATGAGGTCACAAAGAGTCAACCACAACCTAGCAAGTGAACAACAACAACCAGTATTCTTGCCTGGGAAATCTCATCGCCAGAGGAGCCTGGAGGGCTACACTCCATAGGGAAGCAAGAGAGTCATGAAAAGCTACTAAATCCACAACAAAATGCCTATGTCATTCTTTTAAAGGTTGTGCCCTCCCCCCTTCCCTCCTGTTTCAGGGGTGGGGTGGCAAATGAGCTCTGGAAGAATGTGGTCACATTCTCCAGTCATCATCAAAAGGGGAGGGGGACAGATCATTTTTCACGTAATGACGGTGATAATTAGATCCGAATCTGTTGAGTCCGGGTTTTCAAGTTTTTTTTTTTTAAACCTACACTAAAACCAAAACGTTTCCTTGTTGCGAAAACCGAACCAATACAGTTTGCATAACAAACCCTCTAGAGACATTTACTTAATATTTAACCAAGGCTAAATTACAAGATTCTACTTCAGAGGGACTGGTCAGAACCTCTGACGCCTAATTCCATTTCATTCACTGCAAGTTACAATCTGGCCTTTGTTGAATACTTTTCAAGACTCATTAATCTCAAGCAAGAACCAACTTAACAGGCAGGACAACCTTTTGAAGTGAACGGTGGTAGTGGTTTAAACAGAGGATTAGAAGATAATCACATTAAAAGTCATCTTTTGGCACTAAAATTGACCCCAGTCTGGGGGCTGTGAATCAGGGCTGGGAGAGGCTGTTTTGCCCTCCTCGCTTACCATGTCTCGGACTCCCCTGTGACACAGCCAGATGGCAGTCTGCCCACATCCAAAGAGACACCACTGCATTTTGACATGTTATCACCCAACTGCCTCTTAACCAATGTATGGAACCCTTTATAATACCCAAGACTCTACTGCAGTTAGACACTAGGCTACAGGCACAATTTAAACATAAAATGTTAGATCTGCTTTGTAATATAGATATCAGCCAGCTAGCTTTCAATAAGGGCTTCCCTTGTGGCTCAGCTGGTAAAGAATCCTCGGTGCAATGCAGGAGACGTGGGTTTGATCCCTGGGTTGGGAACATCCCCTGGAGAAGGGAAAGGCTACCCACTCCAGTATTCTGGCCTGGAGAATTCCATGGACTGTATAGTCCCTCGAGTCTCAAAAGAGTTGGACACAACTGAGTGCCTTTCACTTCACTTTAGCTTTCGATAATCAAAATGTGAGAGATGTGAAACCCATCATTTTAAACTCAAGCTCTTCAGCATAAATTAACTTGACTTGGAAGAGGAGGAAAGGAAGGACCTGCCAAAAGGAAACCTTCTGCTGTTATGACTTCCTTATTGACAGGATTTTGAGAGCACCAAAAAAAAAAAAAAAAAAAGGAATCTCTAGTTACCGAGCAACTCAGCATTTCCTTTTAAAGCATTTCTTTGATTGTGTTGAATACAAAACAGCAAACTATCTAACAAATATTTAGAGGTGGATTTGCTATGCATTTCTAATGTATCATCATTGAGCAGAAGATGAAGCATGTAAAACCATATTAGCATTCAGTCTGCAAAAGAGATGACAGGTTTTTTTTTTTTTTTAAATTCTGTCCAGCATTTAGTCTTTGCTTCCTTACTCCATGCCATGGATGGCTCTCTTAAGTGTCACATAGTGAACAAATAAAGAAGACTCATGACCAGGTTATGTACCTCCCAAGGTCCTCTAGCTGAGTCCTTTCAATTTGAAGCTAGGGATGCTGCAGGCCAGAATTAAACAGTGAGTGCCCTGAGCAAAGTCTCACTGCTAGGATTATAGTCCAAGTCTCCTGATATTTTAACCTGGTCCATGGCTCTGTGCCCCAGTTAACTGTCTGTCCTCACCCCCAACACAGCTGCTTGAACCTAATACAGTCAATATATGCATTAGTCAGAGGTGGGTGCAGTTGTGCTACACAGTGAGCTGGGTTATATTGTCTTGGAACTCTGAACCAAAAGACAGGAAGTTACCAGCTGGCATCAGGAGGTGAAGAGGCAGATCTGTAGTCACTGCTTAATTGTAGCAGAAACCAAGCTGTTCACTGACATCAGCCCCCGTGTGGTTCTGGCTCTTATGGAACTCCCTGAAACCTGACATCTCCCCTTTGAGCCAGTTTTGAGTGGAAACCGAAACCAACAGCCTATAAACACCACCCTCGTGTTCCTTTCATGGTATTGATATTTCAGGATCAGGAACCTCTGTGTGTATGTGTGTGCACAGTTGTGTCTGACTCTTTGCAACCCCATGAACTGTAGCCTGCCAGGCTCCTCTGTCCATGGAATTTCCCAGACAAGAATACTGGTTGTCATTTCCTCCTCCAGGGGCTTTTCTCGACCCAGGAACTAAACCTGTGACTCTTGCATCTCCTACATTGGCAGGTGGATTCTTTACCACTGCACCACCTAGGAAGCCCGGGAACCTCTGAGTGTGCATGTGTACTAGGTTGCTTCCATCACATCCAACTCCTTGTGATCCTATGGACTGTAGCCCGCCAGGCTCCTCTGTCCATGGGATTCTCCAGGCAAGAATATTGGAGTGGGTTGCCATGCCCTCCTCCAGGGGATCTTCCCAACACTGGGATCAAACCCTGTCTCCTGCACTGGCAGGTGGAGTCTTTAACACTAGTGCCACCTAGGAAGCCAGGAACCTCTGACCAAACCTCAGAGCTGCTGATAGAGGTGGAAGCAGCACCCCTCCCCCAACATCAACACTCCTGATTTCATTCAAAGAGTTCGTCAAAAGACATAAATTCAGAAGGATTGAGAGGGGCTTCCCTGGCCATCCAGTAGTTAAGACTTCTCACCTCCACTGCAGGGGGTGTGGGTCTGATCCCTGGTCAGGAGCTAAGATACTGCATGCTCTGTAGTATGGCCAAAAATTTAAAAAAAAAAAAAAAGGATTGAGGGAATTAAAAAAAGAAGAAAAAAAAACAAACATGAATTATTAGAAGAGAGATTACCCCTGCCTGGAAACTCAGAAGCAACCAGGGCCTTCAACTAGACCTTCAACAATCAGAAAAACTCTAAGAACAATTTGGATAGGATGACAATTACTTAAAAATAACCACATATGGGTCAGAACGCTGAGGACTGTATCCTTCGATGTTATGTAAAAGAAGTGTTTACAAATGGGGAAACAAAGGGAAAAGAAAATTTCCAAGACAAATTTAGAACTTTCTGGAATTTGGGCAGTGAGAAGGCTGGCTGCCCCCGAGTAAACTATTTCATGGCCAGGGAAACTCCAGGTCAGAAAGATTTGGTGCCTGAAGATGGGAGTCCCAAATTCAAATGTTTTATAGGGGTCAAGGACTTCCCTGGTGGCTCAGTTGGTAAAGAACCTGTCAATGCAAGAGATGCAGGTTCGGTCCCTGGGTCAGGAAGATCCTCTGGAGAAGGAAATAGCAACCCACTCCAGTGTTCTTGTCTGGGAAATCCCCCGGACAGAGGAGCCTGGCCGGCTACAGTCCATGGGGTCACAAAGAGCAGGACACAACTGAGCGTGCATGCACACACATACGGCCCATGGGGTCACAGAAGGTAAGGCAACAGAGTGGTGAGGTCTCTGCCTAAACTAATGTGAACACCCTGCATAAAAGCATTGAAATTCAATTTTGATAGCATCAACTTACAAATCACTTCTCAAAATCTTGAATTTCTAAAAATCTTATTTAAAGACACATGGCCTCTGATTTTCCAATAGTTCAATCTCACTTGATGCTAACCAATAAAAACAGATTAGAAAAGCCCCTTTAAAATATACTCAAAGACAGACTGAAAATTCACAAGTGGCAACTGAAAAAACATTTTAGTGATATTAAAAATATATGAAAATTAATGGAGGTACCATTATGCTACCTCATGTTACAGAGCTGAACACCACGCAGTTTCAATGAAATTGGAGTTAACCTTTTTAAGACACAAGCAATATTCTATTTTCTTTTTTGGTGGGGCTGTCACCATGCCAAAATGGAAGACAGGAGATCAGATAATCACCCAGTTGAGCAGTGACTCCTAAAGTTCTATGGATAACATCTCTTATGAGGATCTAATGAATAACCCATTCATGGCCTTTTCTGTCCCAGGGTCAAAGATTCTATTGAACTGAATGACAGGTTAAAAAACCTTGATAAGTGACAGAGGAAGAAAATACCTCATTGTTGTTTCTCAGTTAACTTAAAAAAAAAAAAAGCTTATCTAAGTTTCCTGGGATAAAATACCTTTGACTTGTCAAGAAAGGTCTATGAAAGACACTTAAGGAGTAGATAAAGTTAATAAATCCCATATGGGCAAAACTGAAATGCAATCATAGCAAATATGCAATGGAACAGAACCTAGGGCAAGTTGTCTGAATGCTTAAAGCCTCAACTTCAACATCTCTTAAAAAAGAAAAAACAACCAACAGTGAAGGCTCTTAGTGTAGTTCAGCAGTGTTTTTCTAAGAAACAATGGTGGCTTCTCTTGCACAAGAGGCCTTAGGGCTCTGGATCAAATCCACTTAATCAAAGTGATTCGTTCTACATGTTAGTTTCCTGATTGCCAACAGTTATGTCTCAGGTACTGGCAGGATTAAATTAGGTAGTATATGTAAAGCACTATTACACTGAGTGTCCTCAACATATAATATGGCTTATTATTTGAAGTATTACAATCCCAATCTATAAAATGATAAAACTGATACCAACCCATTGCTATGAAGATCAAAAAAGATAATGAACATGGGGATGCCAACAAATGCAATTAACAGAGGTGGAATAGACAGGCGGAACAATTACAACTGTGATAAGAAAGCTGTTAAGTTGCTTCAGACAGTATGAGTCACTCCTAATATAACAAATTATTTTTAAAAGTGATAAAACCTGCTGCGACTTCATCCAATGACAACTGTCAAATTAATATGCAATTCGTCAACAGATCTGGCACTCTTGAACATAGCTACCTTCCAAAGGATTTTGAGTGAGATAAGATGCTTCAAGTTAGGGGACTTCAAATTCTGTCCCTTATATAATAAACATTTTTTCATCCTCACCCCTTAAAGAGGCAGCCACTAATTTAGTCATATCCCTTACAGGAGACAGGCTGCCACAGGAGGAAACTGATTGCCCCAAAGAATCTCACCCTTCTCCATCCCAGGTGGCCCTAGTGGTAAAGAATCCACCTGTCAGTGCAGGAGATGTAAGAGACATGGGTTGGATCCCAGGGTTGGGAAGGTCCCCTGAAGAAGGGAATAGCAACCCACTCCAGTATTCCTGCTTGGAGAATCCCATGGACAGAGGAGCCTGGTGGGCTACCGTCCATGGGGTCACATGGACTCAGACATGATTGAAGGGACTAAGCACTTAGCATGCATGTCCATCCCACCTCCCCTCCTAGCTCCCTGTGACACCATCAAGAATTTTCCTTCCCTCCACCCAATTACAACAGTGGAGCCAAACCAAGCCTCTCCCGTTATTATCTCCACAACTGAGGACAGAGCAACCACCTTCCCACCTCTCAGTATCTGTCCCCTCCAAACCTCTACCTCCCTTTGCCCTTCATTCCTTCCTTCCCTGCAACCCTTCTTGGATCCACCACTGTCTCTCCACCATTAACTGCCAAGAATGCCTCACTGATGCAAATTACATAACCCTCTACATGGGTGCCTTGTGGATCTGACCATTCACTCATCTCTAAAAGCAAATAACAGGTTGCCAAAGCTCACAACAAATAGCACATTCAAAGGTGGCTCTTTCCTTTCTCAGGTAAAGACTTTACTTGCCCACTCTCTGACAAGACTCGTAATTCTGCCTTAAGTAGGAAATCAGGGCTGCAATCAGGACTCCAAAATGAAAAACCACCACCCATGATGACAATCAGAGTCCCATAACCACTGCCTCCTACAGGGTCTAAAGATGTTCCTGATCCCTCAAGAAAACTTTTTTACCCTCATTGGGCAAGATAACTGACCTCAAACTGACTGTACACAGTATAAGATACTGCTGGGTTATTAAAAATATTTTGCATCATTTACCACACTCAACTATCATAAAAGTTGGATTAAAAAAAAAAATCCCCACAAAAAAGGGCTTCCCTGGTGGCTCAATGGTAAAGAATCTGCCTGCCAATGCAAGAGACATGGGTCAGGAATATTGCTTGGAAAACGAAATGGCAACCCACTCCAGTATTCTTGCCTGGGAAATCCCATGGACAGAGGGGCCTGGTGGGCTCCAGTCCATGGGGTTGTAGTCAGACACATCTTAAATCTCAGAAAATAAGTGACAAGAAAAGGAATGCAAGTACCCTGGATCTTGGGTGCACATTCACACCCTAAGAACAGGAGTGCTCCCAGCTCCTTCTCCTCCCCCGCCGCTCTAGTGGGCATCACCGGCCCTGCAGGAACGGAAGGCACTTCAGAAAGGAGGGGAACAACTGCACTAACGTTCATCTCTTCCAAGATTCTTATGCTTTTGCACGTTCTCATTGGATCATACTTTTAGACGTAAGCTAGATTTCAGAAGAGGGCCAGCTGGGAGAGAGAGACGGAGAAAGGAAACAATGACTTGTACAATGAGAGAGAAAAGGAGCAAATAATCAGGAAGAATTAGGGGCCAAATAATCCTGACCACAAGCCTGAGGGATCTTAGTTGTCCTTTAGGCCCAAGACTTCAAACCAGGCCTTGGAATTCTGCATTTCAAGGATGCTTTTGTTCAGTTGGCATATAAAGCTTTTAAAATGCAGGCCTAGGACTTCCTTGGTGGCCCAGTGGATAAGAATCTGTGGGTTAATGCAGGGGATACAGGTTTGATCCCTGATCTGGGAAGATCCTACATGCCGTGGAGTAACTAATAAGCCCATGCACCACAACTACTGAGCCTGTGAGCCGCAACAACTGAAGCCCAAGCACCCTAGGGCCCACACTCAGCAACAAGAGAAGCCACCGCAACAAGAAGCCCAAGCACTGAAATGAAGAGTAGCTCCCACTCGCCGCAGCTAGAGAAAGTCCACACAAAGCAATGAAGACCCAGTGCAGCCAAAAATAAATAATAAAAACCATATTTTAAAAACCTGTAAGCCTTCATTTAAAGACTTCACAGAAAAAAGAGATCTGACAATTCCACCCTGTGTTTCCTCTCTTGGGCACAAGTGGTGGAGAGGGGCAGCCACTCCCAGTGCCCCGAGATGCCACCCCACCCACCAGCGCTCTCCACCCATCACTTCACTGTTTTATTTCTACCCTCTGCCTGTTGTAACACTTGCGTTTATGGCTCCAAACAAGACCTCCCTCTCACTTCTTCTACAAATGAGAAAAATAAAACCCCAGATGTGCAGCCACAGCTTCTCAGAACAGAGCCGCCTGAGAACCCGAGTGCCTTTACACATGACCAAGCGCTTCTTAAGCTCAGTTTTCAGGGTGGAATCTTGAGTTAAGGAAACAGCTGTGCTGGCAGCCTAGTCCCTGAAGCCACCATCTCCTGGCTAAACAATCTTTGACCTAAGAATTGATCTTTAAGACTTTCGCCTTCACGGACTCATCACTATGAATTACGTGCTTATAGCAACCTATAGATCCCTCCCACATGCTAGGCCATGCTGTGAATGTCTTCAGGAATATTCTGGAAGATGCACCTTATTAACACTGTTTTACAGGCTCAGGACAAGGGCACACAGACAAGTGCATTGGCTGAGCTTCACTTGAACCCAGGCCAATCTGATCCCAGGGCCTGGATGCTCACAGCACACCTTGCTACTATCTGCCTCAATTAAAAAAAAAAAAAAAATCAGAATTTAGTCCTGAGCAAAGTTCAGTGATAGGGTCTGAAACAAAACATCAGAAGGGGTTCCACCTCTCCCCCTGGAATTGTCAATGGGTTTCCGTATATAGGCCAGCTGCCCCCCTAATACTAGAAACTCCCTCAAATTAAAGCTGCCCTGCCTTAAATGTCCTTGTGTCTAATAGGTATGGAGTAGTCACACTTAAAACCACTTGGAATTAAGTTACACTTAATACCACATCATGTCTTTCCTCTCCTAGGAATTCCAAGTGGTATTAGTCAACAGCTCCTATTTTCAGTTTTTGATCAAATTTTACTAAAAGGGGCTTCTTGAGAGGAGGCATTTATGCCCCATCTCGGGTTCTGGGCCACAGTCCATGCGGTCACCAAGTGCTGGTCATGAGTGGGCATGCTCGTGTACCACCACTGCTAGGATTCTCGGAAGGGTCATTTCTCCGAACATCATCTCTCTCCTCTCCTAGTCTTACTCACCCATAGCTTTAGCAATGTTTTTCATTTTCCCAAAGTAAACCAGGTAAAAATTCAGCTCTAAGTGATTTTTTTAAAAAGAGCAAATATGCAGAGTACCAAAGCAGATGGCTGTTGCAGAAACAATACTGGTCCATAAGTAATAATAATACTTACAACCCATATGATGGTCAGTCTTCTGGACAAATAAGGATCTATATTCCAGTGAGTGAATGGAAGGAATGTGATGTAGAACACTTCTTGTCCCAAAGCAGCTGAAAATCGGAACAGGTAATAGTAGAAATAATTCTTCACGACATACTTCTGTACATAAGCCTAAAAGACAAAAGTTAGAAGGCTCTGTGAGTTCACTGAACAGGTCACCATAAAGATGAGTTTTAAAAACCTCTGCCTGGGGACCTCTTTGGTGATCTAGTAGTTAAGAGTCTGGGCTTCCACTGCAGAAGGTGTAGGTTCCATCCCTGATAGGGGGGCTAAGATCCCTCATGCTTCAAGCTGAAGCCAAAACAAAAAACAAACAAGAGAACAACAACAAAAACCACCTCTATCTACAACTCACCGGGTTTCAATTGCCAAGTTGCTGCCTCCTTTTCCATTATTAATTACTGGGTGGCCAAAAAGCTTGTTTGGGTTTCCATACGGTGTAATATGAAAAACTGAGCGAATTTTACATTATCATTGTATCAACCCAATACATTATCATTATTGTCTGAATACCGTGTTATTGAACATCTATCTATCCACCCTGATGTGTCCACACAAACAAAGATAATGTTTTGTTGATATTGTTGCTGTTTAGTCACTAAGTCACATCTGACTCTTTTGTGACTTTATGAACTATATAGCCCATCAGGCTCCTCTGTCCATGGGATTTCCCAGGCAAGAATACTGGAGTGGGTTGCCATTTCCTTCTCCAGGGCATCTTCCTGACCCAGGGATTGAACCCGTGTCTCCTACGCTGGCAGGCGGATTCTTTACCATTTCATAAAATTAAAGTAGTAACATCCAAGACAGAAATATCAGGGGAAGACACACAAAGAAACTCAAAGCCTTTCTCCTGAGTACACAGAAAGCTAGAAACTCAAGGCAGCGGAACTGTGTGAGGGTCTCTGACTGTGGCGGCTTCCCAGGTGGCGCTAGTGGTAAAGAACCCGCCTGCCGATGCAGGAAACAAGAGACCTGGGTTTGATCCCTGTGTCAGGAAGATCCCCTGGAGGAGGGCACAGCAACCCACTCCAGTGTTCTTGCTTGGAGAATCTCATGGACAGAGGAACCTGGTGTGCTGCAGTCCTTAGGATCACCAAAGTGGGACACAGCTGAAGCGACTTAGCATGCATGCATGCTTATGGTAGACAGGAGAATGGCCCCCAAAATGATCCTAATCCTTAGAACCTGCAAACATGTTACCTCATGTGACAAAAAGAGGTTTGCAAATGTAATTAACGATCTCGAGGTCTAGGGGTCACCCTGGATTATGTGGATGGACTCAAGGTAATCACAGAATCTTTAAAAAAACAGGAGGCAGAAGAGTCAAGCCAGAAACCCAGTTAAAATCTGAAGATGCTACATTGGTGACTTTGAAGATGGAGGAAGGAGCCATGATTCAAGGAATACAGGCAGGCTCTAGAAGCTGGAAAAAGTGAGGGAAAGGACCGACCCTCTGCTTGAGGCTCCTGAAGGAAGGCACCTTTGCTGATGCCTTGATTTCAGCCAAATAAGAACCATTTGGACTTCTGTCTTCCATACATTCTGTAGCCTCAGAATAAATTGGTGTTGTTTTAAGCTACGACTTTTGTGCTAATTTGTTGCGGCAACAAGAGATGATAGCTAATATGAAGACTTTAGAAAAATCACTTGCTGATGAATGTTTGTAATTTACCTTTTAAATGGGATTTGTTAAAGTCAACCCATTACAGTGACAACCTAAGAAACAGCAAGTACACCTGGGCCTGCTAAAATGCACTCCCATTTTCTATCATCCTGGTAGTAGACAGGGAGAAGAGGGGAAAAAAAAATTTAAGGATATTAAAACAGGAGTAAACAAACAATCTATTTTAAAATATGGTATATGTCCTCAAATTATGGTATAATTGTAATGAACTTAAAAAAACAAAGTCACCCCGCTAAATGAATCTTAAAAAATAGAATTTTAATGTTAGTGAAGGTAGCCGTGAACTTCATAAAAATAAAATCAAAGTAAAAAGCCAGTACTGAAAATGAGGAGGAAAAAAGGCAGCCCTACCACAGGACTGACTTTATCAAGGGTCTTATAGGTCTGGATTTTTGGTTTGCTTTTACATAATGTCTGAGGTCCTTGAATCCTGGGGGAATTCAGAGAATAATTTATATGCATTTATTTTGCAAATATTGTCTATGATGCCTCAGAACTTGGGCTGGGTGCCGAGAGTATTCAGATGAGCCAGGCATGAAGCCTGGCTTCAAGGAGCTCTTTTCTGGTGGGGGTGGGTGGGCATCAAAATCTATAATTTGAGGAAATTAATTTTTAAAGGACCAATATTTTATTTGAAGCCTTGAAAAAGGCCAAGAGTGCTTTTATACTTTGAAAAATAAGTATGCAACACTTTCTTTCTCCTCTCTCTGAGGTTCCTGATTTTATTATTCCAGCATGTTCACCTCCCCTCCAGAGCCCAGTGTCTCGGGCGGGAGTTGACACTGTCCTTGGCTCCAGAGGTATATCTAGATTCGTGTAAACCAGTCACGGTTAAGTTCAAATCTTCAGCCTCAAAGCCCAGCGGTACATGACACTATCTGCGAGAAAGTTATTGGGCGCAAACAACGTAAGCCTGAAGTTCATCTCTCTTTGGGGAGAAACTTTACTTCTAAGTGAATTCAAAGGAGAGAGAATGGATCCAGCCTCAAGAGCAAAGACAATAAAGCACAAAATGAATTAAATAAGGAAGTGTATAGTTCTACCTCTCTGCCAAGATAACTATGGATAGATGTGCAGAATGAGGTCAAGGGACTGTGATGGATACGTAAGTGACAAACTCCTCCCTCCTCCTTCTGTCACTCGTTATCTAAAGTGAGGACTAATCTCTACAGACTCTGTTTTATAAACATACATCCAACAGGCTTGACCTTTGGCCAAATCCTGTAAAGAGACCCTTTGTATGTGAAGATTAGTTATTTTAACACACCAGCTGCCAGGTACACTTGGGACTCTCTTCTGCTTTGAAGCTTTAGGAGGAAAAACTTTTGCCAAACTTTAACAAGGGTCAAGCCCCTCCCTCCTGTCATTTCACAGTACCCAAGGGCTTCCCTGGTGGCTCAGACAGTAAAGAGTTCACCCGTAATGCTGGAGACCTGGGTTCAGTCCCCGGGTCGGAAGATCCCCTGGAGATGGGCATGGCAACTCACTCCA
This sequence comes from Redunca redunca, assembly GCA_006410935.1. Taxonomy (NCBI): domain Eukaryota; kingdom Metazoa; phylum Chordata; class Mammalia; order Artiodactyla; family Bovidae; genus Redunca; species Redunca redunca. The sequence continues at coordinate 536,675 of SJYQ01000315.1, forward strand.
GTATTCTTGCCTGTGGAATTCCATAGACAGAGGAGACTAGAGGGCTCCAGTCCATGGGGTCACAGAGTCAGAAATGGCTGACTAACACTTAAACAATAAACACATAAGTGTTACATGACATCATAAACAATTAGCAACAACCATACTCTACCCTAGAGACCTATCTGAGACCAAGCTCAATACCTTAATCTTAGTAAATAATGGAAAAATTTGCCAAGGATGACAGCAAACTACTTTAGTGTTACATGTAACTAATTAATATCTTTAGGCATGCTTTCTACAATCTCTTAGGAACTATTTTTTTTGGTGGAGAACAGAATCCTCTCTAAATCTTAGAAACAAAAAGCAAAAGTGAAATTAAAAATATCAACATGCATATAAAGTGAAGTTAAAGTAGCTCAGTCGTGTCCCACTCTTTGTGACCCCATGGACTATACAGTCCATGGAATTCTCTAGGCAAGAACACGGGAGTGGGTAGCCTATCCCTTCTCCAGCAGTTCTTCCTGACCCAGGAATCAAACCAGGATCTCCTGCATTGCAGGATTCTTCACCAACTAAGCTATCAGGGAAGCCCCCAACATGTATATAGGGCAGCTAAAGGAGTTTTTAGGTAACATCTCTATACGTAACCAAATGAGCCAATATTTGCCTCCACATTTTTAGGAATTATACATACTATAAATAATTAACTACTTGTCTTTTCAGAACAAGAATCTAAGTTTCCCTTGTAGGAGATCACAGTGTGTTTCACTTTAATATATCTCTGTAAAGAAGCATTTTAGTTCCAGGGTATGTGTTGGTCCCACTGGGAACAATTAGAGGGAGCAGAAACTGGGGTTGGAAAAAGAAACAGTAGGTAAAGTGAATGGCAGAGAGAAGAGAGAAAAACTGAGAGACAGAAAATCAAGTCCCGGAATGAAATATCTACATTCTACATAATCACACAGAGAGGGCTTACATCCCAGGCAGTGGGGCTGCATTTCTGGAGCCCAGACTCAGGAGGGAGGCAGTAATTAGCACCCAAGTTTTTAAACAAAAGATCAGGACAAGCATTGAACACACAGGTGGGTGGAGAGCTCTTTTTAGAAATAAAACATCTCTCAGTATGCCAATCATCTGCCTTAAAGAAGTTTCTAGTAAACAACAGATGATATGGTGGAAATTACCCATATAGTTGTCACTGAAATTCTCATTTGTCTGTTTCACCTATTATTTTCCTGAAAATGAAAGAAAAAAATGTTTTTGCAGGAGTAGGGAAAAATACATGATCTCAGTCTTTCAATGTCATCTTTTGGTCACACATTCCTCAAATGCACATTCTTCTAAAATGGGGGGTTTGGAAAACTAATGTTTGGAGGGGAGAACAGCTGCTCTGTTTGGCAGGTACTGGAATATTCTGTGTTCTCTGCAAGGCTGCCTTCAATGGATAACTAAGTCAAGACAGTGAGACAGCCATACAGCTTCACCCTAAGATGAAGACAAAGAATGCTGCCAATATATGACTTCTTGACTTAGCTTTGCCCCTAAAACACCTGAATGGTGTTTGGTTTTCCAGAAACACACAGAGAAGTCCTAAATGCAAAGGAAGAATGGCCAGGTCAGCACCACTGACTGTAAGAAGGGCTGACCCAGACAGCAAAGAAGTGAATGCCCAGCAGACTTGGCAGCTGGCCCAGCTTCTAAGCTTTCAAAGGAGGAATACAAGAAATAGTTTTTTGGCTAAAACAATGCATGACCTTGGGGAAGTCAATTTGCCTTTTTGAACCTCAACAGCCTCAACTGCAAAGGATGGAGTAGTTTAATTGGCTTTTAATATACAAAAAGAAAACTCTGTCCATGGAATTCTCCAGGCAAAAATACTGGAATAGGTAGCCATTCCCTTTTCCAGGGGATCTTCCTGACCCAGGGATCTTACCGTGTGAGCCGCCAGAAAAACCTTAAGTAGGGAAGGGCCCATTAAATAGAATGTTACCCCAGGACCTATTATACAAAATGATGTAAAATTGAAACTAATTTGTTGAAAGTGAGGTGGGGCCCAGGGAACCTCTGGTTCAGCTCAGACACTACCTCACACCACAGCCTCCAAGTTTTTCTCTGGAATATTCCCTCAAAGCAGTTCAATAATCAGTTTGAAAACCACTGACCTTAATCTCTGCCAGACCTCATATAGCTAACCTCCTGTAACGAAACTCTGGCCTTGAGTATACAGGCTATAAGCATTCTGACCTTAAGGTCTTCAAAGGACTTGATAAACTCTGCACCAATGTCATTGAAGGTCATATGAATTATCTCAATATTGTTTTTCTGATTAGAGTTGTAAATGTAAAGATTCTTCCAAAGGTCAAGTTTGAGATACTACTCTATCTCAACACAGCCAGAATAAGTTCATATCCGGGGAGGGTAATATCGGAGGCTCCACGTGGCCTGTATTAAATTGGAAGCAGTAGAAAGAGTTCCTTCTCCTTGGCTGAGAGATCAAATCTCTACAGAGTACAGCACAATCTTCCTTAAAAATAACTTTAGGACTCAAAGCTTTTCTAGAAGACACCAAACAGCAGCATTTCCTTCACCGTGGCTTTGCTTTAGAGAATTTTTACAGACCAAAAGGCAAGAGAATCCAGAGCCAATAGACTCGGAGGGAAGAGTCCAGAAAAGGGCAGGGTGCAGAGCCGATAGTTAGGCACATGAACTCTGGAAGCAGAGTGTCTTGGATTAAATCCAGGCTGTTCCAACACCCACTACCTGAATGAGCATCTCCCAAAGGCCTCTGTTTCCCCTTCTGCAAATGGGAATAACAACAGTACATACCACATGGAGACACTGGGAAGATTAAATTGGAGTGTGCTGCTCTGCTATATGCCAAGCAGTCAGGTCAGAGCCAGGCGGAGAAATGTTGCTCTAAGACCTACTTGATGGCCATGAATGATGATGGTAGCAGGGAGGATTTCCCAGAAAGCATTTGTCCATTCTAACACACACGCGACTCATCTGGATCTTGTTAACTTGCTGACTTGATGCAGTTCACCTGCGGCAGGGTTTCGCGTTCTAATGGGCTCTCAGGTGATACAGATACTGCCAGGTTGCCCACCCATGGACCAGACTTTGAGTAGCAAGGGGCAAGGACATTCCCAGTGAAGGGTTTTTAAACCCAGAAGGAAGGTTCTTAGGTTTAATTCTCAGTGTTAGAGGAAGCCTCAACTGGAGTTTAAGAGAGTAAGAGAGCATGATCAAAGTGACAGGTAAAAATGCTGGTGACAAACCAGAGGGAGCAGTTAGTGAATTTCCTGGAGGATCCCACAGCAATCTGAGTGCAGGAACTGAGCCCCAGCATGCCCCTCAACCACAGGAGGCACTGACGGGAAGGGCACGAGGAAGAGGCATCCCACCCAAATAGCGGAGGATCAACCGACCCACTGATGATGCAGAAAGAAGCCGTCCCGGGCCCCCTGCCTTCATCTGAGAAGGGTTTGCATAAATTCCTGGATGACAAATCCAAAATTAGTCAAAGAGCCATGAAGTGTGAAAAACATTCCTAACCTCTCAGACCATCACAGAAAAAGAAATCTCATTTCCCTAAAAAGGGCTCTTGTACCACCGTCCGAATCCTGGCTTGGGGGAGACAAGGTTCTCTGGCTCTGCAGGGCGGAGTATCTGTCCGTATGTTCTCTGCTAAGACAGAGGCAGCATTTTTTTACTTTTTTGAGGAAAAGATAAAAACCAAGAAGAGAGGGGTTGGGAAGGAGAAGGTAAGATGAGAGAGTACCATGGAAGGACATACAATAGTATATGTAAAATTAGATAGTGGGAATTTGCTGTATGATGCAAGGAGCTCAAACTGGTGCTCTGTGACCACCTAGAGGGGTGGGATGGGGTGGGACGTGGGAGGGAGGTTCAAGAGGACAGGCACATACCTATACCTATGGCTGATTCATGTTGATACGTGGCAAAAAAACAATATTGTAAGTCAATTATCTTCCAATTAAAAATAAATCTGAAAAAATAAAAAAGAGAGAGAGGACTTCCCTGGTGGCTCAGTGGTAAAGAATCTGCCTGCCAATTCAGGGGACACCAGTTCAATTCCTGATCCAGGAAGAGCTCATATGGTGCGGAGCAACTAAGCCCATGTGCCACAACTACTGAAGCCTGTGTGTCCTCCAGCCCATGCTCCACAACAAGAGAAGCCACCGCCATGAGAAGGCCCCACACAGCAACTAGACAGTGGCCCCCACAACTGGAGAAAAGCCCACGCAGCAACAAAGAACCAGCACAGCCAAAAATAACTAAAAACTGTTTTTTAAAAAACTAAGAGGAGAGTATTCCATTAAAATCAGTGCTTTTTGGAATTCTAAACTGCTTTTTTAACCCAACTTGGGAAAGCCTTTGTCATTTCTAGTTACATCTGCTATACATTCACCCTACACATGGATTCTTCTCATCAGCTCCCGGGGGCTGTCATCTTGGCATCATTTTCCAAGGTGGGAACCACTTCATGTGCTTGCAGTTTTGGGAGGAAAGGGACATCAGCCTAGTCTCCAGTCCAACAGTCATTTATGGAGACTGGGGCCTCCGGAGAAACGCCTTCCATGGTGGGAGTAGTGTCCTGAAAGGTAGGCAATTCGGGACTAAAACTCTAGCCTTGCCCACGTTCTGCACGTGCATCCTAAATTGTGCCCGACTCTCTGCGACCCCATGGACTGTAGCCCACCAGACTCCTCTGTCCCTGGGATTCTCCAGGCAAGAATACTCTTGTGGGTTGCCATTTCCTTCTCCAGGGGATCTTCCCAACCCAGGAATTGAACCTTCATCTCCTGTGGCTCCTAGCACTGGCAGGCGGATTCTTTACTACTGAGCCACATGGTAAGAATTTCTAATCTAGAGCCTAGAGATGAGGAAGGGCAAATAAGGAACTTGACCCCTCTTCATCAGTGCCTACACTTGGCCAGGTTTGGGTCCTGCTCCCTCTCTCTGAAAGACTAGCTTTGGTGGACATGTCAGGACACACTGCAGAGATGGAGCATTTGTAAAATAAACACTGCGAGTTATTATAAAACAGCAACTAGCATGTTAACATGCCAAGTACAAACCAAGCAATGCCCCCCTTTTTGTTTTAATTGAAAGTGGCAAATCTTTTGTAGAGAGAGGCCACATCTACACAGATCATGTATTCACTGCGTAGACTTTGTGCTCAGTCACTTCAGTCGTGTCCAGCTCTTTGCGACCCCATGGACTGAACCTTCGCCTCCTGCATCTCTTGCACTACAGGCAGATTTTTTACACTTTAGGGACGGAAGATTGACAACAAGCGAGATTATTTCATTTAGCAATGAGCACTATGATGAAATGAAAGCAGGATCAGGTGATACCAAATGATTTATGTGGGTTGGGAGATGCTCTCCAAGGAGGAGACATTTGAGCTGAGCCCTGCATCAGGAGATGAGCTGGTTCCTTTGGGGTCCAGGATTAGAAAGACCACTTAGCAAGAGGCCCCAAAGGAGGAACCAAGCCTGTGTGCCGGGATGTGGCAGGTAAAAAAGAGAGACGAGATGAAATTAAGAGCAGAAGCTAGATCAAGCCAAGGTTTGGCATCTCGGCTGAGAATAACAGCAAGTCCCTAAGGTTCCAAATAAGAATTTCATTATTTGAACTCTGGCAAAACTAAAACAAGCTTTGGCTCTGAAGCCAAGGGAAAAAGCCAGGCTTTAATTCGTTTTTAATTTCTTAAACTTAGTGGAGAAATATTAACTAGCAGTGCTAAACTTAAAAGCCTCTGGGGGTGGAGTCCCATTGTTTGCCCAGTGAGGTAGACATCCATTTACTTGAATTTCCGTCTCTTTCCTAATATGCTTCCATCACTTTTAATTACTCTCTCTCTTTTTTTTTCAGTTTAGGAAATCAAGACTTTGCAACCTAAAAAGAAAATTAAATGATGATCACTCAGGAAACCTAAGGAAGATTGACAGTGTCCCTTGAAGGGGAAAACAGAAGGGACAAGAATGCATGAGGGTGTCCTCTTTCATCTTGCAGTTCAGATAGAATTACGAGTTGGGTGATCTGAGATGTCATCTTTGTGCTCGGGTGATTAATATTTCACGATGGCGAGACTGAAAGTCAATAAAATGGAAGGACAACTTCGAATAAAAGAGCTTGAAAGGGAACGGCATGCTAATCACTTTCATCTGCTTCCTTGGCATTTGCTGGGATCACTCAGTCTGTGTTCCAGAACAAGAGGGAGGCTCATGAGAACTGAACCGAACGTGGCTTTTATTTACAGTGATGTTTTTGTTGTAGCCTTTTCCACAATTTGAGCTTTGCTTTCCTCTGGACCATCCATCAGATTTCAGCACCTCCTCTGAATGTTTGATAATTTCTTTCTCTTTTCCCCAGAGACCAGCTCTCATATCGGGCACCATCAGAAAGGGTGAAAGGGACAAGGATTATTAAATTCTATGAACCAGGGTGACAACAATGCTCGACCTGAACCTAGAACTGGATCTCACAACTTGACAAAATGCAGCCTCGTCATCGCTGTCAGAACTGCGCCTGAAACACGGAGTATCTGCTGAGGAACCAAATGGAGGACTGAGAGAGAGAGAAAAGAGAGAATGAGAGGGGAGGCCAGCACTTGGCAGAGACCAGAGACAGGGCCTCTGCGAGAAGGCCCTCCACAGTCAATAAGAGCAGCCAGAGTCGACACAAAGAACAGAAATCACTGCTCTCATTTCTGGAGCGGGTGGGAGAACCAGCTGCCTTCTAAATTCTCAGAATGTCTTAAGAACAACTATTTTGCAAAACAGTTTGGATCTGCTAAAACCTGAACCACATTGTGCCAAACATTCTTCCATTTAATTGTTAAGCCCTTGTGTGTTCAGGGAGATTTCTGATGCAGATGTTTCTGATTCATTTATATTAACTTATCAAAAGGACATTTGGACGAACTATAGGGTGTTCAAGAGTCTTATAAGCTTGGGTTCCTTAGTTTTAATGCAGGAATTCTACCCCCTACCCAGATGCATATACTCAGAATTCAGAACTTGGAAGGACTGACTCAGTTCTGCTCTAACCTGGCAGCATGAACTCACCCACTCCTAATTCCCTTCAAGAAACATTTGCTAAAGATTTATAAAAGCACCACCAAAATATGGGTAAAGGGGGTCAACGATATAAACTTCTATTTATAAAATAAATAGTCATGGGGAATTAATGTTCAGGTGACTACAGTCAATAAGACCATAATTGTATATTTGAAAGTCTGCTGAGAGTAAATCATAAAGGTTTACACCACAAGGAAAAAAATTCTGTATCTATGTGTGGTGATGGACATTCACTAGTCTTACTGCGATGATCATTTTGTAATATATACAAGTATTAAATCACTGTTGTACACCTGAAATTAATGTTATCTGTCAAGTATACCTCAATTTAAAAAAAACTCTTTTTTTCCGTTTAAAAAGGCATCACCAAAATACAAGAAACTATTCAGATTCATCTTAAGTTTTCTCCTTTGTGGCCTTTTATGTATGGAGATTTAAAAACAAGGCTTCCCTGGTTGCCCAGTGGTTAAGAACTTGCCTACCAGTGTGGGGGACACAGGTTTGATCCCTGATTCGGGATTTTCCACATGCCGTGGAGCAACTAGGCCTGTGCGTCACAACTACTGAGTTTCTGCTCTAGAGCCCAGGAGATGCAACCACTGAAGCCCGTGCACCCCAAAGCCAGTGCTCCGCAAGGAGAGAAGCCACGTCAGGGAGCTTTTCCTTCTTGATCCCTCCCTGCCCCTCTCTGAGGCACTGTTCTTACATGGTGATGGTATCACAGTTAAAGCAGGGATGGGGCTTTCTGCTGAGAGGGTCCCACTCTCTGCACACTTCTAAGGCCTTGTCTACACCAAAAGTTCTTGGGAGGTTCCATCAACTTCCGTCACATTTTCAAACCACAGTTCCCTCTGGAAGCCTATCTCTGAGCAAATTTAAAGCCACTGGTCACAAAAATAAACTTGGGAAAAGCTTTGAAATTGTGCATACATACTTAAAAGAACATTAAGAAGAAAGCCATGCTGGGTGAGAACAATGGTCCTCCCCACCCAGCCTGTTTCTGGGCACACTGATTTCCTTATGTCCTGTGAGGGTTGTTTTTTTATTTTGTTTTCACTTTTAATTTTTTGAGTTAACATTTGGGCTTTTTATATCATTTGTTTTTTTCCTGATTATCTGATGATCACTTGTTATTCTTCTGATGAACACATTTCACTCTAGAACATGAGGGATTTCAAAAACTGTACAAAATAAAAATTACCCAGGATCCTAACCCTCAGATTCAGCCCCTATGAATATTTCCATTGGTCTTTCTCCTCTCTGGTGCCCAAGCGTGTGGCCTGTGTTTACAAAAATTGAGATTCTACTGAATCTTAAAATTTTAAGTATTATTTAGTGTATTGTAAGCATTTCCCTATATTGTTTGAGATCATGATTTTGGTAAGGTTTAACCATTTAAGTTTTTTTCTGTTCCACCTTTACTATGATGCCCCTCCCACTTCTTACACACCCATTCTCATAGCAACTCCTAGGACAGACCAAGACTACAAACACACCCGCAGGTTGGATGACCAAGAATCTTATCACTCAAGAACCCCTTTACTGGAGCTCCCCACCCACTTCCGTTAGAGCCCCCAGAGGTACTGTTCCAGGGATGCTGTCTCACCTTGCTCATTCCTCAGTGTTGCCAATGAGAACTGTGCAATAACCGTGCACAGCGACAACATTCCCTGAGACAACCTGTCTGCATTTTTGGGTTACTGTGGCTTGCTTGTTTGTTTTCTGGTGACCTCAAGTCTCTTTGCCAGACTTTGCAGAAGCATCAGGGATACAGTTTAAAGTGGCAACTTCACTTTCACTGTTCACTTTCATGCATTGGAGAAGGAAATGGCAACCCACTCCAGTGTTCTTGCCTGGAGAATCCCAGGCACGGCAGAGCCGGGTGGGCTGCCGTCTATGGGGCCGCACAGAGTCGGACACGACTGAAGCGACTTAGCAGCAGCAGCAACGGCCACAGTTATGAGGGCTTCCCTCATAGTTCGGGGCTTCCCTGTAGCTCAGTTGGTTAAGAATCTGTCTGCAACACAGGAGACCCAGGTTCGATCCCTGGGTCAGGAAGATCCCCTGGAGAAGGAAATGGCAACCCACTCCAGTATTCTTGCCCAGAGAATCCCATGGACAGAGGAGCCTGGCAGGTTGCAGTTCATGGGGACACAAGAGTTGGACACAACTTAGTGACTAAAACCAAACCACCCTCATAGTTCTGTTGGTAAGAATCACCAGTCTTGGGCAACTCTGGGGAAGTCTGAATTTTTCAACTGTGCAGTAGATATAATACCAGCTCCCTTGCAGAGGCCCTTAGAAGATAAAAAGAAGTTACTTATGTAAACCACACTACCCCACACCAGACACTGTGTGAGCTCAAGAGATGGTAGATGTATTTGCACAGTTTTAGAGCCTGGTGGGCTGCCGTCTATGGGGTCACACAGAGTCGGACACGGCTGAAGTGACACAGCAGCTTAGCAGTAAGGTGTTTCCCAGGTGGCTCAGCGGGTAAAAAAATCTGCCCACAGTCTGGGAGACTCAAGTTCAGTCCCTGAGTCAGGAAGATCCCCTGGAGAAGGGAATAGCAACCCACTCCTGTATTCTTGCCTGGAGAATCCCATGGAAGAGGAGTCTGGCAGGCTACAGTCCATGGGGTCATAAAGAGTCCATCATGACTGAGCGACTAACACACACGTGCACACACACACACACATAAATACTAAGGATAGTGTCAGAAGTGTCTGGTTATAGGAGAAAGCACAGAGGAGGGAAAGTGGATGAAAAGATTTAAAAAACAAAGATATTATAGAGGAGGAGGAAAGGGAGATGTCCTGGCAGGAGGCTGGAACTGCGACAGAAAGAGAAAGGGAACAGGGACATTCCAGCTGAAGGGAACAACCTGAGGGAGAGGTATGGATGCAGCAAGGCACAGAGCTCCTGGAACAGAACCTGGTCCACATGCCTGGAGTGTAAGGCATTTATAGCAGGGATCGTAGGCAGCAAGGCTGGAAGGGGTGACTAGAACCAGAGAGCGGAGTCCTGAACGCGGTAACAAGGAGGATGGGTTTATCATGTGGGTAATGGGGGACCTTGGACAAGGGGTATCTCCTCACCGCCACCCCTCCTGACCTTGAACATGGAAGAGCTCCGCTAGGCCCTCCTGTGCCCGCGCAGCCACCGCTCCTTGGACGTGGGGTTGCTCCTCCCAGCCACCACCCCTGGCCTTGGGAGTGGGGTAGCTCAAGGAGATCCAACCAATCCATTCTGAAGGAGATCAGCCCTGGGTGTTCTTCGGAAGGAATGATGCTAAAGCTGAAACTCCAGTACTTTGACCACCTCATGGGAAGAGTTGACTCATTGGAAAAGAGTCTGATGCTGGGAGGGATAGGGGTCAGGAGGAGAAGGGGACAACAGACGATGAGATGGCTGGACGGCATCACTGACTCGATGGATGTGAGTCTGAGTGAACTCCAGGAGTTGGTGATGGACAGGGAGGCCTGGTGTGCTGCGATTCATGGGGTCACAAAGAGTCAGACACGACTGAGCGACTGAACTGAACTGAATGGAGGACCGCTGAGAATGTTTGAGTAGGGAAGTGTCACGATCAGAGGTGTGCTCTGCACGGCCCGCTCTGTGCTCACAAATTTCACCCTTTCTCTGTGATTCCCCCATCTTTGCAGGCTGATACGTGTTTCAGGAGAGGTCAGACACCCTCGCACCACAGCCGGGAAACCACTTCTCAAGCTGTGCTCTTAGAGGGTCTCACACACAACCTTCCTCTGCCACCTGCAGCCCGGGGTGAGCCTCCTGGGCTCCGGGTTCCCTATCAGTGATCCCAGGCCTCCGTAGACCATCATGGAAGATGAAGAAAGCTCGATTCCTATTTCTGGCCTTGGCTCTGCCATGTGGGATCCAAGGATACAGTTATTTAGCAAGAAACCACAGGAACAAAAACAAGTTGATGAAACCCAGAGAAAGTGAGTTCCTCTGTGGAAGGCGGCCGAATGCCACAGGCTGTGCCGAGACCCCCCCCCAAATGAACCCTCAGGCTGTGGGCTGCAGCTCAGTTCTGTCACCGAGGGACACATGCTTCAGAGGCCTCCCCGCCAGCGGAGGCAGCGGCTCCTACACCATAGGACACAGAACTCACTGAAAGTACCAGTGTGGAAAATGTGCTTCTCATTTCTTTTCCTAGAATACTATTTCCAGAAAGCACTGTGTGACCAGAACCGATGACCCTGAGGCAGAGATGGTCAGAGAAACGTGGGTTTGCAGCCCCGATGAAGAAGGGAACCAGACCAAAGTAAACAATGGAGTGTCTCTGCCTGCTTCCACAAGGATGCTGACAAAGCAGCGTGAACACGGGTTGAAAGAAAAGACAGAAAGGAGGCCTGGGGTCCTCACAGGCCTCATTTCAGAATAGTAGACAGAGGTCCATGTATGCAAAGCTCTGCCCACTGCATCACACCACACACACACACACACACACACACACACACTTCCTTCCCTTCCCCTGTACTGCTTTCTAAACTGGGATGGAAACCTGCCATCCTAAGCCAGTTGAAATCACAAGTCATTGCCACACTGTCATAAATGGAGGCTGTCTTTGTGTGTTAGTTGCTCAGTCGTGTTCAACTCTTTGCGACCCCATGGACTTTAGCCCACCAGGCTTCTCTGTACATGGGATTTTCCCATGGCAAAAATACTGGAGTGGGTTGCCATTTCTTTCTTCAGGGATTGAATCGGGGTCTCCCACATTGCAGGCAGTCTCCTTACCATCTGAGCTACCAGGGAAGCCCAGGAAATGAAAGTTACTCCAGTTAAAATAATGACTTCAGCCTCATCCATTATCCTTTGAAATGTGGTCCCCAGACCCAGAGCATGGGCATCGCTTGATAGCAGTTCAGAATGTCAAGTCCACCCCAGACCTGGGGAATCCCTGGGAATTTTAACCCGATTCCCCAGGGGATTCACATACACACTGAAGTTGGAGAAGCACAAATCCACATCTGATGAGAAAAATAAGATTGGATGGAGGTACTAAGGTTTTGCAGTGCTCTCTAGAACTATAGACACATGAAAGGGGAACACTACTTTAAGACAGAAAGTAGATTGGTGGTTGCCCACGGCTGGAGCTGAGGTGGGGAGGAAAGGGGGAAGGGCACTAATGCGGATGAATTTCTTTCTAGGAGGATGAAAATGCTCTAAAAATGGCTTCTGGTGAAAGTTGTACAACTCTGAATATACTGAAAACCATTTAGACAGGCACATTGCATGGCATGTGACTTGTACCTCAAGAAAACTTAAAAATAGAAATAAAAGCCCTCAAGAGCCTTGGAAAAACCAAACTGAAAATTCATGATTCCCACTGCAAGAGAGACTACTTCTAGAACCAGATGTTGAAAGGCACCTCCAGTAAGAGACTGCTCTATTGTCCTAGGATGGTGAGATTTAAGGGGCATGTTAGGAAAAAGAGTTTCTTCCAACAGAGCAGCACTGAAATGGTCACTGGCTCTTAAAATATGAAAGCTTCCATGCTGCCCTTAGACCCAGGCCCCAGGGTCTGTGTGCTGGACTCTGTGATGTGGACGCCCCACTCTGATCCTCCTCCAGCTGTGTCCTTCTTCCCTGAGCAAGGGAAGATGCTCAGGCTGCTAGATCCTTCTGCAGACACCTGGTGGCCCAGCATTCCCTGCCCAAATGCCAGAGCTTGCAGGCAGGGCCTCTGCAGGTCTCTCCCCCAGGGTCGTCCTTCCTAGGGTAAATGAGACCGCTGGTGTGCGTGCATGCTGTCACTTAAGGTGGGTCCGACTCTTTGCGACCCCATGGACTGTAGCCTGCCAGGTTCCTCTGTCCAAGGGATTCTCCAGGCAAGAATATAGGAGTGGGTTGCCATGCCCTCCTCCAGGGGATCTTTCCAACCCAGGGATGAGACTAGAGTCTCCCATGTCTCCTGCACTGCAGGTGGATTCTGTTACCTACTGAGCCAGCGGGGAAGCCCGGGCACTGTTGTACACTCTCCCAGACCCGAGGGCTGGCTAGTGTGAGGAAGGAGACTGGGCACAGGAATCTATCGTACAGCCCCAGGCAGTGACAGGCTGGCTCCTTGACGCCACAGCAGGCCAGCGAGGAACTCTGGGGTCTGAGAATTTTAACCATGAACCTAGCTTTCCAAGTCACATGAAGATCGATATGTCAAGGTAGGAGGACAAAATCTATCAAATGTAATGCTTTGTGGGCTTCCCTACTGGCTCAGTGGTAAAGAATCTGCTGGCCAATGCAGGAGACACTGTTCAATCCCTGATCTGGGAAGATTCCACATGCCACGGAGCAACTAAGACTGTGTGCCACAGCCACTGAGCATGTGCTCTAGAGCCCAGGAGTTGCAACTACTGAGCCCAAGCGCTGCTACTACTGAAGCCCACTCACCCCCGAGCCCAAGCTCTGCAACAAGAGGACTCACCGCAACAAGGAGCCCACGCGCTGCAAGAAGAGGACTCACCGCAACGAGGAGCCCACGCGCTGCAACTAGAGGGTAGCCCCTGCTCGACACAGCTAGAGAGAAGCCCGAACACAGCAGCAAAGCCCCAGTGCAGCCTAACATTGAATAGACAATGAAAGCATAAAAAAATGTAATGCTTTTTTTAGCTTGATAAATATCTTGAAAAACGACTTTGACCTATGGAATCTTTATCTCCATTTGTGCACTTGTCCTAAAAGCGAACCATTTTAGAGGTCAATTATTTTTTTCTTCTAAGTTTGTCAAGCAGTCAGTGAATATTGGTGGTTTTCTCCTGAGCATGTCATATTTTATAGGTAAATATTAATTATTCATTAAAGGCCAGCCCATCTTTTCACAGCTTCATACATAATTAATGCTAAGGATCTTTTTTGCTCTAGAAGTATAAGAAGTTTTAGGATAAGAAGCATCTTCACTGTGCTTGCCTTCATGTGTGCCTCATATTTACAAAACATGATAATTGAAAAAAGAGAAAAACAGGAAATAAAGAACAAAGGAAAAAAACCCACTGAATATTTTACAACATTCATAAAGCGTAAAGATCCTCTCGGGCTACTGTTCTCCTGTTGCTGTTGTTCAGTTGCTTAGTTATGTCCAACTCTGTAACCCCGTGGACTGCTGCACGCTAGGCTTCTCTCTCCTTCACCATCTCCCGGAGCTTGCTCAATCCCATGTCCACTGAGTCGATGGTGCCTTCCAACCATCTCATTCTCTGTTCTCCTCATGTCCTCAGTCTTTCCCAATGGAAAAGCAAATTTTCAAGAAAAAAAAAACACAAGCTGCTGAAGACTTTTTTTTTTTAATAACAGAAACAGCTTAAATGGACCTTTAGGGAGAGGAGGAATTTAATGAGTTGAACAGTAAGAGTTTAAAGAATCTTTCATGGCTCTTTGATTCTTCTCAACTGATAGTTTGGTGACAGATTATTAGAAGGGGTGATTTTGCTCTTGTGTCACATGGGACTCCAGTGGGAGTAGGAGAAGCAACCATACTCATCAGGTCCTCTCAAAATACTGGAATTATTTTTATTCTGTGTGAGCTGTGAAGCTGAGGCCAAGCTCGTGAGTTTACTCTGCCCTCCTGTGAGCACACAGATGTCACCCACGCCTGGCTCCTGCTCAGATGTATTTCCAGAACAGCTCCCCATCCTATGTGTGGAACCCCATCTGGATTCTCTGTGGGAACGCGGCAATTTTTCCTTTGTAGTGAGAATTAAGTTTAAATACAACAATTTGTATAGCACATGCTTCAAACTTTCCAACATTTTGGAAGCTGGGGTGGTAGGGGAGATGGGGAGAATGATCTCAGATAAGACTGCGAATTTGTAAGTTGCCCTGCAGTTGTGCTGGCCAATATGGTAGCCATATGTGGCTATTTAAGTGTAAATGTAATTACATAAAAATTCCAGTTATTCAGTTGTACTAGTCACATTTCAAGGGCTCAGCAGCCACATGTGAGTAATGGCTACCCATGTGGACAAGCACAGATACAGAACCTTCCCATCTTCATAGAAAGTTCTATTGGAAGTACTGAGTTAAGAGAGTTTCTGTGTTTTCCTTATAGTCCCACCAAGACTCCCTATACTCACTCTGTTCTTGGGACTATGATTTCTTATATAGCCTTGTGTTTGCAACTTGAATCAACTTATCCTTAAATTCAAAAAGCAGATAGTAACTGATGTACAATCTACACAGCTTCATGGCTTTGTGAATAAACAAAACCACATTTCAAAAAGGTGAGAAAAAAGCTTAATTGATCAAATATCAGGCAATAATTTCCTAAATCCACCTGTCAAGTATGATAGCACAGCCAAAATGACTTTATTCAAATATCAAAGAGAACCAATTCACAACTCAAAACAAGCAGACTGAACAACCTCCATACCCAGTGACTTCTCACTGCACTCAGAATAAAGTCCAAATGTCTGACCATGGTCAAGGACCTGAGATCTGACCACTGCTCTTTTTTCCTGCATCTCTGCCCACCTTGGTTCATAGACCAGCCACCCTGGCCTTTGTTCACTACTTGTTCCTTCAGCATGATGAGCAGTTCCCACCTTCTTTATTGAGCAGGTCTCTGCGTGGCTGGCTCCTTCTCGTCTTTGAGATGCCAGCACCTCAGGGTTTCCCCTGCGAGATGCTTTCACTGGCAACTTTTTCCTCAGCTGTACTGTGCGACTCTGTGATATCTTCTTTCTAATTTGTACCCCACTTGAGTGCTTTTTACTCTTGGACTTGTTTCCTTGTCTACACTGGACTTCAAGCTCCTGGAAAGCAGGAAGCTTGACCTCTGACTTGCTGTAGAAACCCTAATATCCAGCACAGTGGCCATGTTCTGCCCACTACATAGCAAGCATGCAATAAACACTTGTTGAACGGACAGACACAGAAACGAAGACTGAGCCAAAGGCTCTGGATGGAAGGGGTATAGCTAATTCCCTTTCTGTACAGCAGAAAGTAACACAACATGGTAAAGTAACTATATTCCAATAAAAAATTTAAAAATAAATGTATGCTACCACAGGGATCAAAGATCCCACATACCACAACTAAGACCTGGTGCAGCTAGCTAAACAACAAATAAACAAAGAGAATTGCTGTACCCCATCAGGCCACTAAACAACCATGCCTAGGCAGTAAATTCCAAGAGAAAAGCAAGAGAGTTCCATAAAAACATCTACTTCTGCTTTATTGACTACGCCAAAGCCTTTGAGTGTATGGATCACAACAAACTGCAGAAAACTCTTAAAGAGATAGCAATACCAGACCACCTGACCTGCCTCCTGAGAAATCTGTATGCAGGTCAGGAAGCAACAGTTAGAACTGGACATGGAACAACAGACTGGTTCCAAATTGGGAAAGGAGTACATCAAGGCTGTATATTGTCACCCCGCTTATTTAACTTATTTGCAGAAAAGATCATGCAAAATGCCGGGCTGGATGAAGCACAAGCCGGAATTAAGATTGCCGGGAGAAATATCAATAACCTCAGATATGCAGATGACACCACCCTTTTGGCAGAAAGTGAAGAACTAAAGAGCCTCTTGATGAAAGTGAAAGAGGAGAGTGAAAAAGATGGCTTAAAGCTCAACATTCCAAAACTAAGATCATAGCATCCAGTCCCATCACTTCATGGGAAATAGATGGGGAAACAAAGGAAACAGTGAGAAACTTTATTTTTAGGGGCTCCAAATCACTGCAGATGGTGACTGCAGCCATGAAATTAAAAGATGCTTACTCCTTGAAAGAAAAGCTATGACCAACCTAATCAGCATATTAAAAAGCAGAGACATTACTTTGCCAACAAAGGTCCGTCTAGTCAAAGCTATGGTTTTTCCAGTAGTCATGTATGGATGTGAGTTGGACTGTAAAGAAAGCTGAGCGCCAAAGAATTGATGCTGTTGAACTGGTGTTGGAGGAGACTCTTGAGAGTCCCTTGGACAACAAGGAGATCCAACCAGTCCAAGAGAAATCAGTCCTAAAGGAGATCAGTCCTGAATATTCATTGGAAGGACTGATGCTGAAGCTGAAACCCCAGTACTTTGGCTATCTGATGTGAAAAACTGACCCACTGGAAAAGATCCTGATGCTGGGAAAGATTGAAGACGGGAGGAAAAGGGAATGACAGAGGATGAAATGGTTGGATGGCATCACCGACTCGAAGGACATGAGTTTTAGCAAGCTCTGAGAGTTGGTAATGGACAGGGAAGCCTGGCGTGCTGCAGTCCATGGGGTGGCAAAGAGTCGGACACGACTGAGCGACTAAACTGAACTGAGGCAGTAAGATTCCATGCATCCCTGCTCAGTGAACATGAGAACAGATTCTTAAGTCAGTGTATAATATCCTTTTACTTTTAGTGCCATTGCAATGTTGTTGTTGTTATTCAATCGCTAATTTGTGTCCAACTATTTTCAATCTCATGAGCAGCACACCAGGCTCCTCTGTCTTCCACTATCTCCCACAATTTGCACAAACTCATGTCCATTGAGTTGCTGATGCTGTATAACCATCTCATCTTCTGCTGCCCTCTTCTCCTTTTGGCTTCAGTCTTTACCAGCATCAGGGTCTTTTCCAATGAGCCAGCTCTTTGCATCAGGTGGCCAAAGTACTGGAGCTTCAGTTTCAGCCTAAGTCCTTCCAGTGAGACCTTTGCAATACCATCAGTCTAAAATCTGAGGCACAAAGCTGCTAAAGCAGCAGTCTATGAAAATCAAAGAAGCACTGTATTCTTTCTCTTCTGATGAGAGAAAGAAGCACCCAGGGGTGGCTGTGCCCTGGGCTCAGCCCTCAGATGATTCTGCAGTTTTTGAGCCAGCTACAGTCAGCAAAGAGGGTTTAGACTCCTTGGACACATCCAAATAAGTTTTTACATACTTTATTAGACTAGATAAAGAGGCAGCTGGATAGTGCCATGTGTGGGCACAGCTGTTTTTGAAATAGAATTATGACTTTCAAAATGATCACCATCAACATAATGAGGAATAGATTATACTTTTGTTAAGCCCCATGAAGAAAATACACAAGTCACTTTATAGGGCATTTCTCTTCCTTCAAAACAGCCCCAAGATGATTGATTTAGTAGATATTCTGAAAGTTGTTTCTGAAATATTGCTTCAGTGAGTTCTAGTAAATCTCTGCTTTTAGCACCCCCGCCCCATCCCTTAAGTATGGTTTTTACTCATTTGCTACTTTTTACTAAAAGTGAAGAAATTGGGGCAGGGATGGAATTCCAATTAATTATGAGTTCCAATCAATTAATTCCAATTAATCCCAATTAAATATGAACTGCAAATAACCTTTTTGATGTTATAAAGAAAATATGCAAAAAAAAGTTGCTAATTATAAATCAGTAGAGAGTAAACTTTCCCTGGTGGGTCAGCTGGCAAAGAATCCGCCTGCAATGCAAGAGACCCTGGTTCGATTCCTGGGTGGGAAGATCCCCTGGAAAATGGTTAAGCTACCTACTCACTCCAGTATTCTCCCTGGTGGCTCAGACGGTAAAGAATCAGCCCGCAATGTGGGAGACCTGGGTTCGATCCCTGGGTTGGTTTGATTCCCCTGGAGCGGGGCATGGCAACCTATTCCAGTATTCTTGACTGGAGGATCCCCATGGACAGTGGAGCCTGTGGGGCTACAGTCCATGGGGTCACATAGAATCAAACACAACTGAGTGACTATGCACACAGAGAGTAAACTAAATGGTTAAAAAGTTGTCTCACCCTGTTTATCCAGAGAGCTCTCAGAACTGAGTGGAGAAATCCTTCCATCAGAGTGGGAGTTCTAGGACACACTGGGAGGCCAGAGAGGTACCAAGGTTGTTCTTCTAATATCCGTCTTTCTCCTCTAACATGACCAACACTTGGCATCCCATACCCTTGCTTACCAGGGGTCAAGCTGAGGGGGGCAGGGAACATGACATCCGAGGTGAAAGCTCCCCTTCTGGTTCCTGTGAGGCAGTCTGCCATTCATGTCTCCCCCAACACGCCTTGTGTTCAAGAGACTGAAACCATCAGTAAGCAATCTAATTTCTCCCAGAAGCATTATGGATCCTGGCTGAAACAGAACTCTTCCTGCTTTGAGAATATGGCCATCTGTCTACCAGCAACAATTTTCTTATCCTCAGCTACGCCTAGATGATTTCAAACTAATGATATTTGTAGAAAGATGTTCAGTAGCTAAATTGTATCAGACTCTTTGCAACCCCATGGACTGCAGCATGCCAGGCTTCCCTGTCCTTCACCATCTCCCAGAGTTTGGTCAAACTCATGTCCACTGAGTTGGCAAAGGTGGCAGCCTATAATGACATGGAAGATGGGAAGAGAAGAGAAGGATGATTGAGAGGATACAGCAGTTTTTGATGCTGCAGGAGAAAACATGGTTTACATTTAATATTATTTTTCTTGTGTAGTAAATGATTACTTCAGATTAAAGCAAATTAAATTAACAATATTTGATCATCCCTGATGTACAAAATAGCAAGTTCTTATAGTTCAACCCATGAATATAGAGTTTCTGATTTTATCTTAATTTTTAAATTTTGGGGGAAATTTTTCCTATTCACTCTCGCAGGCTCAGAAACTAATTTTTTAAAAAAATATTTATTTATTTACTTGGCTGCACCAGGTCTTAGTTGCAGCACTCAGGATCTTTGCTCTTCAGTGAAGCATGTGGGATCTCTAGTTATAGCATGCGAACTCGTATCTGCGGCATGTGGGGTCTAGCTCCCAGACTAGGGATTGAACCCGGGCTCCCTGCATTGGGAGTGAGGAGTCTAAGCCACTGGACTACCAGGGAAGTCCCCAGAGGTTCTCATTTTAGAAGAGGAATTCTGCAGCTTCAAGTGCTTGTTTGAACTTGCAGAAAGGCTTAAACTTCTCCTTGCTGACCAGACCAACAGCCAAGGTCACAGAAGAGAGTCCTGCACTTTGAATTCTGACCTCCTTACTTTGGCTTGGCCCATATGTAACTGGCTTTTTAAAAGTTAGCTGTCAAAATCTTTTCCCAGGTGGTGTTAGTGGTAAAGAACCCGCCTGCCAATGCAGGATGTCAGAGATGCCAATTCGATCCCTGGGTCAGAAAGATCCCCTGAAGAAGGAAATGGCAACCCAGTATTCTTGCTGGGAGAATCCCATAGATAGAGGAGCCTGGCAGGCTCTAGTCCATAGGGTCACACAGACTCGGACATGACTGACGCGACTTAGGGTGCATGCATGCCAGAATTGTTAGACTCCCTAGAATTCATACTCCTTTGGGGAATCAAAGTCTGGCAACAGTGTGAGTTCCCACCGACCCTGTGAAAATCAGCTGATTCTCCTATAGGTCTGCCTTCTTCAGGGTCAGCCTGTGTCCTCCATGTCCACCCAAGTCTTAAACCTGACCACTTTTGCATCTCACCTGGCCCAGGTGGGCTTTCCAGCCCAAGGCTATTGATGCTCATGTGTCCTCACCCAGAATGCCAAAGACCAGTTAATCAGGTACCCCCTTCCCTTTTCTGCAGCCCAACTTCCTCCTCCCTCATCCTTCAGATAAAGTTCATTTGGTTCCAAGCACCACAGAGAGAGACAATGCAGAGTGCTGGTAGAAGGCAATGTGTGTAGTAATCACACAAACATATGTTTGCAAAATCTCCACAGACAGGAATTCTCCAACCTCTTTCTCTAATCCAGTCCTAATGTTCAGCAACCTTCACTGTCAGGAAATTCTGGCATGAATAACCCAAATCCTTCACGCAGCTTAAACCCATTTCCTCTGACTCTCTGCTCACTGGAGATGGGGAACAGCTGGTTACTGTTCTCTGTACCAAGTTCTTTGTCAACAAGATGACTGGATTCTGGCTCTGGACCACTGTCATAATTAGGAGTCTGACCAGTTTCACATTGTGCAGTCTGCAAAAGCATGTCAAATGGGAAGATACACTTCTGAGGAGGCTGTGCTTTAGAAATGCGCCATTGGGGGAACACGATCCCTAGCCACACCACTAGGCTGCTCACAGTTTACAAACGTGTGAATGTGAGGTTTCGGCGTGGAAAAAAAATAATACATTTTTCTGAGGCTAGCTCTGCAATGTTAACACATCAAAGGAGACAAAGACTCCATAAAAGACACCAAGAGAACCAATACACAGAGTGAGCATTTATTCTGGGCTTTCTGTGCTCTTACCTGTATTATCTCGAAGACTCCACATCTAGGCACTAAAGCAGAAATTAGGATTAGTCCCGCTTTCCAGGGGAGGACACTGGCCACACAGAGGCTAACTTGTCAAGTTTATACATCAGTGAGTGACAGAATAAGCACTGAAACCCAAGCCATTGGAGTCTAGAGTCTACAATCCCTCAACCATCTCTCCATCCTGCCCATAAACCCGTGCTGGCCCAGAGAACCCATAGAATGGAACATAGTCCCTGTGTTTAAAACTATTGGCCAGTGAAGACCAGGAAGTCATGGCAAAAACCAGGTGGCTGGTCCCTGACATAGCAGACTGGCAAAATTCAAAGGAGCTTGACGCCATCAAGGTTGACTTCTTGTCATATGCAGAGTCCGACATGAAATGCTTGGTCTCCACTTAAAGGCAGACGTTAAGTGATTCCCCAGGTCCCAGCTGGAAGACTTCCCAAATATATGCTCTGGGGCTTGACCTGAATCAGAGGCCAGGTTCTGCCAATTACCGCCTGGCTGCTCTGGATCCCAGCCTGCCTGCCTCAGTGTCCCCAGCAGAAAAGTGGTGATGACGAAGCTGCTTCCTGGTGATGCTAGAGACACATCTCTCATCACCCTCCATCCCCTGGGTGAGCTGTATGTCTCCTCACTGCACTTATTTCCACCTGACATTATTTGTTTCTCTGGTTGTTATTTTGCCTCCTTCACTAGCCTGTAAGCTCAATAGTGAAGGAGCCATTGTATCCCAGTGCCTAGTTCAGCACATGGTGAAAGTGAAAGTGATAGGCAGTCATGTCTGACTCTT
Organism: Redunca redunca; assembly: GCA_006410935.1. NCBI lineage: Eukaryota > Metazoa > Chordata > Mammalia > Artiodactyla > Bovidae > Redunca > Redunca redunca. Next base: position 558,732 of record SJYQ01000315.1, read on the forward strand.
TCAACCCCATGGACTGTGGCCTGCCAGGCTCCTCTGTCCATGGGATTCTTCAGGCAAGAATACTGGAGTGGGCTGCCATTTCCTTCTCCAGGCAATCGTCCTGACCCAGAGATTGAACCCAGGGGTCTTATACATTGCAGGCAGATTCTTTACCATCTGAGCCATCAGAGAAAATCAGCACATGGTAAACTGCTGGTTAATATTTTGAGAGTCATGAAATCATTAGGAGGATTAAGTGAAAACACCCATGGAAAATTTAATAAATATTAGTTTATATTCTCAGTTTTCTCCTTCAAACTGAATAATCTGTTGTCTTATGTGTCTGATTTATCATCTTTGGTTCCCTCTATGGCTATGCAATGACTACTCCAATCTTTTCTTGTCAGCTTTGACCTCGATACCAGGGTTCTTTGCTGCCCAGAGAATACCTCCTGAATGGCCCAGTAACTCAATTTTTCAGCATAGCATCTAAGACATCATGAATTGCTTACTAGAAACTACTCATCCCCCTTTGGCTTATTAGCAAAATCAAACTCAAACTTTGGGCAATGGGGCAAGTCAACCTGGATGATTCTTTTTCCCTTACCAGCCTCATTTGCCAAAGACTTGGATGTAACTAAGAGACCGAGCAAAAAGAAATTTTCAGCCTAGCATTGAAGGATCGGTTGAAGGACTTCCCTAGTGGTTCAGTGGTTGAGAATCTGTCTGCCATTGCAGGGGACACAGGTTATAGCCCTGATCAGGGAAGATTCCACATGCTACAGGGCAACTAAGCTTGTGTACCACAACTACTTGAACTCATGTGCCACCGCTGCTGAAGCCTACACTTTAGAGTCTGTCCTCTGCAGCAAGAGAAGCCACTTGCAATAAGAAGCCCACGCATGGCAACCAGAGGGTAGCCTCTGCTTGCTGCAACTAGAGGAAGCCCTTGAACAGCGATGAAGATCCAGTGCAGCCTAAATAAATATTAACAAATAAAAAATTTTTAAAAAGAACAGATCGAAGAGCCAGCTAGCCAGCTTCCACTCTTTTCCTCTGCTTTTGTCAGTCTGGTTTCCTAAGTGTCCCTTTCTCGTGGCACACTCATTCCCACCACCTGTATTTCACCCTGTGGTGCCCTCTTTCTGGAATCTCTCCAACATTACAAATCCTCTCCATCTCCTCCAACATTACAAATCCTCTTCATTCTTCAAAACCTATCCTGTCCTTTCTCTCAAGCCTCATCCAAGGACAAAGCTCCTGGGCTAGTGTATGAATGAGGCAGGTGGTGGGTCCACCTAAGCCTAGTATTGGGAGGATTCAAAGAGGGCAATGTCCAAGGCTTCTTTTAATCAGCAGTCATTGGCCTTTTCCATGTACTCCCACCCACAGCAGGGTCATTTTTGTTTTAATTTTTTTTAATTTATTTATTTAAATTGGAGGCTAATTATAATATTGTAGTGGTTTTTGCCATACAGTGATATGTCAGCCATGGGTGTACATGTGTTCCCCATCCTGAACCCCCCTCCCACCTCCCTCCCCATCCCACCCCTCAGGGTCATCCCAAGGCACCAACCCTGAGCACCCTGTCTCATGCATCAAACCTGGACTGGTGATCTATTTCACATATGATAATATACATGTTTCAGTGTTATTCTCTCAAATCATCCCAACCTTGCCTTCTCCCACAAAGACCAAAAGTCTGTTCTTTACATCTGTGACTCTTTTGCTGTCTCGCATACAGGGTCATCATCCCCATCTTTCTAAATTCCATATATATGCATTAATATAATGTATTAGTGTTTTTCTTTCTGACTTACTTCACTCTGTATAATAGGCTCCAGTTTCATCCACCTCATTAGAAGTGATTCAAATGCTTTCTTTTTAATAGCTGAGTAATATTCCATTGTGTATATGTACCACAGCCTTCTTATCCATTTGACTGCTGATGGACATCTAGGTTGCTTCCATGTCCTGGCTACTGTAAACAGTGCTGTGATGAACATTGGGGTACATGTGTCTCTTTCAATTCTGGTTTCCTCAGTGTGTATGCCCAGCAGTGGGATTGCTGGGTCTGTTTTAATTTTTAAAAAATATTTATATATTTGACTGAATAGGGTCTTAGTTGTGACCCTATGCAGTCACAAAGATCCCATGCAGGATCTTTGTTGCATCATGCAGGATCATCAGACTCTCTAGCTGTGGCATACCAGCTTAGCTGATCCTCAACATGTGGGATCATAGCTCCCCGACCAGGGATCGAACCCACATCCTCTGCACTGCAAGGTAGATACTTAATCACTGGTCACGAGGTTAAGTCCCCTAAAAGCAGTGTCTCTGATGGCCTAACCAGTCCAAAGTGATTCTGTGTCTCTCCCCTGGGGACTACTGCCTACATCCAAGAGTAGCAGACAAAACATCCTGGTCCCCAGGGCAGCACACACCATTTCTGAGGGTGTCCTGAAGGCTTCTACCCTGGGAACCCCAGCCATTCTCCCTTACTTTGGAATTTTCTAGACCGGGAGCTGCAAATTCAAATGCCTACATGGATTAAGCAAGTGATGTAAATCAGCAAAGCCAAGCAACAGCAGGTGTGGGATAAGATGTGGTGGAAGCCTGTTCTGGTTGAGAGAGGCTTCTGCAACTGGGAAGCAGCCTCTTCCAGTCATACAGGAATGCAAGCAGGTACTGGTTCAGATCTCATTTTCTTAGAAAAACAGAAGCCAGAAAAATCTAGAAAGATGTTGCTAGTAAAACCATGTGTGAACAAAGCATATGCGTAGCCAACACTAGGTTTGCCTCCTTTGCGAACTCTAATTTGCAGTTAAAGAGCCACCCCAGGCAAGGCCAGGTCCCAGCAGTGGAGGTTAGTTACCATCTTCATCACACGTGGTTCCCCATAAGGGTGGGTGGCCTTATTTTCAAAACTCCACACATTGTCAATGGAAAAAAGGATCAGGGGAGACCCTCCTTTTCCCTGGTCACCGGATAGTTAACATTCTCCTAGGTTGGGGTTTGGCCAAGGATTGACAGAAACCTTGACACCCATATGTTCGAAGCTTTATCTTATTACTCATGGACACAATTTCTTTCCCCATTTCTAAGTTTTAAACTTACAAAGTTCTAGTCTTAAGCATGAAATCTCTTTGACACAAGCTGCAACAAAAAAATCTCCAAGCATGTTTTTCCTAGATGATATCCACATTTATTGTTTTCTAAAATCTGACATCAGCTGTCCTATATTTGGCATGTTTCAAATCCTCTTAATGATTCCATTAGGAATCTTAGAAGCATCTTCTTTTGAAATGTTATCTTCGAGTTTTCTAATGGGGAATGAGGGAAGCTGAGAAAGGAAGACCTTGCTCAATTCCACATTGATGATCTTGGAGAATTTGTCCTTTCCCCTCAGGTCATGCTCATTTGTCTCCTTGTCTCTCCGACAGACTGACAGTTCTTCGAGAGCAGGAGTGGCAGGCCCATGCCTCTTGCTGAGAGCTCAGAGTGTGACCCCTGATCTGGCACATTATTACATGCTTTATACAGATTGGCTGAATATGAATAGTGTTTTTTCAGAGCAAGGAACACTCTAAAATGCACTTCCCACATGCATGAGGGGAAGCGGGACCTGGGAATGCATTTTCATGGCAGATGATCAGGTGCTGTGAACTAGCAGAAAGAAGGAATGCCAAATTTAATACATTTTAGTGCAACAACTGAAAGTGTAAGATCAGCCCAAATTTTAAGGTAGAAGCCACTAGGAAGTGGCATGGAAAGATTTGCACTGCTTATATCAACTTTTCTCCTCCCCACCACTCATGCCCTGCCATCAGAGATTCATTCCAGACAAGGTTCATTGGATAAAAAATAGCAGTAGGGATATTAGCAGTAGTAGGAGCCAGAGTAAGTAGCATTGGTGGTGATGGGCTGGCAGAAATGATGGTGAAGGGGCTTCCGTGGCAGCCTACTGGTTAAGACTCTGCATTTCCAATACAACGGACACAGGTTCCAACCCTGGTCAGGAATTGAGATCCCAGAAGCCACACAGCAAGGCCAAAAAATAAAATTTTTTTTAAAAAAATGATGGTGAAAATAGTTAGCATTTGAGGGCTAGCTTGCAGCTACAGCAATGTGTCTGGCATTCCCACTGATGATCTTATTTGTGTCTCAGGACTCTTGGAGGTATTATTGGTGTTCAGTCCCTAAGTTGTGTCCAACTCTATGTGACCCCATGGACTGCAGCATGCCAGGGCTTCCCTGTGCTTCACCATCTCCCAGAGTTTGCCCAAATTCATGTCCATTGAGTTGGTGATGCTAACCATCTCACCTGTTATTATTCTCCTGCTCCTCAATGTTGCAGAGATAAGGCAACCAAGGTGGTATGGCTTACTCGATCTGTTCAAGGTCACAGTGTTTGCAAGTGTAAGAAGCCAAGCACTGTTTTGGCCCATTCCTTATACTGCCTCCCTGCAAAGTACAGCACACACATGGAACACGTGGCCTTCTGCTGGGGCACAGGCAGTTCTGTAGCACATGACCCAAGCTAACACCAACAAAACCTACGGTTGAAAAGACAAAAACAGGAGAACAAACCATGGCAATGCCTGCTCCTGGCAGAACACAGATCACCTGAGGCACTACCAGCAAAAAGACAAGATTGGAGGCACATCAGAAAGGAACATTACTGCTTTTCCTTCTCTCTAGGCTGGCCCCTCCTAAATCCTTTCCTTCAGTAAGAAAAAAGGGCAAAATTAAAAAATAAAATTCACAGGGTAACACATGATATACTACTTCCTAAGATAACTTCTGATCTTAACTGGTGATATACTTTCAATTTTAATATGTGATCATTTTTAGAGGATTAACTACTAAAAATGTCATTTTCCTTTTAAGTGTGGGTGTCTGATAAAGGTCAATACATGCAAATATGCTGATTCCTTCCAAGGCATTCCTTATGATTCAATCCTTGGTCACTCTGATTTCTGGTTTGTTCACACAGCCCCTTGCTCACTGATCCACAGATTCTTGCTCTGCTTTTGGTCAGAATCTTCAGAATACTGAGCTAAAACAGTGTCTGCCCTGAAGGAGGAAGTTAAGAAAGTCCCTGAGTCAAATCTTTCCAATGTGACTCCATTATATTATAGTGGATTCATAAATGTTAGACACGTCAGACTTCATATATGAGTACAGAATCGCACTGCAAAAAGAAACCTACTTATTAAAAAATATTTGGAGTTTTAGCCAAGAGATACTCATGCAGTTAACTCCTTAGGAATTGGGTATTTTATATGCTCAGGAATATTTACATAACTAAGCAAATTTTATGATACTTTATGATACAAATTTTATGATATTTTATGATATGTATCTAACATTCACAGAGACATGAAGATAAATTCTACAATTAAGTTGTTCAGTGTTTTTTCTGTGCTTGTGAAAAATATCACCCAACAAAGCCAGCAGGGGTGGGGGAAAGGGCTGAAGGAAGATATTTTTAAAATATACAAGTACAGAGACTTTCACTGGTGGTCACATGGTTAAGACTCTGCGATCGCAGTGCATGGGGTACAGGTTCAGTCCCTGATGGGGGAATAGACCCCACATGCTGAGTGGCATGGCCAAAAAATAAAATAAAATCACTTTCAAACTCATCTTAAAAAATGGTAAAAAAAAAAACAACAAAACCTTAAAAAAAAGAAAACAAATGTTAAAAATAAAAATGCACTAGTACAAAACATTTTAGATATTTTCATAATATTTGCTATAAGCAGTGAATATTGCTATTGATTACATCATGACACAGATAGTATATCCCATAAATGGAAAGTTGAGTCAACAAAGAAAATCTCTTTTAACTCACCCTTTCATAAGATTAAAGGAGATTAAGAAAAAAAAAAACAAAACCTACATATGATCCTTTCATTATAGATACAGAAAAAGAATTCAACACAGTTTAGCCAAAATTCATGAGAACATCTCTTGTCAAGCAAGCTCTAAAAGGCAGGGGAAAACTAAATCAAGTTTAATACTCTATGGTGAAATGGTAAAACCATTTCCTTAAAATCAAGAACAAGACAAGAATGTGTGGTATCACCACTCTGCTCAACATAATACTTGAAGGTCCTTATCTGTGCAGTAAGGCAGAAAAAAATAGATATATGAAAGGTACAGGGATCAAAAAGGAAGAAATAAAATCCATTTTTTATTATTTTCATAACAAACACAAAAGAAATATGAGACAATTTGTTGGACTTAATAAAAGTTTGGCACAGTTGCCAAATCAATAGACAAAATTCAACTGCATTCTAACACATCAGCAGAAAACCAATTTCAAAACATTGCTTTGATACTAACAAAAATATAAGACATATAGGAATAAATCAAGCAAAAGGGTGCAGTATTTTATGGGGAAAGTTGTACAACTCTACTGAAAGACATTAAAAAGAATTAAATAAATGTCAGGGCTTCCCAGGGGGTGCTAGCAGTAAAGAATCCACCTGCCGACTCAAGAGTCACAGGTTTGATCCCTGGGTGGGGAAGGTCCCCTGGAGTAGGAAGTGGCAATACACTCCAATATTCTTGCCCGAAAAATTCCATGGACAGAGGAGCTTGGCAGGCAACAGTCCATGCGGTCGCAAAGAGGTGGACTCAACTGAAAGACTAAGCACATCTGACTAAGCACACACACACACACACACACACACACACACAAAACCTGACAAAGATTCCACCAAAAAAGAAAACTACAGGCCAATATCACTGATGAACATAGATGCAAAAATCCTTAACAAAATCCTAGCAATCAGAATCCAACAACACATTAAAAAGATCATACACCATGACCAAGTGGGCTTCATCCCAGGGATGCAAGGATTCTTTAATATCTGCAAATCAATCAATGTAATTCACCACATTAACAAATTGAAAAACAAAAGCCATATGATTATCTCAATAGATGCAGATTCATGTTGATGTATGGCAAAACCAATACAATATTGTAAAGTAAAAAAAAAAAGAGAGAGAGAGCTAGACATAATTTGTTTAGGGATGACTGTGTTATAAAAATACCAATTATCCTAAAATCAACTCATAGATTTAATACAACTCCAAATAAAATTATGTTAAAACGGACTTCATCTACAAATTATTTTGGGCTTCTCAGGTGGCAAAGAATCCACCTACCAATGCAGAAGATGTGGGTTCGATCCCTGGTCTGGGAAGATACCCCAGACGAGGAAATGGCAACCCACTCCAGTATTCTTGTCTGGGAAATCCTATGGAGAGAGAGTCATGGCAGGCTACAATCTACAGTGTCCCAAAGAGTCAGACATGACTGAGTAAGCATGCACACAAATTATTTTTTAGTAAAGTGAAGAATATTACTTTTGAAAGGAAAACTATCATTCATCTAATTTTTGAAATTAGTAATTAGGCCCTTCCCTCATGGCTCAGATGGTAAAGAATCTGCCTGCGATGCAGGAGACCTGAGTTCTATCCCTGGGTTGGGAAGATCGCCTGGAAAGGAAATGGCAACCCACTCCAGTATCCTTGCCTGGAAAATCCCAAGGATGGAGGGGCCTGGCAGGCTACAGTCCATGGCGTTGCAAAGAGTTGGACACAACTGAGCACCTAACACTAAGTTTTATTTTAAAATAAAAATGGATGGATTCTTAAGTTATTTAATTAAGAACCACATCAAACATGTGGCAATGGTAGTTGAGATGCCCTAAGTGCAATCCTACTTTAAGATCTCTTTACTTTAATCACTGTCATCAGATTAAGAGGAGCCAAGATCCAACACAAAATATGCCCAAGATATTGCCATCAGGTAACTAACAAGCTAAACCAGCTATAAAGTAAAAGTGAAAATGAAAGTCCTATTCTTTGTAACCCCACGGACTGTAGCCCACCAGGCTCCTCTGTCCATGGGATTTCCCAAGCAAAAATACCAGAGTAGGTTGCCATTTCCTTCTCCAGGGGATTTTCCTGACCCATGGATCAAACCTGCATCTCCTGCATTACAGGAGGATTCTTTACCCTCTGAGACACCAGGGAAGCCCAAACAAGCTAAAAACCGCTTACAATCATTTGGATCTACCACAGTAAGAAGAGATCTTCCAAAGATCCTATAAAAAAAAAAAATCCTTGCCAAAAGTTGCTTGAAGGGTGGGGGGTGGCAACAGACAACATCTGCTCTTCTTAAGACCTTCCTGAGCTGTCTAATAAAACATTTGGGGCCAAGAAAAGAAAAGATCTTTTGCTGGCAAAAATCTTTAATTGCATTGTGATTCCCAATATTACAGAAGAACATTATGTATTTAAAGCTCTTGGAATTTCACATGGCTGTTTGGACAGACAAGGAAAAGGTGTTCTGTAATTTCACTCAGGGTTCTTATGCATACTCGGAGGGAGCCATATTGTTTTTAAGAAGGCTTTCATGTAAGCCACACTGATTTAATAAATATTTCCTCAGGTATAGATCATGACCAATACAGCTGATATTTGGGACTCTCTTACAAAAATGCCATTGGTAACTTTTTTAAAAGAATTCTTACATGGAATAATGTTAGTAATCTTAATAACTAATATTCCTCAAAAGTACAAAATGACCTAAGACTTTTTTCTATAAAACAATGCTTTAATCTTATCTAAACATAAAACCACTACCTTCTAGAGTAAACAAAACTATGCAGAAAATACAGAAAAGCATGAATAAGAGAAAAGTTCCAAATTCCCAGAGAAAACCACTGGTAAGATTTGCTTCATCCCTACAGATCCTTTAAAAAGTTGTTCAAACATGAACTTATACAGTTTTTAAAATTGGGCGATAAATATTTTTTATATTTGCTCTTTTTTTTGGGGGGGGGGGAGACGGGTTGAACCATATATCATGGATGTTTCCATGTCTAGAAACATGGAATTTTAATAAATTTCAGATACCCTTTCAATATTGTGATTAAGTTTTTCCTTTTGTAGAAGACAGCTGAAAAAACCTTTTAAAATTAGATATTTGATAAAGACTTTCTGGTAAAAACTACTTGTGGGAGGGACTTGCCTGGTGGTCCACTGGCTAAGACTCCATGCTCCTGATGCAGGGGCTCTGGGTTTGATCCTTAGTGAGGGAACTATATCTCACATGGCACAACTAAGATCTGGAGCAGCCAAAGAAACAAACATTAAAAAAAAAAAAAATCTACCCGTGGGAGAAAAACATAAATCTAACGAACAGGGGTGAAGGGGGCCTACCACGTGCAGAGTATATTGTTAACCTTGAGAGCAGGAAAAGCAGCCATTAAAATATGAACTTGTGAGTTTCTTTTCAGCTAACCCATTGCCATAGCTTCAATGGTGCTGTGCTCAGTCGTGTCCAACTCTTTGCAACCCTATGGACTGTAGCCCACCAGGCTCTCTGTCCATAAGATTTCCCAGGCAAGAATATTGGAACAGGTTGCTATTTGCTATTTCAGGGCATCTTCTCAGCCCAGGGGTCGAAACTGGGTCTCTTTACCTCCTGCACTGGCAGGCCGGTTCCTGAACCAGCTGAGCCATGGGAAGCCACAGCCTCAGCTCCTGACATTTGGAGTGCAGTTGAAATAAAGAGAAATCTTCATTGCCTTTTATGTGTATCAGAGGAAATGCTCTCTTTTATAATTTTTTAAAAAATATATTTAGTTATTTGGCTGCACTGGGTCTTAGTTGTGGCATGTGGGATTGAGTTCCCTAACTGGGGATGAAACTGGGCCCCTATTGAGAGCTTGTAGTCTTAGCCACTGGACCGCCAGGGAAGTCTCTCTTACAATTTTTAATTTAAAATTGGTCAACTATCCTCAATGAAATTACACACAGGCAAAGTAAACCTCTGGCAACCCACTCCAGTACTCTTGCCTGGAGACTCCCATGAGCAGAGGAGCCTGGTAGGCTGCCATCCATGAGGTCACAAAGAGTCCGATACAACTGAGCCATTTCACTTTCACACAGTGGAGAAGGAAATGGCAACCCACTCCAGTGTTCTTGCCTAGAGAACCCCAGGGACGGAGGAGCCTCGTGGGCTGCCGTCTATGGGGACGCGCAGAGTCGGACATGACTGAAGCGACTTAGTAGCAGCATGTCAGCTAGAGCTATGCCACAGGGGGGAAAAATTGGTGAAATAGTAGAAATGGAGCATAGATCTCAAATAACTTTCAAGATGTCACATGGTTCAAGAAAGACAAGGGAGTCAGACTCTAGGCAGGCTGAATGCAGATGTTCTGTCCTGGGTAAGGAAGGGGTTGAAGGTTTTCAGCCTGTCTTTAGACAGAAAAAATGACAACTGAGGGCAGACAAATGATGTGTGAATTTGACCTGCTTGTAGCATCAATGTGAAGTGATGTAAAAAACAGAAACCAACAACAATATTTTTTAATGTAAAAATCCTGCAGTTATAAAACGAATCAGTCGAACAAAAGTTAAGGGCAAATATGCTTTTTGTGACCCTCAAACATTTCCCTGTGTTTGTCCTGGTAGATAGGTGAGGCCAGTGAGGAGGTTTCCAACCACCCCAGTTCTGGAAACAGAGGCCCCTCAGAAGAAGGTCTCCCCAGGGTTGCAGTCTGCACACTGGGTTTTCAGTTTCTAAGTCATGTCTGTCTCTTTGAGACCACCCATGCGCTGTAGCCCACCAGGCTACTCTATCCATGAGATTTCCCAGGCAAGAATACTGGAGTGGGCTACCATTTCCTTCTCCAAGGGATCTTCCCCACCCAGGGACCGAATTCAGGTCTTCTGCATCTTCTGTCTGGCAGACAGATTCTTTACCACTGAGCCACCTGGCAAGTGTGTGTGTGTGGAGTGCCTGCAATTAGAGTTGTGATGCAATTGGAGTATTCGGGACCCATTTTTACAAGGCAGTACTGATTTTTAAACTGTAGATTCACAAGCAATAGCAAAGGTAGTAAGCAAGCTCCTGTATAGCCTTCACCCATTTCCTCACAGAGGTTACATTTCACATAATTACATCTCACATGATTACATAATCAAAATCAGGAATCTTTCTACTTGTAGAGGCTAGCTAATTATTAATATTTCTGTCTGGAGTCAAGAAAGTATGTGGATCTCATGAGTAAAATGTACTCTGGAAAATGCTCCTCTTTTAAAAAAACAAAACCAGGAATCCAACATTGGTGCAGTGTGTAGAGTTATAACAATTTACCACACATGTAGACTCACCAACCACTACTGTCATCAAGTTATAAAGTTTTTCCATCACCACAAAGATATCCCTCATTACAACCCTTTTATAGTCATGCCCCTCCATTCTTAATCCCTGGCAATCATTAATCTGTTTTCCATCTTTATACTTGTGTCATTTCAGAAACAGAAAAATGGAATCATGCAATATGTGACCTTCTGAGATTGGCATTTTTATTCAGCATAATGACCTTGGGATCCATCCAAGTTGTTGGGTCTATCAATTGCTCATTCCCTTTAACAGCTGAGTAGTGTTCCATGGTATGCATGTGCGACAGTTTGCTGAGCCATTGTCTGCTGAGGGACATTTTGGCTGTTCCCAGTTTGGGGGCTATTACAAAGCTGCCATGAACAATCATGTGCAGATTTTTGTATGCATACGTTCTCCTGCCTCTGGGAAAAATATCCAGGAGTGCAATTGCAGGTTGCATGGTAATGTTTGTTGGTGTTTAGTCATTAAATCATGTCCAAATCTTTGCAACTCCGTAGACTGTAGGCCAAGAAAACACACTGGTCATAGCAAACACCCTCTTCCCTACTTATTTAACTTAAATGCAGAGTACATCATGAGAAACGCTGGGCTGGAGGAAGCACAAGCTGGAATCAAGATTGCCAGGAGAAATATCAATAACCTCGGATATGCAAATAACACCACCCTTATGGCAGAAAGTGAAGAAGAACTAAAGAGCCTCTTGATGAAAGTGAAAGAGGAGAGTGAAAAAGTTGGCTTAAAGCTCAACATTCAGAAAACTAAGATCATGGTTCCATCACTTCATGGTCCCTTCACTTCATGGCAAATAGATGGGGAAACAGCAGCTGACTTTATTTTTCTGGGCTCCAAAATCACTGCAGATGGTGATTGCAGCCATGAAATTAAAAGACACTTACTCCTTGGAAGGAAAGTTATGACCAACCTAGACAGCATATTAAAAAGCAGAGACATTACTTTGCCAACAAAGGTCCGTCTAGTCAAGGCTATGGTTTTCCCAGTGATCATGTATTGATGTGAGAGTTGGACTATAAAGAAAGCTGAGTACTGAAGAATTGATGCTTTTGAACAGTGGTGTTGGAGAATACTCTTGAGAGTTCCTTGGACTGCAAGGAGACCCAACCAGTCCATCCTAAAGAAGATCAGTCCTGGGTGTGCATCAGAAGGACTGATGTTGAAGGTGAAACTCCAATACTTTGGCCACCTGATGCGAAGAGCTGACTCATTTGAAAAGACCCTGATGCTGGGAAAGATTGAGGGCAGGAGGAGAAGGGGACAACAGAGGATGAGATGGTTGGATGGCATCACCAACTCGATGGATGTGATTTTGAGCAAGCTCCAGGAGTTGGACATGGGAAGCTGCAGTCCATGGGATTGCAAAGAGTCAGACATGACTGAGCGAGTGAACTGAACTGGTGAGAGGGTTGAGATGGAGGCAAAATTAAGTGATCAACAGATGATAGTCCTGCTTCTCCAAAAATAATCATTATGCCAGAATATACTACTAAATAAATATTGGGAATATTCATCCCATTCTTTCTGTTTGTGTGTTGTAAATTACTGTGGCAAGACGGCCGTCCTGAAGCCTCCTCAAGGAACCATGCCGAAGAGGGAGACCCAAAGCAGGAAGGACTCTGGAATTGTCTGCTACCCTCTGCACAACAGAACAGATTCATTTCCCTGCTTCGCAGTCATAATATTATAAAGTGAGGGGAACATCCTCTATGCATACATTGCCTTCTTGGCTCAGAGTTGCCAGAGGATATATGCTTTAACTCTTACAGAATCTTCAGCCCCTGCCCAAGGCTACTGAAGTATCACAAACACCTCACAGGCTGTGATTGATGGACCTGACAGGAAAGGAGTAGGCAGAAGGACCAGGGGGCCAGGCACGACTTACGTAAACCCTCAGGTGTCTGGAAGGGAGCTATCACCCCACCCCACCCCCATCATCCTTCACTCTATCAGGCTCCAAATATTTTATTTTTACAAGAAAAAATTAGAAATCCACTAGTTGTGAGATTATGTTAGCTGATGTACAATGGAAGATCTTAATACACAATGGATAAACTGAGGAGACCATCAAAACTCAGTAAGGAAATCATTAAAGTCACAGTGGAAAAGTGGATACAGTATAAGACCAGACCATTCAAGAAAATAATACAAGTATCTGCTAAACAAAAGAAAATTACTCAACCTCACTAGAGATAAAAAGAAATACAAAACCAAAATAATGAGATGCTTTCATCAGCTATCAGTTTGGCAGATCACTTTTTTAAATGAATGACAAAATTAGAGGATGAAAATATATAGAAAAACAAGATATTTATAATGCCTCAGAATAGTGCCCTATAAGATACTTATTAATTACAAAGAGAAAAACATTTATGGAAGACATCACTGAAGCAGCTTAAAAGATGTGTGAAGTTAAAATTAGCAGGAATGGAACAAATCCACATTATGTGCATCCTATAATATCTTGCTTGTGGCATTCCAGCTAAAATGATAGAACCTGAATGGAATCATGAAAAAATATCAGACAAACCCAGGTTGAGGAATACTGTACAAAATAACTGGCTTGGATCCTCCAACAGTCAAGGTCAGAAAAGGCAGACTGAAGAACTTCCATGTTGAACTAAACAGGCATACCAATTACACACAATTTTTGGCTTTGTATAAGATCCTAGAATAGCAAAAAGGGATTAGTAGAGCAATTCATGAAAGCTGAATAAGGCCCATAGATTACATACTATTTCCTCATTTTGATAATTGTATTGTGGTTATATATGATGTTAACATTAGGAGAATACTGGTCAAGAATACACAGGAATGTTTTATACTATTTTTACAAACTTTTAAAAGTTTTATTTCAAAATAAAACTTAAAAATGCTTTAAAGATAATACTTGATGCTGTCCTTTATTCATAGAAACCTAAGTGTTGATATACAGTAGAACGTATAAACATACTATTGTATGTTCCTGCAATGCATACCAAAGGGCATGAAAGGTGTGCAGCTTATATGATTCATTTATATGAAGTTCAGGAGGAGCTGAGACTATGCTCTGGTGATAGGGGGAAATCAGTGGTTATCTGGGGGTGAGAGTGGTATTTTTTAAAAAATATTCTAACTACTTGGCTGTGCTAGATTTTAGTTGCGGCATGTGGGATCTAATTCCCTGATCAGGGATCAAACCCAGGCCCTAGCTTTGGGAGCTCAGAGTCTTAGGCACTGGACCACCAGGGAAGTCCAAGGGAGGTTTTTGAGGTTCTGGAATTGCTCTATATTTTCATCTGGGCAATAGTTACTGGAATCCAGACATATAGTTGTATTTATATTTATTATACTGAAGTTATACTGCACTTATACTGAAGTTATATTTAATAAGGGCTTCCCAGGTGGTTCAGAGGTAAAGAATTTGCCTGCCAGTGAAGGAGATGCAGGAGATGGGGGTTCAGTCCCTGGGTCTGTGAGTTCCCTTGGAGGAAGACATGGCAATCCACTCCAGTATCCTTGCCTGGGCAATCCTGTGGACAGAGGAGCTTGGCAGGCTACAGTCCATGGGGTCCCAAAGAGTCACACAACTGAGCATGCACATAATATATTATAATAAAGAAAAAGAAAATGTAAAAGAAGATAATAAATGCTGACAATAGACTAGCAGTCTTGGATTGCTGTTCAGAACAATAACTGAGATACATTTTCCAAAAAGCAATTTGGCAGTTAGTGTGAAGAGCTCTGAAATAAGCTTTTCTTCCAATTCTCTAGAAACAATTAAATATTTAAACTCCAGCTGAAGTACAAAGATAAACAATGAAACAATCAAAATACATAGTTAAGAAAATGCTTTAAAAATCTAAGTTACAATCATCTAATAAACTATAATACAAATATTAAATCATATAAAGACTATCCAGTGATCTGGGGAAACACTCATGATATGAGTGACAGAAACTGATCTCAGTGTTATACCTTCACAGGATGTTGATTATGTAAATATTCTATGTTTTCCAGAGATAAAGGGAAGTACTACTTTAAACCGCTAGTATTTTTCTCTGGGTTGCAGAATTATGACAGGATTTTGTTTTCTTCATTATACTTTTTAGTGTCTTCCACTGTTCCTAACACGAACATTCATTCTTTTAATAGTGGGAAAGCATAAACATTAATTTCAAAGTATCTAATAGCTTCCTGGTTGAAAAAAATCAGATCAAGATTCAGAAAGGAGAAACCAACTTCTTAATAGAGCCTCCTTTCACCTATCATGCTTTTAACAAAATCTTTGAAGTTCTACTTCACCGCCACATTTTAAGTCACCTATCATATCAAGACAGGATTTTTTTTTTTTAACTGCAAAAACAAAAAAAGTTCACCTATGCCCTTTCCCCGTCAATTAAGCCCTGGCCTCTCAGCTGCCCTGGTGACTCAGAGGGTAATGAATCTGCCTGCGATGCAGGAGACCCAGGTTTGATCCCTGGGTCAGGAAGATCCCCTGGAGAATGGAATGGCCACCCACTCCAGTATTCTTTCCTGGAGAATTCCATGGACAGAGGAGCCTGGCAGGTGATAGATAGTCCATTGGGAACCAAGGAGTGGGACACAACTGAGAGATTAACACACCCTTTTTCAGCTGCTAACATTCTACTCTCAGAAGCCCTCTTTCCAGGATCATCAACTTCTCCCCTCCTCAGTCCCTGCTTTGATGAGCCGTTTCCCATAAAATGCTGTGAGAACAAAGTTTTTGCCACTCAGAAAAATCAAAACATACCCAGAGATCAAGTTTCTCCTGTAGGCATGATTGCTAAATACACAGCATTAACAAAAAAGCAAGAATGAATCCGGTGTTTTGTTTCATTTTGTCTATTAAAGAGGTATAAAACTGCCACTTAGCATTTGAGGGACTAGAGGCAGTATTTCTAAATGGTTCCAAGAAACCAGTACTCCCCATTCCCAAAATTCCTAACCCTGCTCTCAAGATCTCAGGTGATTCACCTCTTTCCCTACTGCCATCCACCCTGGTGCACGCCCAAGGATTCTTTCTTTGTTTTCAAAACACTTTGCTAATTAGCCTACACTGCTTCAAGCCAGAGTCAAGAGGAAAACAAATGTGAATCACAGTCTTGCCGGATTTTTCAATATCTCATTTTCTTAATAGTGGCTCAGACGGTAAAAAATCTGCCTGCAGTGCAGGAGACCCAGGTTTGATCCCTGGATCAAGAAGATGTCCTGGAGAAGGGAACGGCTACACATTCCAGTATTGTTACCTGGAGAATTCCATGGACAGAGGAGGAATCTGGCGGGCTACAGTCCATGGGGCCGAAAAGAGTCAGACACAACTGAGCAACTAACACTTTCACTTTTTCATTTTCTTAATATGTAGAAAATATCTCACCAGGCAAGCCAGATTATAACAACCAGTGTATGCCCCAATTTTAGTATTTCCATAGCTTTCTAACAGAGAAAGGAGCCTTCCAAATGGGTTGCCAGGAAACGGTGACAGTATTATTTTCTTCCAGGAAAACTGTGTACCAAATAAAATGCAAGAAAATGCTATTGCTCGAGACATAATTCTTATCAGGACAACAGAAGATTTAATTATTAACTGTACCCACAGAAGCAAAAGTGCTTTTAAAATTGGGAAGTTTTAACCTCTTAATCGTAAATCAAAAGTTAAAATTAGATTAGACTTGCTATCAAAAGCCTTCCTAAAACAGTTACCTAATCACATTTTTAAAGCTGGCAGATGTTTCACCATCATCAACTTCTAGTGATACCCGAACTCCCTTTACAGTGTCCAACAAAAGAAAGCAAACCAATTTAAAAAAAAAAAGCTATTCATTAATTAAAATCCTTCATCAGTTTCCTGGATAAAAAGGAAGGCGCTAACACTTGAAAACACCATTAAGCTTAAAGGACACAGTCAGACAGAGTGGTCAAATGACCCCAGTTCTGACAGGAGACATCACATTTCTGCCAAGAAAGAAAAAGTTGTGCTCAGCACAGTTACATGCTTCATTCAACAGGGAGTGCCAGGTACCTGTTGACAGATTAATAGGTTCCAGGAGCATGTTAGCTTGAGGAGGTATAGGTGAGGAAGAGAAACCTGGCCTCTTCTCCCCTCTCCCCCCTACCCCAGTTCCAACTTCACAAAAAATGCTGGAACTAATGATTTAATTGTGATTATGTGCAAGTCTTCAGAGCACCAGAGACCAGCATGATCTGGCTGCAAGTGGAGACCCACTCAGGTCCCCTCCTGTGAGTTACATAAATCCTCAGAAGTTCCTGGGCTCCAAAATCACTGCAGATGGTGACTGCAGCCATGAGATTAAAAGATGCTTGTTCCTTGGAAGAAAAGTTATGACAAGCCTAGATAGTGTATTAAAAAGCAGAGACATTACTTTGACAACAAAGGTCCATCTAGTCAAAGCTATGGTTTTTTCCATCATGTATGGATGTGAGAGTTGGACAGTAAAGACGGCTGAGTGCCAAAGAATTGATGCTTTTGAACTGTGGTGTTGGAGAAGACTCTTGAGAGTCCTTTGGACTGCAAGGAGATCAAACCTGTCAGTCCTGAAGGATATCAATCCTGAATATCCATTGGAGGGACTGATGCTAAGGCTGAAGCTCCAATACTTTGGCCACCTAATGTGAAGAGCCAAACCACTGGAAAAGACCCTGATGCTGTTAAAGATTGAAGGCAGGAGAAGGGGATGACAGAGGATGAGATGGTTGGATGGCATCACCGACTCAATGGACATGAGTTTGAGCAAACTCCAGGAAATTGTGAAGGACAGGGAAGCCTGGCGTGTTACAGTCCACGGGGTGGCAAAGAGCTGGACACAACTGAGCAACTGAACAACAAGGACACAGACCGTGTCGGCCTCACCCTAAGCCACTCTGTCCTGAAAGACGGCAGTCCTCGAGCACCTCCCCTTCGGAAGTGGAGTCTACCCTTTAAGACTCCTGATGCTTTTACCACCCGTTCCCGTGGGCTCTCTGCCTTCCTACTGCTTTCTCTGTCATGAGACTTCTGCTTACGACCTCCTCTTTCTTTCTGAAGTCCATCACCTCTCTAACATTTATGTCCCTACCTCTGGGTCTTCCATTCAGACTCCCTAAGGGAGCCACTAAATTGGTTCCCTTAGTCACCCTCCATGATGCAGTATCCCAATTGGGTGAAGTTCCCATGTGGGGTTACATCATAAAATCCTGACCAGCCTAAACAGGCTGCCTTTGACTTAAGGGCTGATAGCTGATCCAATCAGCTCTCAGCTGTAATGATGGGGTTCCATGATTCAAAACATAGCAACTTGTGTCTTAAACCGCTTGTGGTCTCTTTCCTCCTAAGGCATTTTTAGGTGCAGAAGACACTCAAAGTATCACCAAGGACCCAAAACAGATACTAAGGCTTGATTTTATGTTAGTCTCATGTTTGATGCTATTTGACTATAACATAGCCATCTCTTTTTTAAAAAAATATATGTATACAAAGCTAACAATGTTGTGATAATTTCAAGTATACAGCAAAGGGATTCAGTCATACATATCCTTGTATCCATTCTCCTCCCTGCTTAGGGTTTCCCAGGTGGTACAGTGGTAAAGAATCTGTCTGCCAATGCAGGAGGTGCAAGAGATAAGTGTTCGATCCCTGGGCGGGGAAGATCCTGTAGAGAAGGAAATGGCAACTCGCTCCAGTATTCCTGCCTGAAAAATCCCATGCAAAGAGCAGCCTGGTGAGCTACAGACATGGGGCCGCAAAGTGTAGGACATGACTGAGCAAACGAGCAATCTCCCCTAAAATCCTCTCCCTTCCCACTGCATACTGAGCAGAGTGCCCTGGGCTATACGGTAGGACCTTCTTGGTGATTCATTTTAAATATAGCACTGTGTAAAAGTCAATCCCAAACTCCCTTAACTATCTCTTCCCCCATTCTTACCCCCTGGCAACCATAATTTCATTCTGTAAGTTTGTGAGTCTGTTTGTAAGTTCATTTGTATCCTTTCTTTCTAGAGTCTGCAAACAAGGGATGATATCATCATTTCTTAAATGCTTCAGCACTAGGTCCCTCAGTATGCCACACAGGTATCACCATTCAACCTCACACTCTTTCTCAAGAAGCACAGTGACAGCCTAAGAACCTTTCTCAACACCAAGTCTGAGTTGAAAATTCTGATTTGGCACATGGGATGAAAGTGATTTGCTATTCCCTGTCTGTGGGATGAGGTCCAAATTCTGCAGGAAGCCACACTTCAACTCTGGCTCTAGCCCAACACTACAGCCAATATAACACCAACTTCTTTACACAACTGGATATTCTTCATTTGTCCTTCCAGATCCACTCTCCATGTTTCTCCAGGGTGGGGCTGACCTTGAATTGCATCAGCCCAGGCTCCCTGGCTTCTGACTGAATTTGGAGGAAGAGAGGCAACTGTTGGCATAGGAGAAGGCATACAGAAAAGTTAGAAATAAGTTTCCCTTTCAGCTCCTGCCTGGTTGTGGCTGTTTCTCCACTAAAGGGCTCATTCCGGTCAGGGGCCTCTCTGATGCTAAGCTCTCCTTGGGTCTGGGGATACCAGAATGCCATCCTCTCCCCTCACTTTTTTAGGCTAAAGTTGTCTGTTTCAGGATGCTTCATCATCCCATGCTGATTTTCCCCATCTCTTCCTACAGCTTTGTAAAGGATCCCATCTTTGAACTTCTTCAACTGCTCATTCATTCCCCCTTTAAAAGTTCCCACATGTTCTACATTCTTCCCATATACTCTGCAGCCTGTTTTTTCTTTTTAATATGTATTCATTTTGCTGTGCCACGTCTTAGTTTCAGCATGCAGGATCTTTAGTTGCTGCGTGTGAACTTCTTACTTGTGGAATATGGCCTCTAGTTCCCTGACCAGGGATGGAATCTGGGCACTGGGAATGTGGAGTCCTAGCCACTTGTCCTTCAGGGAAGTCCCTGCAGCCTGTTTCCCCATCTTTAAACATCTTACCAATATGATACACTGGTTAAAATACTAATGTGCTATTTTTAACCAAGATCCATATTTTACTCAGATGTCCTTAGTTTTTACTGAATGCTTTTTCTTTTTTTTGTTCTGTTCCAAGGTCCCATCCACGACTCCACAATTACACTTCTTCATCTATTGCCTTAGTTTCCTCTTGGCTATGACTGTTTCTCAGACACCCCTTATGATTGATGACCTTGACAGTGTTGAAGAGGACAGGTGTTTTGTAGAATGTCCCTCAACTGGGATTTGCCTGGTGTCTTTCTCATGATTAGAATGAGAGTTTGGGGGAAGAAGGTCACAGAGGTGAAGTGCCATTTTCAACATGGATCAAGAGATTATCATTTCAATGCACTCCAAGAGCACACGCATCAACATGACTCACTCATCACTGCTGACATCAGCCTGGATCATCTGGCTGAGGTGGCATTGTCAGGTTTTACACTGTAAAATAACTCTTCCCCCCCCCCCNCCCCCCCCCCCCTTTCCATACTGTACGCTTCAGAAGGAAGTCACTATGTGCAGCCCACACTTAAGGAGAGGGAAGTTATGATTTCTCCCCCTGGAGTAGAGCCTATGTTTCCTTTCTTCCTCCGTTCCTTCATTTCTTTCTTTCTTTTTTTTCTTTGTAAATTGCAGTAAAATATGGTGGCTCAGTTGGTAAAAAAATCCACCTGCATGCAGGAGACCCAGGTTTGATCCGAGAGACAGGAAGTTCCCCTACAGAAGGAAATGGCAACCCATTTCAGTATTCTTGCCTGGAAAATTCTATGGACAGAGGAGCCTGGCAGGCTACAGTCCATGGGGGGGCAAAGAGTTGGGCCTACTGAGCAACTAAACCATCACTACTATATATAACATAAAAGTTGCCATGTAATCATTTATAAAAGTTTCAGTGACTCCTTATCAGTAAACCATCTGTCTCCTGCTGGGACTCTTTTTATGCCAAGATGAACTTATCACTACTCACCAAAAATAATAGTAATGTGTCTTTATGTTTCATTACATGAGATTTCCACGTAAGAAAAACAGAGTCTCACATTTTCAACTATTTGCTACCTACTGCTCTTTAAGCCTTGATTCAAGACATCATGGGTTCCCCAATAGAGATCACCATGACTCCTGCTCTTGTCTTCCTGACCACCTATTTCTCCTTGAATTTTAGTATTTGCTGCAATGCAGTATTTTCTTGGTGGCTTTCCCAGGGCAGGAACTAAATCTCCTTTATCTTGTAACTTTAAGGCTGAGAACTGTCCTAGAAACACAGTAGCTGATCAATAAATGTTAGCTGGAAATCAAGGAAGCAAAGATGAGACAGAAGCAGAGATGGCCTATATTCTCCAAAGAGTAAAGAGACTGTTAATATCTAAGACTGGTGAGGGTGTACGAAAAGCTGCACTCATAGCTATGTATCCCTCCACCCTTTCTGCATGACAAGTTGGCAATACTTACTGAAAGCCATAATATATACATATTTCTACCCAGCAATTACAAGACTGGAAATTTAAATTAAAGAAAGCAATCAAAGACCGACATCAGTCTTGGCAATGATTTTTTGGATTTGACACCCAAAGTGGAGGCAACAAAAGCAAAGAGAAACAAGATGGACTACATTAAATTAAAAGGCTTCTGCATGACAAAGGAAACCTGGGAAGCCTTGAGGGCATTATGCTAAGTGAAATAAGACAGATGAAGATAAATAATGTATGATCTCACTTATATGTGGAATCTAAACAACAAAAAACAACTCACAAATACAGACAACTTGATGGTTGCCAGAATGGGGGTGGGGCTTCCCACATGGCTCCATGGTAAAGAATCTGCCTGCCAATGCAAGGAGATACAGGAGATGTCGCTTCGATCCCAGGGTTGGAAAGATCCCCTGGAGAAGGAAATGGCTACCCACTCCAGTATCCTTGCCTGGAGAACCCCCTGGACAGGGGTGCCTGGCAGGCTACAGTCCATAGGGTCACAGTCGGACACGACTGAGCATGCATACACATGCACTCAGAGGTGGGGGGTGGAGGACAGCAACGAGCAAAATAGATGAAGATGGTCAAAAGATACAAACATCCTGTTAAAAAATAAAGAAGTCATGAAGATGTAATGAACAGCATGATAACTATAGTTAATACTGTATCGTATATTTGAAAGCTGCTGAAAGAGCAGATCTTAAAAGTCCTGATCACAAGAAAAAGAACTGTAACTCTGTATGGTGATGGATGTTACCTAGACTTACTGTGGTGATCATATCACAACATATACAAATATTGAATCATGTTGCATACTTGAAACTAATAAGTTGTGTCAGTTATATCTCAATTTAAAAACAAGACTATGGGAACTTCCCTGGTGGTCCAGTGGGAAAGAATCTGCCTTGCAATGCACGGAACGTGGGTGGGTTCAATTACTGGTTGGGGAACTAAGACCCCATGTGCTTTGGAGCAACTGAACCCATGAAACAATGAAAGAGCCTGTGTATAGCAACTAAGACTCGATTCAGCCAAATAAATAATAAATATTTTTAAAAATAAATAAATAAAAACAAGACTACCAAGATATGTGGGGCTTCCCCAGTGGCTTAGCAGTGAAGAATCTGCCTGTAATGCAGAAGCTGCAGGAGACATGGGTTGGATCCCTGGGTGGGTAAGATCCTCTGGAGAAGGAAATGGCAAAACTCCAGTATTCTTGCCTGGAAAATCCCAGGGACAGAGGAGCCTGCAGGCTACACACACAAAAATAATATTTTTAAAGCAGAAACTAGAAAGAAACTAAAGGCTTACCAAGAGGTCGACTAAATTATACTACATCCATGCTATAAAATTCAGGTTGAACATTTACCAGGTGATTATCTTTGAGCAGTGGTATAATGGACATGGGTTTAATTTTTTCTTTGTATTTTTTCCCATATTTTCTCGTTTGAACCATATCTGCAACTAGGAAAAGAAATGATCAAATGTACCTTTTCACAGAGGCTTATTTTGCCATTTCCAACCTGAGCATCCAGCTAAAGATAATCAAAGCTTGAAGGCTGATCGTTGGAGTTTAAATATAATCAAGTCAAAATGTCAATAGACACCATGACTGCTGCTTCCAGCTATCACTACCCTTGTCCTAAACACACTAAGGGAGGTGGGTCCCAGGGAAAGAGAATTCAGAGCTTCCTACACCTGTTTGCCAGCTTCTCTGGGGCCCCAGACTTCACAGGTGACTCAGTGGTAAAAAATCCACCTACCGATGTAAAAGACAAAGGAGACAGGTTCAATCCTTGGTTTGGGAAGATCCCCTGAAGTAAGAAATGGTAACTCACTTCAGTATTCTTGTCTAGCAGATCCCATGCACAGAGAAGCCTGGCGGGCTAGTCTATGGAGTCACAAAGAGTCAGACAGGACTTGGCAACTGAGCACGCATACGCTGGGGCCCTACTTCTGGCCTGGATCCTAGACATTGGTTTTTTGCTTATTTGTTTTTTTAATTTTTTATTTAACTGCATCAGGTGTTAATTGTGGCATGTGGGATCTAGTTCCCTGACTAGAGATCAAACCTGGACGCCCTGCATTAGCAGTACGGAGTCTTAGCTGCTGAACCACCAAGGAAATCCCTGTTTGTTTTGTTTTTAAAGCTTCTCTAACTGACTGTAATGTATAGCCATAGTTGGAAACCCAAGGTTCTATTCCACTCTACTCATTTTGAGGATGGACAACAGAGGCCTGCTGCTGCTGCTGCTAAGTCGCTTCAGTCATGTCCGACTCTGTGCGACCCCAAAGACGGCAGCCCACCAGGCTTCCCTGTCCCTGGGATTCTCCAGGCAAGAACACTGGAGTGGGTCGCCATTTCCTTCTCCATGAAAGTGAAAAGTGAAAGTGAAGTCACTCAGTCGTGTCCGACTCTTCAAGACCTCATGGACCGCAGCCTACCAGGCTCCTCCGTCCATGGGATTTTCCAGGCAAAAGTACTGCAGTGGGGTGCCATTGCCTTCTCCCAACAGAGGCCTAGACAAGTTCAAAATGACATCAGCACAGAGCTAGACCCTGGTCCTTTGCACTTTAGCAAGCCAATAAAATTAAAGGTGGGGTTTTATAGATTGACAGTCTTGGAGGACCCCAAAAGTTTTAAGAGGAAAATATGGATGGAGTGCAAAGACTTCTAAAAATAACCTACTTATCAAATAGTATTTATTGAGCACAGTGCAATTTGGAAACATTAACCACAGTCTAACGTAACAATGGGAAAGGCACTACAAAATCTAACTTGATGCAACTGTATTGAGCAAGCAAACAGGACAGAAATTAAAATACCATTGTATTCAAGGTTGCCTTTACTCCACAACAAATAAACATAATTCTGTCCAGGCCTTTGTCCCCCACTTAGTTGGGTCCAAAGACCCCTGCCTAGTGCTCCTGGTGACTTCCAAGACTGTCCTCCTCTGGTTACCCTTGCAAACCAGTTACCTTTACAAACCAAGAGCAATAGCTCCTCTTTCCATTAAGTCTCTATCCTGACTGAGAACAGTCCCAACACCTCACACGTCAGACAGAATAAGGCCTCGTCGAGCTGGTTTCCCAGGAAGGTTCACATGTAGAAAGCAGTTTAAACATAAGTCATGGATCTGACTGTGTAATATCAGGAAAGTCCTCAACAAAGTATTTAACTCTTTAGGACTCAAACGTTTTCTGTCTGTGACACGTAGGCCCACTGGGAAATCTATGAGGTTCAGTCTAATTTATACTATGACAGCTCTGTGCAAGTTCAGCCCAGCCTGGTTTGTAAATGATGTAGTTAATCTTTAAGCTAGAAGTGTGTGGTGTTACAAGAATGTGTAAAGGAAGCCCTTCTTCATTTTCCTACTTGTCCCTGCTTTATAAGCACTACAAGAAATACAGAAAGTATGAAAGATAAGAAAAAATTAGACTTGGTACTATCTGAAGTCACTCAGGGGCTTCCCAGATGGCTCAGGGGTAGAGAATCAGCCAGCTGCAGGTTTGATCCCTAGATTGGGAAGATTCTCTGGAGGTGGAAATGGCAAGCCACTCCAGTATTCTTGCCTAGGAAATCCCATGGACAGAGGAGGGTAGAAGTCTCCATATAGTCCATGGGGTCGCAAAAGGTCAGACACAACATAGCAACTGAACAACAACAAAGCCACTCAGGGAAGAAAACAACTTCTCTGTTGTCTGATATATCTTAAATCAATACCCTGGTGCTGCCTGACTTCTAGATTATGTGGAAAAATTTGATTTTCAATATTTATACTTCAGTTTTTAAAAATCTTCAGTTTCTTATCTTGAATGTTGAACACTCTCTTTGTCATGATATAGCGAGTGAACAGTGTTGGATGGGAGGGGGGAAACCCTACCATTTGGTTCACTGAACACCCAAGCAGTAAGAAGATACTTCTCTGAAAAAAAACCTCCTTGTTTAGCTTTTAAAGGGCAATTTTATATTGCAATCTGCACTCACTTATTTATAAAATTCACTGAGCTCTCAGGCACCAGGTCATGAGGAGCAAATAATAAGCACTGTAGACAAGTTTCCTGCATTCTTAGAGCTTATCATCGCCTGGAAGAGGCTAGCAATCATCAGATAGCCACAAAGTGGTACGCTAACCCACGTGATAAAGGCTGTGATGAAAACTGGTAAGAAGAAAAGAGAATCTATAAAAAGAGGAGGGAGATTGGAGAGTGAGTGAAAGTGTCTCCTGAGGAACTGACCTTTGAAACCGAAGGATGAGTAGGAGTTTACTCAGAAGATGGACAGGCAATTCAGACAAGCCACAAGCCAGGCAGAGGCCAAGGGGAAGAGTAGCTAATTGGAGAGAAGTTTTGTCCGCTGTCCCTTTAAGGTACTATCAATTATCTGAGGGCAAGTATGCAATCATCTTGCTTTGGGAACTCCACCTGTACTTGCAAAATATGAATCTTCCCAAATCACTTGATACCAACCCACCTTTAAAAACATCATCCCATTATTTATCAAGTGCTCTCATTTTTTTTGCCCATTGCATGTGGGGATTTCTTATCATGAATTTTTAACCCTCTTACATGATCTATAGTGAGTGAGGTCCTGTGTAGGATGGAAAGGGGATTGGAGATCTAAGTATACATATAGCTGATTCACTTTGCGGTACACAGCATTGTAAAGCAATTTTACTCCAATAAAAAAAAACTGTTTTAAAAGAGGAAAGAAAGGGGATGATCCTTTCATTTCCTTCACTGAAAGGAGCAAGATAACTCCTTTCTACAAGGAAACTTGCTCCTCTTGCTTTTAAAGGGCAGGAGGTTCCTTTTCCAGATCTGGAAGTTAAATGACTAAGGGTAAGGTTTGAAACGGTTTGAGAAATACTAGTGGAAAACTGTGCTCTTCTTCAGCTCCCTGGACTAAAGAAACAGAGTAGATGCTAGAGGAGAGAGCAACAGGGAGCAGCCCATGCATCTACCTGTGGATATAAACTGTGTGCCCAGAAAATGCCAGACAGCGTTTCAGGAATGAGGCAGGTTCTTAATCTCTCCTCTCTGCACCATTTTAAAGAGAAAGCAAGAGGAAAGGGGCAGGGGCTCTCAAAGGTCTCTAAAAGTTTCTGAGTGTCCTGTGGGATGGAGAAGGAAACACAAAAGGAGAAAAGAAAATATCACGGAGGAAGATTTCTCTGGAGTGAAACCCACCGCCCACCCCCACCCTCTAATTAAATCCTACCATTTAACGCCCACAGTATTCCATTCCCCGTGAAAGCCAGGTTCTTCAAAATCTACACATAAACACATGACACCTTCCTGTCATCAAAACTTCTAGGAAGAAAAAATGCCTGGTTTCCTCCTCCACCACCAAGACCACCACCCCCATCAAAGAGTTGAAATCCATTCTTTCCTTTTTCCTTTGTCACACTTTCCACCTCCCCTGCGGGAAGGGCACAGACGCTGTCCGGGCCCAAGGTGTCTCACTGCTGCCAGGATTCCACCCTCCCAGAGGGTAGCCCTGCGCCCTGGCACGCTGGCATCTGCAGTCTGTCTCGTCTCTCGCTCCTGGAGTCCTTGTGCACTGCGCCGATGCGCTGGCTTCCCAAAGCCGCAGTGGATTGTATAACCACACCGTGCAGCCTGAAGGACAGTGTCGTGAGCCTCTCTCCTGACAGCATCTGTTCAGAGTCACTTGGTGTCAGCTAAAAAGAGACCCACCAGGCCGGCGGGACCCCAAGACTCTAGGGGAGGGTGGGAGCGAAGCGCGCTGTCTGTACAACAGCACTGTTGTAGGCGGTGGGGTTGGTAAATCTCTCCAGCAGCGGTATTTAAACCCGCAATTCTGTTTGGAGAGCCGGCGGTGCAGGACGGTGAGGAGCAAGCGGAGTTCTACTGCACCATCTTAGTGTGGATCAAACAAAGGGGATGGCGCGGAAACTCACAATGAGGGAGAGGGGAGTCGTCGGAATTTCTCCCCAGCGAAGTCTCTCCCGAAAATGACAATGACATCTCCGCTCCTCTTTCCAATTATGTAACTCTCATACATTTGGAAGAATATACATGAACATATACTTAGGACGGCAGAAAATCTCTAAAGAGACTCTTTAAAAAAATCTCTAAATAGCTTTAGCTCAGGGTCCATCTTAACAGACCTAGTTGTCACCTGGCAGCGTTAGAGGGTGTCATCCTAGGGGTGGGACTCACCGCGCGGACAGCCGGGTCACCACCGGGGACGCGGCCCTCTCGGCTCGGCAAGGATCGCCGGAAGCCCCTCGCCGCGTCGCGGGGTCGGCTGGACCTACCAGTCCGCAGGCTGCAGATCGATCTGCCCCCTACACCCCCCCCCCTCTGCGAACACCTGGCCCGTGGTTACCTGTGGGGCCGCCAATCTCCGCAGCCCATTGGCCGGCTCCCCGGAGCCCTTGCCTTTGGCGGCGGGGAGATACCCGAGCTCGGGCGTCCGCGCCTCGCCGTCCGCGGGGCCCGCGCCGTTCTCGGTGGGGCCTTCATCCGGCGCGGGGAAGAGCCCGCAGCGGCGCTGGAAGCGGGCGACGAGCTGGGAATCCTGCAGGCTCCAGAGCAGCTCGGCCATGGTGCTCCCGGAGCCGCCGCCGCCGCCGCCCGGTGCCCTCTGCTCGCGCCTTCCCTCGCGCCAGGCTGGGCGCTCGGGGTGGCTGGCGGGCGGGCGGAGCCCGGGGCGCCAGCCAACAGGTGCGCCGCTCGGGTCCTAGCGCCCGCCCCCCGCGCGCGGACGCCCAGGTGTTCGCCTTCACTTTGCGCAGGGCACGTCCCGTCTCCTTTCCTTCCGGCGGGCCCGAGCGGACTCGGGTGATCTCTGGCGTCCGGCAGGCTCGGTACTGGGCGACAAGGTAGAGGTGTCGGCTGGTGCATAAGTGCCACCTAATGGGGAGCGGCCGCGCACGTGTGGATCTGCGTGAGTCCGCTTGGCGCGCACTAGCCGATCGCTTAGGGACCTTCCTCTTCACTATTGATCTCAAAGAGAGGTGAGATTTTCCACCACCCCCACCCCCAACTCCCCGTATCCAGCCTCTAGTCTCTGCCTTTACCCACTTCTGGCAGGGAGCGCGAGCCCCGCTAGAGAACATTTCTTGAGTTCTTGCCAAATTCTGCGTGATGTCGCATCTCCCCACAGTCCCAAACTTCTGCGACATTGCTCAAGAACCAACCGAGTGGGTTTCAAGTGGATTCCGAGTCATCCTCCGCCACCCTGCCCTTGCCCTTGTGATTTGGCAACTGGGGAACACCTAGGAACACATTCTTTCTTTCTTGGTGTTCCGCATTAAGAAAGATGGTGCTTGCCCCTCCCCCCGACTCCCCCCCACCCCGCCCCCCTCTGCCTTTAGACACTTGAGACCCAAAGAGAACAAGGTGTTGAAGGATCTGGAGGAGGAGTTGACTTCTCCCCGCACCAGCGCGGGCTTTAGATATCTCAGCAGAAGAGCAAAGAAAACATCCTGCCTGTCGACCTTGATTTTGCCTTCTCCCTCCTGAATCCTCTCGAGACTGCACTTCCTCACAGAGAAAGCCAACAGTCAAATTAGGCCCAGCTGACCAGCCTGCAAGGAAAGTGCAATTCAATCCTTCTGTCTTCAGTCTGCAGCTGAAGCCTGGGGTTTTCTGGTAGCCCCTGTGTAAAGCTGCTAGGTATTTGGTTGCACACATGACTAGGGAGGCACACCTGCACATCACCGACCTTGTTTATCCAGTTGTCAGTTCAGGCCAGGAAGTCTTTCGGATGTAGCCTTCAAGGATGACATGGTCTCCCCTGTGTCTGCGTTTCTGCTCTTCTTCCCAGTCCTGTCTGGCAAGCAAGATCAAGGTGGCTGAGAGAGCAATAAAATTCTTGGCAAATAACCATTTTCTACTTAATTTACAGAAAAGACACAGAACTGCTGGCCCAATAAGGCTGTGTCACACAAAGAGAGCTCAGTCCTAGAAGCAGAAGGCTCCTCTTCCGTCTGCTGTGGTCATTTACAGCCACTGGGACCAAATTCTGGAGAAGGTAATGGCAACCCACTCCAGTACTCTTGCTTGGAAAAATCTCATGGATGGAGGAGCCTGGTAGGCTGCAGTCCATGAGGTCTCGAAGAGTCGGACACGACTGAGTGACTTCACTTTCACTTTTCACTTTCATGCATTGGAGAAGGAAATGGCAACCCACTCCAGTGTTCTTGTCTAGAGAATCCCAGGGACGGGTGAGCCTGGTCGGCTGCCTTCTATGGGGTCGCACAGAGTCGGACACGACTGGAATGACTTAGCAGCAGCAGCAGCAGCAGGGACCAAATTCTGTGGGGTTTTCTCTTTATTTTTGGCTGTGCTGGGTCTTTGTTGCTGAGCATGGGCTTTCTTGAGTTGCGGTGAATGAATGGGGCTACTCTCCAGTTGTGGTGCCAGGCTTCTCATTGCAGTGGGTTCTCTTATTGCAGAGCATGGGCTGTAGACGTGAAGGTTCAGTAGTGGTGGCACAGAGGTTTTAGTTGCTCCCCAGCATGTAGAATCTTCTGGGACCAGGGAATGAACCTGTGTCCCCGGCATTGGCAGGTGGATTCTTAACCACTGGACCACCAGGGAAATCCTGTGGTTCTGGTTTTAAAGTAGGAATTGTGGCTTAGGACCTTTTCTTTTTTATATAATAAAGAAATATGCTTTCCCATGAAGACACTTAAGTTATATAGTTCTCAAATTTGATGTTGTGATTTCCCTTTCTCCCAAGTAGTAGAGTCAAAGCCAAACATGGCATAGGGAGCACAAGGCCAAAAAAATGCATATTCAGACAAGGCATTTTTATCCCCTTGGGGACTAGGTATTAACCCCAGCTTCCAGTGACTTGTGACATCACTGTGGGCCTCAGTTGCCTTCCCTGATGGAATGACATTCCTTGGTTCTTGTGTGTGGCAGTCCTTGTCTTGAGGCAATATCACACCATCTCCTTCTTTGTTGTCACAGAGCATTCTCCCAGTGTGACTCTCTGTGTCTAGATCTCCCTCTTCTTACAGGGACACCAGTCCCAGTCTTTGGATTAGGGTCTATTCTAAACCAGTCTGGCGCATCCTAACATGATTACATCTGCAAAAATTGCATTTGCTCCACATTCACAGGTTCTGGGTGCACATGAGTTTGGAGCAAATGTTACTCAACCCAGTTAAGTGTCGGGTTGGCCAAAAAAGTTCCTCTGGGTTTTTCCCACAAGATGTTATAGAAAAATATAAATTCCGTGTTACAAATTATAAGCTTTTTGGCCAACCCAATTCTTACTCTGTGCCAGGCATGTGCTTAGTACTTTCACACCATAACTAATTTAATCACATTTTATCCTCCCAGTAGCCCTCTGAATTAACCACTCATCCTTCATGTATTTGACAATTATGCATTTACTAATGTCAGACACTATTCTAGGACTGGGGATGCATCAGTTAAAAAACCAGAGCTCCTGGATCATGAAACTTATATTTTAGTAGTGTTAGTCACTTAGTCGTATCTGGCTCTTTGCGACCCCATGGATTGTAGCCACCAGGCTCCTCTAAGCATTCCCTGGTGGCTCGCGACCCCATGGATTGTAGCCACCAGGCTCCTCTAAGCATTCCCTGGTGGCTCAGAGGTTAAAGCATCTGCCTCCAATGCAGGAGACCCAGGTTCGACCCCTGGGTCAGGAAGATCCCCTGGAGAAGGAAATGGTAACCCACTGCAGTATTCTTGCCTGGGGAATCCCATGGACGGAGAAGCCTGGTAGGCTACAGTCCATGGGATCGCAAAGAGTTGGCCACGACTGAGCGACTTCACTTAGGCTCCTCTATCCATGGGGATTCTCCAAGCAAGAACACT
This sequence comes from Redunca redunca, assembly GCA_006410935.1. NCBI lineage: Eukaryota > Metazoa > Chordata > Mammalia > Artiodactyla > Bovidae > Redunca > Redunca redunca. The sequence goes on from SJYQ01000315.1 coordinate 590,222, forward strand.
GGAGTGGGTAGCCATGCCCTCCTCCAGGGGATCTTCCTGACCCAGGGACTGAACCTGGGTCTCCTGCATTGCAGGCAGATTCTTTACCATCTGAGCCACCAGGGACAGCTATTTTAAAAAATCAAATAAATCTGTACTTTTAGTGAGCGACAAATGCCATGGAGAAGCGCAAGGTGGTTGGGGGAGGAGGAAGACATGCAGGTAAGATGGTTACCTCCAAGAAGAGGATCTTGGTGCAGAGACCTGGAAGAAGAGGAGCCCACTCGATCCAGATCAGGAGAAACAGCAGTCCAGATAGAGGACACTGCACTTGTAAAGGCCTTGAGGCCACCAAAGCTTGGAGTATTGGACAAACCACTGGGAAAGGAACAAACTGGTAGTGTTGTAGGAAGGGGGAGGCCCTCCTTTAGGGCCCCAAGAGCGTGCTCTTGTCTAACACTCAGAATTGTCCAAGAAGACATGTGCTGACAAAGCAAGAGATTTTATTGGGAAAGGGCACCCGGGTGGAGACCAGTAGAGTAAGGGAACCCAGGAGAACAGCTTTGCCACATGGCTCCCAGTCTTGGGTTTTATGGTGATGAGATTAGTTTCTGGGTAGTCTTTGGCCAATCATTCTAATTCAGAGTCTTTCCTGATGGTGCAAGTATCACTCACCCAAGATGGATGCTAGCAAGAGGGATTCTGGAAAGTGGGCGGACACACAGTGTCTCCTTTTGACCTTTCCCAAACTCTTCTGGTTGGTGGTGGCTTATTAGTTCCGTATTCCTTACCAGGACCTCCTGTCATAAAACAACTCATACAAATGGTTACTAAAGGACCTGGCCAGGGTGGGCGGGTTCAGTCAGTGTGCTTCCCCTAACTGTAGGAGAGGCTTGAGTACAAGGATTGTCTTGGAAGAGGTGGGGTCTAGTAGGACCATTTAGACTATATGTACATAGTTGCTGAGTCGTGTCCAACTCTTTGTGATCACATGGACTGTAGCCTACCAGGCTCCTCCACCCATGGGATTTTCCAGGCAAGAGTACTGGAGTAGATTGCCATTTCCTTCTCCAGGGATCTTCCCAACCCAGGGATCAAACCGAGGTCTCTTGCATTGCAGGCAGACGCTTTACCGTTTGAGCCACCAGGGAAGCCCCAATAGGACCATTTAGACTATAATAAATAATAAAGAGTTAGGGGCTTCCCTCATAGTTGAGTCAGTAAAGAATCTGCCAGCAATGCAGGAGACCTGGGTTTGATTACTGGGTCAGGAAGATCCCCTAGAGAAGGAAATGGGAACCCACTCCAGTATTCTTGCCTGAAGATTCCCATGGATGGAGGAGCCTGGAAGGCTGCAGTCCATGGGGTCGCTGAGGGTCGGACACGACTGAGTGACTTCACTTTCACTTTTCACTTTCATGCACTGGAGAAGGAAATGAAAACCCATTCCAGTGTTCTTGCCTGGAGAATCTCAGGGACTGGGAGCCTGGTGGGCTGCCATCTATGGGGTCTCACAGAGTTGGACATGCCTGAAGTGACTTAGCAGCAGCAGCAGCAATAAACCACCACCAAACAGTAAAGTGAAACTGTTAGTCACTCAGTTGTGTCCAACTCTTTGCAACCCAATGGATTGTAACCCACTGGGCTCTTCTTTCCGTGGAATTCTCTAGGCAAGAATACTGGAGGGGGTTGCCATATACTCCCACTTTACGGATGAGAAAACTGAGGCTCAGAGATGGGAAACCTAACCAAAGCCACACAACTAAGTGCAAGAAAGTGAAAGTGAAGCTGCTCAGTCATGTCTGACTCTTTGCGACCCCATGGACTGTAGCCTACCAGACTTCTCTGTCCATGGGATTTTCCAGGCAAGAATACTGGAGTGGGTTGCCATTTCCTTCTCCAGGGGATCTTCCCGACCCAGAGATCGAACCCAGGTCTCCAAGTGCCAGAAGGAGGATTCAACTCAGGTTTTACTGACTAAAGCGTAATCTTTCTATTACTAAACCACATTCTATTCCTGGAATTTATCTTCACTCTTTACTTTTGTATTGAAAAGTTTTCCCAGTGTGTAGTGAGTGCTCAGTAAACACTTTGGGAATGTTGTTCTGGACTATGGGTACACCTCACAGTTTTTAGAGCTTTTGGACTCATTTGTAAATTTTTGCATGTGAATTCTACAACCCTCAGAGTCCAGTGGTTTTGAAACAGGAAAGAAGGGGGGGGCGGGGTAGGGCACAACTTTTTAAAGAATGACATAGCCTGAGGACACAATATAAACAGATTAGAATTAAATGGGTCCAAGATGGCAGACAAGTCAACTTTGATTGGACCTTTATCCTCAATCTGGAGAAGGAAATGGCAGCCCACTCCAGTATTCTTGCCTGGAAAATCCCACGGACCTCGGAGTCTGGTAGGCTACAGTCCATGGGGTCGCAAAGAGTCAGACACGACTGAGCGACTTCCCTTTCCCTTATCCTCAATAAGCAAGCTAAATGACACACCCAGAGGTTCCAGAATAGTCCCAAGTCACCATCAAAATACCAAAAAGTGGGCGGTAGCTGGATTCCTGGAAATCTGCACCCTTTGCCCCAAATAGTTGGAATAGTCCTCCCACCAGAGAAGGCAATGGCAAGCCACTCCAGTACTCTTGTTAGGGGAAGCAAACTGATTGAAACCGTCCACCCTGGCCAGGCATGAATTGTTTTATGACAGGGGCTCCTGATAAGCCACCACCAACCGGAAGAGTTCGGGAAAGGTCGAAAGGAGACGCCGCGGGTCCGTCCACTTCCCAGAATCCCTCTCGCTAGCATCCATCTTGGCTGAGCGATGCGTGCGCCACCAGGAAAGACTCTGAATTAGAGTGGCTGGCCAAAGACCACCCAGAAACTAATCCCATCACCATAAAACCTGATACTTTGAGCCACACAGCAGAGCAGTTCTCCTGGGTTCCCTTACCCTACTGCTCTCCACCCGGGTGCTCTTTCCCAATAAAACCTCTTGCTTTGTCAGCACAGGTGTCTCCTAGGACAATTCATTTCCGAGTGTTAGAGAAGAGCCGAGTCTCGGGCTCTGGAAGGGGTCCCCCTTCCTGCCTAGAAAATCCCATGGACGGAGGAGCCTGGTAGGCTGCAGTCCATGGAGTCGCTAAGAGTCGGACATGACTGAGCAAATTCACTTTCACTTTTCACTTTCATGCATTGGAGAAGGAAATGGCAACCCACTCCGGTGTTCTTGCCTGGAGAATCCTAGGGACCGGGAAGCCTTGTGGGCTGCCATCTATGAGGTCACACAGAGTCGGACACAACTGAATCGACTTAGCTGCAGCAGCAGCAGCAACAGTCCTCCCACTCATTAGCCTATGAAACTACCCAGCCCATAAAAAATAACAAAGTCCCATTTCAAGACCATTGCACTTGTCCTCTGCGATGGCCTGCACTGTCTGTGGAGTGTGTTCCTCTCTGAATAAATCTACTTCTTACCTATCACTTTGTCTCTCATTGAATTCTTTCTGTGATGAGACATCAAGAACTTGAACTTTATTAGGTCCTGAAACCAGGTCTGTGACCTCAGTGGGAAAACCGTGGGGTTTGGCTGGGCTCGAGTCCTGGTCTTGTGGGTTCGATTCCCAAACTGAGGTAAAGTTTCAGTTTTACCTCTGTTTTTGTTTGTTTTGTTTTTTTAAGAAAAGAAAACTGAGACTGAGATGTAAAATGATTTTTCCCAAAGTTAGAGAATTTATTAGATACTCTGCAGCGTCTGCCATTTCACAATTCTCTTATGGGGAGAATTTCCTTCCTTCTTCATCTGTACTCAGGGGATGAGAAAAGAGTGAGAGAGGAGATGGCAGCCATTTTTGAGCCACATGACCTGGCCCCCTTACCAGGGCCAAGTTGACCCTGGACTGTACACCACTTAATTTAGGATCATCAAATGCTTTCTCGGTAATTTAGATTCACAGACCTCTGTCAGTATCTGTTGAACTAGGGAGAAGAAAACTTAAAAAGTGGAGACCATGCCATGGGGCAGACAAGTGGTCTTGTTGCTGAATTCAAGCTCAGTCTGCTCGCCACACAACTAAGCCAATAATCGGGAAACAAGGTGTTGAGGCAAGAAATAGGGACTTGATTCATAAAGCGGGGCATCCTAGAAGGCAGGCTAGTGTCTTGAGAGTACCATCTTATGGTGAGGGGAGGGAGGGTGTCTGCATGCCAGTTTCTTTTATAGAAGAGAGAAAGTAAAGTAAAAAGGCCATTCATTTTGCAAAGTACCCCTTGTTTGAGCCAGCATGGGGAAGGGGATGTGTTAATTTCTTCTTTTCTGCAACCATTTACAGGTGGGCAGGGTCAGAATGTCTCCCTTCCTACAGAACAAAGGGTCTTTAGTTTAACATTCGGAACGGAGGGACAGGTTCCCTGAGGCAGGCCATTAGTGTATGCTGATAGCTAAAGACAGCATCCTTTTAGCAATTATAATAACAAAAGCAACAGTTAAAGTCAAAGACGCTGATGCTGGGAAAGACAAGGCAGGAGAAGAAGGAGACCACAGAGGACTAGATGGTTGGATGGCATCACCGACTCAATAGACAGAAGTTTGAGCAAGCTCCAGGAGATAATGAAGGACAGGGAAACCTGTTGTGCTGCAGTCCATGGAGTTGCAAAGAGTCAGACACGACTGAGCAGCTGAACCACAACAAAATCAAAGAAACAAATCCAACATGGAGTCAGGTTTCACTCAGCAGACTTACTGCAGAGTGCTCACAAGGGAGGAATAAAGCAGACAGGCACACAGAGAAGTTAGGCAATGCAGGCAATTAATCTGGAAAGACAACTCTGTGTTGGCACCTTGTTCCGGTCCTTGTGAAGGTCCTCCCAGCCTGGGTTCCCGAACTGTCCCTGAATCCTTCGTAGAAAATCCCCCATGTCTTTTACTTATGACCCGAAGAGCCCTAATTCAGACAGCCAGGAATTGGCAGAATAGGGAAACTGGAGCAACTCCTCACTTTCAAGTCACCATCAAGTGATTACGAAGCCCTACCCACGTCTTGCTGCTGGAGGTTTCATCTTGCTGCAATGGAAGCTGCAGATTCTGACTCCACCTCAGCCCCTCAGTGTGTTGGAAAGGGCTTCCAAAGAGATTAGGGAACACAGTGAGTCTATTGCTATTATTTCACCTCATGGTGACTCAAATTGCCTCCTGGGCTTGGGGAAATCTAGTCACTTTCTGTGGGGAGGGCATTCTGAAATCCAAACAAACTTCTGGCATGGAATCCTTTCAAGATTTGCAAATGACCACATATGTGAATTTGTTTTCTGGCAGTATTTTTAGGAATGATAATTTTATCTTTGCAGATACATAAAGTACTCAAGAATTAATAACTTTAGGAGATTAAAGATGTATCATTTGTTAACAAATTGATCAAAGTCCTAGGCTCCATGGACTGTTTAGATCACTGAGATTTTGAAATGCAAAGCACAGAACTGATCTTCCATTTTTCAGGGTACTTTTCTTTACTCTAATGAAAAACACTTTTTTCTATTAAGACAGTTTCAGTAAATCATCAAACATAAATTATTTTCTGGAGGCGGGGGACCTTTTAGACTGGGAGAAATTTCAGCTTAAAATCTTGCTTTGAAAGAAAACATTTACAGGTGATGTTCCTGTAGAGTGGGGGGCCGGGGAGGGGGCAGAAAGAGGGAAAGCAATAAGAAGAAAGACTAGGAGTCTTTAGTTTCCCCTGCAGCAAACAGTCAAGGAATGGTCCAGTTTGCACGCTCTCACAACCATGAATATTGATTAAGAGTTTCATTTCAGCCAGCGCTTCTTGGTTTGAATCCAGTTGAATCAAACCGTATGAGACTAAATAGTTTTCTCCGATGAGTTTTGATGGATTTTGACCACTTTATGAGGAATATTGTAGAGTTTAGTTGGCTCTACCCAACTAAAGAACTTGGGGGATGGGGGTTATCTCATGCCAACCAGTTTTAAAGGTCAGTCCTCTTATTCTGACTTATGCTTTGATGAAACATCAAACATCTAATGGAAAAAAGCAAGCCATTTCTTCTACTTCCATCAGGCTTGCATTGGGGTTGGTCAAGCTCATATGCAGAGAACTTCAATTTAAGACAAAGAAATTGTCTGTTTGACTGTTCACAAGTCATCTGTTAGGGTGGTCATTTTTATTGCTAAAGAATATTCCCTGTAAGTATCACTCATTGTTGAGTCCTTTCCAATAATCCACCAGGGCTTCCCTGGTGGCTCAGAGGATAAAGCGTCTGCCTGCAATGCAGGAGACCCGGTTTTGATCTCTGGGTTGGGAAGATCCCCTGGAGAAGGAAATGACAACCCACTCCAGTATTCTTGCCTGGAGAATCCCATGGACACGACTGAGAGACTTCATTTTCACTTCCAATAATCAGTTTCCCGGACACTTTTATAATATGATTCAATTTGTAAATTCAGTTAACACTTTCCAAGACTAGGTTTATTGAGTAGATCTAAGTAGAACCAGCAGAGAAGGCAATGGCACCCCACTGCAGTACTCTTGCCTGGAGAATCCCATGGACAGAGGAGCCTGGTAAGTTGCAGTCCATGGGGTTGCTGAGGGTTGGACACAACTAAGTGACTTCACTTTCACTTTTCACTTTCATGTATTGGAGAAGGAAATGGCAGCCCACTCCAGTGTTCTTGCCTGGAGAATCCCAGGGACGGGGGAGCCTGGTGGGCTGCCATCTATGTGGTCGAACAGAGTCGGACACGACTGAAGCGACTTAGCAGTAGCAGCAGCAGAAGTAGAACCATACCACTTAGTTGTCAAAAATTTAAAACCTCATCTACTCTGAAATAAGCTTCCAAATCTAAATGAAACACTTTAGGTTATACTTCACTCATATATTCAAATTCATGAATCATCTGTAAGCTACAGGTCGATTGAAAAACTTCACATTCATCTCCAATACACATTGTCTAATAAACAAAGCAAATCCCAGGATAATATGAAACATTAGGTATAACATGTTGATATTATGTGTAAAATGTTAAAATACGCATTTGTGTGCATGTATGCACATATGCATATGTGTGCACACATGCAAAAGAACTGAAAAGGCTCTGAGGGACTTGCTTGTCTGTCCAGTGGTTAAGACTCCAAGCTCTCAAAGCAGGGGGAAAGAGTTCGATCCCTGACTGGGGAACTGAGATCTAGCGGCCTAAAAAAAAAAAAAGGAAAATAATAGAAAAAAAAAGAAAAAGGAGGCCTGGGGTAAAGGCACCCATTAACTAAGAGGAGCTATTTCCTGGCATGGGATAGGAGCCAAAGGGAACTTTCAGTTTTTACTCTATGTACTGGAATTTATTTGAATTTTTCATAGATGTGTATTACTTTTGTAATTTAAAAAGATTTGTTGTCCTTTTGGACTTACCTGGTGGCGCAGTGGACAAGAACCTGTCTTCCAATGCAGGTGACAGGGATTTCATCCGTGGTCCAGGAAGATGACACGTGCCGAGGGGCAAGTAAGCCCATTCGCCTAAATTAGTGAGTCGCTGCTCTGGAGCCCATGAGTTACAATTACTGAGCCTGTGCTGTAGCTACTGAAGCCCATGCACCTAAAGCCTGTACTCTGCAAAAAAACACACCACCGCAATGAGAGGCCCATGCACCCCAAAAAAGAGTAGTCCCTGCTTACCACAGCTAGAGAAAAGCCCACGCAAAGCGATGAAGACCCAGCACAGCCCCATATCAATTAGTCAATCTAAGATTTGTTGTTCTTTAAAAACTCTTCTGACTGGTCAGGCTTGGTGAGTGAGGGAAGCCGGTTTTTGAGATGCTTATACAAATGAGATTATTGTAAGTAATTATACCAAGAGATTACAATCATTAAAAGTGGGCTATGAGCCACCAGATATTACTAGCATGCCTTTCTCACAAAGCTAGCAACATTCCTGTCAAACTCACCTGATAGACAAAAAAAAAATCATTTTTAGCATGTGGTCCAGGGACTTCTGCATTTCCGATTTGGTGACTTAATAAATCATTTTGTTATGGTAAGAGATTGGTGGGCAGTGGGGGATACAGTGTGGAAGACGGTGATCAAGTACCCAGGGACTCTATGGGATCTCCGTGTTCTTCATTATGGAGGGTAGGTTAATGAAGTTCCTTTCAGCAGAAGCATCTGTAGCTCTGACTGGTGTCTACAGTGGGCAGATGACTAATCCATAACTGGCCCAAGTGCACAGGACTCCCAGACCCACTGTGTATGAAAGCCCTGCCCATCAGGCCTGCCATATCACTTCAGAATCAGTGCTACCCCATGGCTTCAGCTGAGCCATCAGCAGTAGAGAGGTCCCTTAAGTAAAGTTTCCAGACTTAAGTCAGAGCTACAAATACGCAGGAAGAGACACCTAGAGCAGTGGCTTCAGAATCGAGCCCACACCATAATTTTAAAAAATGGAATTAACTGCATCTGATAAAGCTAGGTGGCACAGTGGTAAAGAATTTGCCTGCCAATGCAGGAGATGAAGGATACGTGGGTTCAGTCCCTGGGTTGGCAAGATTCTCTGGAGAAGGGAACAGCAACCCACTCCCATATTCTTGCCTGGAAAATTCCATGGACAGAAGAGCCTGGCAGGCTACAGCTACAGTCCCTCCATGGGGTAGCAAACAGCTGAACATGATTGAGCAAACACACAACATCAGATAATTTTGTGTGAAATATAGATTTATCAGTTCAGTTCAGCCACTCAGCTGTGTCTAGGTTGGTTGCTATCTAGGTTGCTCATAGCCTTTCTTCCAAGGAGCAAGCGTCTTTTAATTTCATGGTGGCAATCACCATTTGCAGTGATTTTGGAGCGCCCCCAAAAAAGTCTCTCACTGTTTCCATTGTTTCCCCATCTATTTGCCATGAAGTGATGGGACCAGATGCCATGATCTTAGTTTTTGAATGTTGAGCTTTAAGCCAACTTTTTTACTCTTCTCTTTCACTTTCATCAAGAGGCTCTTTAGTTCTTCTTCACTTTCTGCCGTAAGGGTGGTATCATCTGCATATCTGAGGTGACTGATATTTCTCCCAGCAATCTTGATTCCAGCTTGTGCTTCATCCAGCCTGGCATTTCACATGATGTACTCTGCATAGAAGTTAAATAAGCAGGGTGACAATATACAGCCTTGACGTACTCCTTTTCCTATTTGGAACCAGTCTGTTGTTCCATGTCCAGTTCTAACTGTTACTTCTTGACCTGTATACATATTTCTCAGGAGGCAGGTCAGGTGGTCTGGTATACCCATCTCTTTAGGAACTTTCCAGTTTGTTGTGATCCACACAGTCAAAGGCTTCGGCATAGTCAGTAAAGCAGAAGTGGATTTATGACTTCTCTTAAAAAATGAAAACTCTGATACCACTGGGCCAAGATTCACTGTAGCCACACTTGCCTAAGCTCAATGTCTTCTGCTTTCTCCAGACAGGGCATTATTCTAGGGTTTTCCACATTTCTCCCACTCTACTATTTTACCTTCTTCTTCCCTTGCTCATGTCACTGCCAACTTGGTACTTGAAGCATGTAGGATTGCCCTCATTGCATTTAAAACAAGGAAGGCCAGTGCAGTTCTCAGCAAAGCTGTCCACTGGGATCCCATCCCCCAGTCTCGGGGACTTCCCTGGTGCTCTCCATGTTCCCAATATCTGGGAGGCCAGGTTCGATCCCTGATCAGGGAACTAGATCCCCCATGCTGCAACTAACACCTGGCACAACCAAATAAATAAATAAAAATAAATACTTAAGAAAGAAAGAAAACACAGGAAATCACAGCCTCACCTTAAGAAATCTAGAAGGCAGTGGAGTAGACAGGATACAAATCTGTATCATTAAGTCTAAATGTAAATTTAGTCCTTGAATCTTCTTGCCTTTCTTAGCACAGTTAGTGACTGTCCATAAATGATCCTGTATTTCAGTTTTTTTGGAATATGTTTAAATTTCAACCATCCTCACATTTGTAGCACTTCTCTAAGGGTAAGTGTACCTGTTGGTAATTTTAATAGGAGTATGTTGTCTTGCTTAGAAAACAAATACTTATCTCCTCAGAAGAACGATGGACAAAATGTTATTCAACATTCTGCTCCTGGTGCTTTCTCATGCTTGTGCCTCCTTTGTGCGCATAATACCTTTTTCTATCCTCAATAAGGTTGGAGGGTAGAAGGATCCGGCAGTGTGGATTTCAGAGTCAGGAACACCCAAGTTCAAATCCAGGTCTCTTGGTCCTTAGGTAATTCTTTCTTCGCTGAGCCCAAGTTCACCATCTGTAAAACTGGGATATCATTCCATACCCTATTTTTCTTGAAGGCTCATTTCATGAAGTTAATGCAATGCTTGTTTCTTCCTTAGTTTCACTGTAACAGAATTTTCTCCAAACCCCTTAAATTTTTTGTATCTGCATCATCATTGAAATAGCTTGACTTACATCATTTAGCTAATCCAGTCTGTAAAGTGAGATAACAGCCTTTGTTGAAATACTGTAACACCCTGCTTAATGATAACATCTGTGATCAGGTGCAGTAGAAAACTACTTTCTTGACGATCAGCTGAAGTGATAAAAAGAGGAAAATAGGGTAATCAAACACAATTTGATTTCTGGACTGCCTACATTAATTCTAAATCATAGAGTCTTAAATGTTACAGCCTTTACAGTGTTTTTTTATAATTGATTTTATGTCCCATTGAAATACCAGTGTATTACTTAGCTAGTAAGTATTTGTGAAGGCTTATAAATCCACATTCTAGTCATGAACTGAGTTTATTAACCATGCTGAATACCGTTTGTATAAATGAGGTATCTGTGGATTTGGTGAACACCAGAAACAAGGCTGAAAGTAGAAGTGTTAGTCACTCAGTCGTGTCCAGCTCTTTGGGATCCCACGGACTGTGTAACCTGCCAGGCTGCTCTGTCCATGGAATTCTCCAGGCAAGAATACTAGAGTGGGTTGTCATCCCCTTCTCCAGGGGATCTTCCTGACCCAGGGATCTAGCCAGGGTCTCCCACATTGCAGGCAGAATCTTTATGGCTTGAGCCACCAGAGAAGCTTAAGAAAGGAGGCTAGAGAGTTCTTTCAGTTGTTTTGCAGATTGCCTCCACACAAGTGAGGTTTTCATTCATAAGAGTCAGGAAATTGTTCCTTTCTTCAATGAATACAAAATCTAGCCTGCCTTAAAATTTCAGTTTCTTTCTCTATTCTTGGCTAAGCTTTGGCCTTGGTGGTTAGTATCAGGGACCAGCATAGCTGAATCTGTTCCAACACCCCTGACCTAAGAACAATTAACTTCACCTGCCTCTCGTGGACTTCTAGAACAGAGTGGCTTAGCCACTGAGTCAGAGAGCAGGGTTCCTGGAGTCAAGGCCACTTCTGAGAGTCAGCAGGCAGGCGTCCCCCCCGCCACCTGCTATTGGTGGTACAGCTAAGATCGCAGACTTTTGCTGTGTGAATGAAGGAGGACAATTTGGGAGACTGTTATTCAAGTCAACAAAATTTTACCTTATAAATTCTTTTCTCTGTTTTCGTTTTGTTTTTGATATGTCTAAGTTCTCCCTTTATCACCTGCTGGAGGCCTAAAACCTACATTTGCCAAACTCAGTCTTGTTAGTCAAGTTCCAATTTATATTCCTTCCGAGAGAGAGGTTGGTGTAATATTTCAAAGTGAGAGTCAAGCAGAAGCCTTTTTGCTCTGAAGCCTGTTAAGTCTACTGTGGAGGCTTCCAGACCACAGACATGGGGCTTGGCAGCAGGTTCTGGGGTGTCTTACTTTGAACCACCCACTTCCTGTGATTCACTGCAGTATCCTAATTACCTATATGCCACTGGTGAATTCCCTACATTCCCCATTCTTTTTCAGTGCATAAAGAGCTTCTCATTTCTGTTTCTTTCTACATCACATAATACCGAGAGTAATGTACTAGTCAGAGTTCTCCAAGGAAACAGAAGCAAGGCCACTTGGCCATTTACTTTCTTTATAGACCTACATCTATGTGCTCAGTCGCTAAGTCCTGTCTGACTCTGTGCCACCCCATGGACTGTAGCCCGCCAGACTCCTCTGTCCGTGGGATTCTCCAGGCAAGAATGCTGGAGAGGGTTGCCATTTCCTTCTCCAGGTGATTTTCCCAACTCAGGGATTGAAGCTTCATCTACTGTGTCTCCTGCACTGGCATTTGGATTCTTTACCACTGTGCCACCTGGGAAGCTCATTTTTATCTATATCTATTTATAAGTATATCTATATAATTATATTATATATGTTATATGTAAAATACAAATACATAGATACATAAATGTATCTATATGATTTCTATATCTATATATATCACAGGGTTTATCACAAGGAATTGGGTCATGTGATTATGGAGGCTGGAAGTTTCCAGATCTGTAGTGTGAGCTGGCAAGTTGGAGACCCAGGACAGCCAGTGGCATTGTTCCAGGCTGTGTCCAAAGGTCTAAGAACCAGAGGAGGAGATGTATGTGGCTACTTTATAAACATTACTTTTAATCATCAGAGCAACCAAAAAAAATTGGGAAAGGTTACTAATTACCCTATTGGATAGATGAGAAAACTAAGATTTAGAAAGGTTAAATCATTTGCTATAAAAATATAGCTTTAAGCCATTATTAATAATATCATCAATTCACTAGTGGCCTGACCATTGAAGAGCAATCATGTATGTAGCTTAGGACATAAAAGAGCTTTTCTTCCATTCAGCTGCTGCTGGGGAGAAGTTCCACTTGACCTCCTTACCCAGCAGTCCCTTATGAACTTACTGGGAAGGCCAACATTATGTCCTGGATAGTAAATAACTTCTAGCACAGAGTGAGGATGGGACCAGTTCATTCTGAAGGGGTGTCCAGTTGGATGGTCTGCTCTCTTTCCAGCTTGTTTCCAACTCTTTGCAGGATATGGGGCTCTCTGCACATCTAGTGATTCTGCTCTGGGTCTATTAACACATCCTTCCAGCATTTTTCAAAAGCCTTCTAATGCCAAGACCTACAAAATATGTATGAAAGAATTCTGAATCCTCATGAGTGAGAGCAGATAAAGAAAACAACAACAACAAAACAGGATGAGATTCAGTGCAGAGTTGTCCAGCACCAGCTAAATGAAGAGCTGTTTTAATGTTTTAAGGATAGGAAATTGGAAGGAGAAAGCAACATAGGCTTTGTCTTCCATGAAGAAATAGTGTGTGGGAGGATATTGGCAGATGTAGTAATGACTCTAATAGCCAAGTTGGGGGCTAAGATGAGGCAATGAGGAAATAATGGAGACAGAAATTAATGACAACCAGAGGATCAAAGAAAGCACTAGGGAGGAGGCAGGATTTGAGAAGCCCAGTCTGTAGTTGGAAAGACTGTGACAAATAGAGATCATGGGAGGATATATCAGACAGAAGACAGAAAACACAGCACAAAGAAAAGTAGGAACACAGAACAGTGTGGGCTGAAGTGCATGAGTGAACTGAAGGGGAAGGGTTCTCAGAGACTGAGGGTGGAAATGATAACAATATGGCCAGATCAGGACCTGCAAAGGGAGCCATCGAGGGGCTATATGTGGATGAAACTGAAATAGCGAATTATTTTAATCTAGCCAATTGTCCAAATATTTTTCTGATTAGTAAATTTAATCAAAAAGTTAGACTCATAAAATTTGGCCAAGTATTAATTTACACAAGCAAATATAGTTATTCAGCCCTAGCACAGTTACTAAACTCTGTCTATTGGGTTAAAAATCATGAAATTAAGACCAGTTATCATTTTAAGAGTAACAGTAGGTTTCCATGTACTGATTAAATATTTTAAAGAAGAAAAATTCTATTATGTTCAGAAGCCAGTACCATTGGATGTGGGTCACATAAATGGAGTATTTTTATCTTAATACAAAAAATTATGTGCTTGGTTCAAATGATGCCACTAAAATGCATTAGGATCCATTTTTTTCCTCAGATGATTTCGATCTATGTCCATTTTATTTATTTGGCTGTGCCAGGTCTTAGCTGCAGCATGTGGGATCTTCTGTCTTCACTGTGCTGTGATGGATTTTTAATTGCAACTCTCAAACTATTAGTTGCGGGATGTGGGATCTAGCTCCCTGACCAAGGATGGAACCCCAGGCCCTTGCATTGGAAGGATGGAATCTTAGCCATTGGACAACCAGGGAAGTTCCTATGTTCATTTTAAAATACAAACAAAGTAAAAAGCTTCATTTTACCAACTTTTAATTAGGCTCACAAAAATCATGTAACTAAATTATCTACCTCAAGTATATTGTTTGGTAAAACTTGTCTTGTTTCAAGAGAGAATGGCATCTCTAAAACTTATCATAAGGAAGAAAAGCATGTTTGATGACAGTAAGCAGAGCTCTTATGGCAGCTAGTCAACTAATGGATCCTGTAACTGACAAAGAGATCAGCTTCTGTAGCTAAAGGAAGAAGCATAATCACATTGCTAAAAATACATATCGGTGTTCAGTTCTTAGCTAACACATGGGCTGACACAGGACCAAACACATGAAGCTAAGAACTCTTTGCAAAATATCTGTAACAAGGTACCCTGGGCATAATAACAGACCACTTTATCTTGGCTGTCAGACCAAATGTTTCCCCATTTGAAGAATATACACAAAATTATCAATGTGGCAGTGCAAGAAAAAGTGAAAAGGGGACTACACTAAAGCCTTTGACTGTGTGGATCACAACAAACTGTGGAAAATTCTTAAAGAGGTGGGAATACCAGATCACTTTATATGCCTCCTGAGAAAACTGTATGCAGGTCAAGAAGCAATAGTTAGAACCAAATATAGAAAAATGGACTGGTTCCAAATTGTGAAAGAAGTATGTCAAGGCTGTATACTGTCATCCTGCTTATTTAACTTATATGCAGAGTATACCATGCGAAATGCCAGCTGGATGAAGCTCAAGATGGATTCAAAATTGCCAGGAGAAATATCATTAACCTCAAATATGCAGAAGACATTACCTTAATGGCAGAAAATGAAGAAGAACTAAAGAGCCTCTTGATGAAGGTGAAAGAAGAGAGTGAAAAAGTTGGCTTAAAATGCAACATTCAAAAAACTAAGATCATAGCATCCGATCCCATCACTTCATTGCTAATAGATGTGGAAAATCCTTAAAGAGATGGGAATACCAGACCATCTTACCTTCCTCCTGATAAATTTGTATGCAGGTCAAGAAGCAACAGTTAGAACTGGACATAGAACAACAGACTGGTTCCAAATTGGGAAAGGAGTATGTCAAGGATGTATATTGTCACCCTGCTTATTTAACTTCTATGCAGAGTACATCATGAGAAATGCTGGGCTGGAGGAAGCACAAGCTGGAATCAAGATTGCTGGGAAAAATATTAACCTCTGATATGCAGATGACACCACCCTATGGCAGAAAATGAAGAACTAAAGAGCCCTTTGACGAAAGTGAAAGAGGAGAGTGAAAAAGTTGGCCTAAAGCTCAACATTCAGAAAACTAAGATCATGGCATTTAGTCCCGTCACTTCATGGCAAATAGATGGGGAAACAGTGGAAACAGTGACAGACTTAGGTTTTTGGGGCTCCAAAATCACTGCAGATGGTGACTGCAGCCATGAAATTAAAAGATGCTTGCTCCTTAGAAGAAAAGCTATGACCAACCTAGACAGCATATTAAAAAGCAGAGACATTACTTTGCCAACAAAGGTCTGTCTAGTCAAAGCTATGGTTTTTGCAGTGGTCATGTATGGATGTGAGAGTTGGACTATAAAGAAAGCTGAGGGCTGAAGAATTGATGCTTTTGAACTGTGGTGTTGGAGAAGACTCTTGAGAGTCCCTTGGACTGCAAGGAGATCCAACCAGTCCATCCTAAAGGAAGTAAGTCTTGAATATTCATTGGAAGGACTGCTGCTGAGGCTGAAGCTGCAATACTTACACCACCTGGTGAGAAGAACTGACTCATTGGAAAAGACTCTCATGCTGGGGAAGATTGAAGGTGGGAGGAGAAGGGACTGACAGAAGATAAGATGGCTAGATGGCATCACCGACTTAATGGACATGAGCTTGGGTAAACTCCAGGAGTTGGTGATGTTCAGGGAAGCCTGGCGAGCTGCAGTCCATGGGGTCACAAAGAGTCAGACACGACTGAGCAACTGAAATGAACAGTAAGGCATGCATTTGGCTGCAAATAGTGGAATACTAAACTACTAGTATTGCATATTCAGTAGCACAAGCAATTCATCTTACAGAGCTATTGTGAGTCCTCAGTGATGCTGGCATAAGCCCTTTCTATCTTTCTGAATCCCTGACATTTTTATTTGTTGGCTTTTAGACCTCATGTGTCATGATCGTAAGATGCTACTGCACCTCCAACCATTGCATAATTTCTAGTTAGGAAGAAAGGGATAGGCAAAGGGTTTTGCCAGCTGAGTCTGATATTTTGCCATGAGAAAGCAAAATATTTTCTGAAAGCTCTACTCAGAAGTTTCAGTTACATTTCAATGACCAGCTTAGAGCAATACTGGCCAAGGGAAATGATATTAGTATCACTGATCTATTTTTTCATTTATTTTTAATGTATTTCTTTATTTATTGTCTGTGCTGAGTCTTTGTTGCTGCATGGGGGCTTCCTCTAGTTGTAGAGAGAGGGGACTATGCTGTAGTTGCGGTAGTCTGGGCTTCTTATTGCGGTGGCTCTCTTGTTGTGGAGCACAGACTCTAAGGTGCACAGGCTTCAGTAGCTGCAGATTGCAGCAGGCTTAGTAATTGTGGTGATCGGGCATAGTTGCTCCACAGCACGTGGGATCTTCCCAAACCAGGGATCTAACCGGTGTTCCCTGCATTGCAAGGTGGATTCTTAACCACTGGACCACAGGGAAGCCCTAGTATCACTGGTATAGACCAATCACAACCCATGTTGTTTCACGGGGGTGGAGATTACCATCATCACCTGAACACATCAAGGTTTTCTTCATGGGAGGGGCAGAGGCAAGAGTGGATATTAGGAGGTGACAGATGGTGTCTCCCACAATTGGAGAGGGCATTTCATCATTAACTCAAGAAATATTTATTGAGCATCTATTAGGGCATGGCCCACGGTTTACAAAGACAATGTGTTTGTGTGTGTGTGTGTGTGTGTGTGTGTGTGTGCGCGCGCGCGCACACACGCGCATATATGCACATATTATTTGTGGGTGTGTGTTTGGTGGGAAGGAGGACACAGGCATGCAAACAGTGATTACACTGAGAAATGCTTTATTTACATGAGAATCTCTACTTTTTTTTTTTACATAATGTACACTTTATCATAGAATTAGCTGAATCACTAAAACAGCAATAACAGGTCCCAAGAAAGCATATATTGATTTGTGCTTTCAAAAAAGAAGAAAATGTTTGAATTAGTAGAAAATATGTTTAAACTTCTAAGAATGTTGAACTTAAGTATAGATCAATACTTTGAACTAAATCTGGTTGAAAGCCATAGCTCTTGTTTAAAATGCAAAAGTGAGATGGGAAACGTAATGCTGAGGTTTAATAGAGCTCACATGACAGTTTTGTTTTCACCCATTTAAATAAACCCCTCTTATTTTAAAAGATTTGGGTTACACATGTATCTTTTTCAGATTATTTAGCTTTTGGTTCACCAGCTTCATTCTTGTGAAATAGCTTTACAGAAATAATTTTATTTTCCAAACTATAATTTTATGATATAGAATATGATACAAGTTTATTCATATTAAAGAAATTAATTTAGTAATTATGCTGATGCACACTTGACTTTAAGCACGGTAACCAGTTTGGCACCTCATAATTAACCAGATGGACTTTGCTCTGACTTTCCAAGTCCTTGTACTTTCTAAAGATGTAATATAAGAGTACTGCTGAAGAGGAAAAATTAAAATTTTCACATAACCTTCTGCTCCTTTTGCCTCTGTAACTCAGCTTGCTGTTTGCAAAGTCTAGATCACGTAGGTCTCAGAAAGTGGAGACTCACAGTACTAGGAACTGAAGCTTATCTCACTCACCCTTGTCCTGCTCTTTGCAATTGCCCTAGCCCCTGCAAACCCACAAACCTGCTTAATCATGACTGTCCATTTATAAAAACTCTGTAACCCCTTTGTTCAGGGCTCGGAGCTTAGAGTTAACTCCTTCGGGCTCACCGGCGTAATAAACCTGAGTTCTCCAACTCTCCGAGTGTGCTGCTTGGTTTCTTGAGTACTGGTTTCTGCAACACTGCTACCGGACTTCCCTACTCTATGGTGTTTTTTAAAAGAGTTTCAGAAAAATAGGACTCTTTTTTCTTTTTGGCCTCACTGCATGGTACGCAGGGTCTTAGTTCTGCCACCAAGGACCTGTGCCTCCTGCAGTGGCAGCAGTGGGTCTTAACCACTGGACCACCAGAGAAGGTTATTAAAATAAATAACTCTTTATTAAAATAGCTGAGCATAAACACTGGGTGGCGCTGTGAATGTCTTACTGATTTTCCACCCCAGCTCTTGCTCACTGCACCATTCTGCCCTCTCTCCAGGAAAACTTTGGACAAAATTCAACACCCATTTATGATTAAAACTCTTCAGAAAGTGGGCACAAAGAGAACATATCTCAACACAATAAAGGCCATATATGACAAACCCACAGCTAGCATCAGACTCAGTGGCAAAAATCTGAAAGCACTTCCTCTAAGATCAGGGACAAAACCTGGATGCCCACTCTTCACATATTTATTCAACATAGCATTGGAAGGTCTAGCTCCAGCAATCAGACAGAAAAAAGAAATAAAAGAAATCCAAACTGGAAAGGAAGAAATAGAATTGTCACTGTTTTCAGATAACATTATACTTTACATAGGAAACCCTAAAGTGGCCACTCGGAGAAGGCAATGGCACCCCACTGCAGTACTCTTGCCTGGAAAATCCCATGGACGGAGGAGCCTGGTGGGCTGCAGTCCATGAGGTCTCGAAGAGTCGGACACGACTGAGCAACTTCACTTTCACTTTTCACTTTCATGCACTGGAGAAGGAAATGGCAACCCACTCCAGTGTTCTTGCCTGGAGAATCCCAGGGACGGGGGAGCCTGGTGGGCTGCCATCTATGGGGTCGCACAGGGTCGGACATGGCTGAAGCGACTTAGCAGCAAAGTGGCCACTGAAAAAACTACTAGAGCTCATCAATAAATTTGGTATATAGAATTCAGGTGCTTTTCTATACACTGAAACAAAACTTATCGAAAAAGGAAATAAGGAAATAATCCCACTTACCATTACATCAAAAAGGATAAAATACCTTGAAATAAACATACCTAAGGAGGTTAAAGGCCCATACTCAGAAAACAATTAAGATACTGATGAAATAAATTGAAGATGACACAAAGAGATGGAAAGACAGACTGCGTTTTAGTTGTGGTGCGTGGACTTATTCCAGTGGGTTCTCTTGTCGCAGAGCACGGTCGCTAGGCTCACAGCCTGCAGCACGCAGGCTCAGTAGTTGTGACTTGCAGGCTCTAGAGCTCAGGCTCAGAAATTGCGGTACTTGGGCTTAGTTGTTCCATGGCACGTGGAATTTTCCCAGGCCAGGGATCGAACCCACGTCCCCTGCATTAGCACGTGGATTCTCACTCACTGTCCCACCAGGGAAGTCCCTATTTTATTTTTATTTAATAAAATATTTAGTCACGCATTTAATGAAAAGAACACATACTTTTCAGGTTTCAGTGCAGTACTGGTCTCTTGTTATCTTTAGTTTAACTGGGTAGACCATAAGCCTTGTCTTATAGGAATGAATACTTCCTGAAACTATGAAGCTGACCCTAGGACCAAGAGATCTAAGAAGTCTTGTCCACTTTTGGTTATAATCTTAGGCTGAATGATTTTAAAGTAGCTTTAAAGCAACTCCTGAGAAAAGTTCTGCAGAAGAAGACATTCCAAGGTCTGCCAGAAAGAAGCAGGTAAGGAATCTCTAATTTTAAATATAATATTTGGCAGCTGGATCTTATATTAGTTGCTTTTCTTTTACTTATTATTGCAGACCTCAAAAGCCAATCTAAACAAAAGGTGCTAGATTATTTTGAAGTGATTCATGTTTATAATACCAGTAGATATAAAGGAACCTGATTGTCCAAGACTGGTATAAACTATGAGGCTGCTTCTCAGCCTAGGAAAAATAAGACCAACATTCTCACAAGGAAACTTTTGGAATATGCTACTTAACTCCTCTATAATAGGAAAAACTCCCAATCATTGATAACTTTTGAAAAATCTAAAACAGTGTGTTATTACAACTCACAATATTACCAGCCGAAGGGAAGATGTTTCAGCCTTACAGTATACAAAATATGTTAACAAGGAGAGAAGTACAATGAAAATAAAGAAATCCAAGTATACTTTCCAATGACTAAAATAGAACCTCTCCAAAAGATGGAAAGGATTTCTCTATCTCATGGAAAGGCAGTGGTCCGTGGCATTGCCTACTTTGTGGGGCTGAGGAAATAACTCTAGTTTATTTTAATGTACCGTGTAATCTGGCTCATTTCCCATATTGTTCTGTGATCTTAACTGTGCAAGTCAAAGGAAAAGTTGGGCCAGTGTTTCAAATGTCATCTTGATACAACCTTTCCCATTTCCAAGCTCACTTCAGTAATTTGCTTTTCTATTTGCCCCCTTGTTGCATTTATAAAGTTGAGCCAATGATAATAAAATCCGTAGAAAGGAATGACAATGTAAGAGACAAGTTACCACAGTACACAAAGAGTTCCTTAGAGTTGGAAGGCAGATTCCTGGTCTTTAAAAGCATGCTTTCCACTATGCTTACATGAGTGATGTTTTACTTGGATTATTTTTTGTTGGTAAATGCTTCATTTTCGATTCCTTCTGCTTTTATTCTGTTTCTTTCCAAACTGTCCAGACATTTTACACCCCTCCAGTATTTGGTTGGGGTTTGTTCTGTCTCCCTCTCCCAGCCCCCATAGTGGCTTCTTTTGTAAAGTCTCTGGTATCAAGGTCACAATTGGCATAGTTCCGGCTTTAACAGAAGGTCATTTTCAACAAAGGAATTCTAGCTTGTTTGTGTGTAACAGAGCTCTGCTTAGCTACATGCCAGGTTGTCGAGAGTCACATGGCAATTCCTAACTGCATTATCCTCTGATCGGGTAATGTTAAGCCTCAGCGGAAGGACAACCCACAACCAAATCTCCAGCAAGGTGTAACTTTAGCCAGGAAGAACTAAAGTGATTTCTAAAATCTTCTACCAGGTGTTTCTATCTGGCCTAGACATAAGGAGATACCAGGCAAATCATTGATACCCTCCTAAATAAATGCCCTTCCCTAGACATAAAGTATGGCATAAAGTATGGTATGAAGATGTCTGTACCCAGGTCCCCTGAATCTTTTTCATGAATACTTGCTACAAATTAAGGCAAAGACTATTCAGCATCAATGATTTGTCTGTCCTTGATATCAGGTGATTTGACAGAATGTCCCACTCACTTCTAGTGGTCTAGAAAATAATTCGCTTGGAAGGTCTAAACCAGAAAAGCATAGGAGATAGTCTTTTAGACAATTATACAAAAATAGACCTTCCTGTAAGTTTTAACTGGAAAAATGTATTGTTAAAAGACCCTTTTTTTAAAAAAAAAAATAAATCATTGCATGGCTTTAAGAGTTGCTATACTAAGACTGAGACATTTTGTTATGTATTTGAATCAAATGCCAAAGAACTTGCATTTTAAAGGAAGAAACTGTATCACATATTGTTTCTTCATCAACATAAACTGCAGCCCCAAATCATTTCCCATATTCAATTACGAGAGTCAGGACTTGGTCCAGCTCTAATTGACTCCAGGATTTTTTTTTTTTTCATTTAAAAGATAATTTAATTCACTGCCATATGTTTGCCAGAGTGCTTCTCTCTGATCTTGGCCCTGACAATTCAGCTGTCGTCACTACCAGGTGTGGTTTCCAAGAACCTCCAAGACTTCCTCTGCTCTCTTCTCCATCATTTGCACTGGCTTCATCTTCTTTTCTGGATGGCATTTATTCTTCTGTGCTTTTTTTTTTTTTCCCCACCTATAGTGTCTTTCTCTTTTTTTAATTACAGAAGTATTCACGCTTGAATTGAAATGGTGAAGTCAGCTTCAAATGCTAGATCAAAACTATCAGAGAGGAGCTACCAATTTCACGGTTCACAAGCTAATGGTATCAATCTGTACCACTTAAGAGATACCAGAATCTTCTGAACCAAATGCAAACTCCATTGGCCTTGAAACAATTTTACTCATATCTGATGACTGAGGAGTCATATTAAGGTTTTGCTTAAAATTTTCCAGGTCAGTGACTGTCATCTCTGACTTTCATCCTTAAAAGGGTAGAACTTGGGGTTTTAAAAACTCACTGAATGTCAGAAGATTCAGAATTGTATTTTCTGGAAAAAGAAAATGCCCTCATCCAATTTATAAGTTCATGAAGCTCACTTTTGTGCAGAAATAGGATGGCTATCTATTAAATTAGGTGTGAGGTTTATCTTCCCAACTGCATAAGTCAACTATTGCTTGTGTAAATAGACAACCACAAAACTTAATGGCTTAAAACAACAACTATTTACTGCTTTTGAATCCGTCAGTCAGCTGGGTGGTTCTTCTGATCTTGGCTAGGCCTGCTTGTGCATCTGGAGTCAACTGGCTGGTTGTACTATTAAATCTATGTTCACGTTCATGAACCCGACATATGGTGAGGCCAAACAAACCAGAATGTCAGAGTTTGGAGCAGAGAAAGATTTATTGCAAGGGCCAAGCAGGGGAAACATATAGCTCATGCTCAAAAGACCCAAACTCCCCAAAGGTTTTCAGGGGAGAGTTTTAAAGGCAAAATTTGAGGTGAGGGCTGCAGGGTATGTGACTTTCTTCTGACTGGTTGGTGGGTGACGTAACAGGGTGGTATTCTAGGAATCTTTGGCTCAGGTGGAAGTAGGCATCCTCCACCTGGGTGGGAGCCTTAGTTCCTGTAGAACAACTCAAAGATATATTGTTCTGTATGGCCCTTGAGGAGGAACTGGGACTCTGCTTTACTGCTGCACTATGCCAAAGAATGCTCAAACTACCACACAATTGCACTCATCTCACACGTTAATAAAGTGATACTTAAAATTCTCCAAGCCAGGCTTCAGCAATATGTGAACCGTGAACTTCCAGATGTTCCAGCTGGTTTTAGAAAAGGCAGAGGAACCAGGGATAAAATTGACAACATCTGCTGGATCATCAAAAAAGCAAGAGAGTTCCAGAAAAACATCTATTTCTGCTTTATTGACTATGCCAAAGCCTTTGACTCTGTGGATCACAATAAACTGTGGACAATTCCGAAAGAGATGGGAATACCAGACCACCTGACCTGCCTCTTGAGAAATCTGTATGCAGGTCAGGAAGCAACAGTTAGAACTGGACATGGAACAACAGACTGGTTCCAAATAGGAAAAGGAGTACGTCAAGGCTGTATATTGTCACCCTGCTTATTTAACTTCTATGTAGAGTACATCATGAGAAACGCTGGGCTGGAGGAAGCACAAGCTGGAATCAAGATTGCTGGGAGAAATATCAATAACCTCTGATATGCAGATGACCCCACCCTTATGGCAGAAAGTGAAGAAGAACTAAATAGCCCTTTGATGAAAGTGAAAGAGGAGAGTGAAAAAGTTGGTTTAAAGCTCAAATTCAGAAAACTAAGATCATGGCATCTAGTTCCATCACTTCACTGCAAATAGATGGGGAAATAGTGGCTGACTTTATTTTTTTGGGCTCCAAAATCACTGCAGATGGTGACTGCAGCCATGAAATTAAAAGATGCTTACTCTTTGGAAGGTAAGTTATAACCAACCTAGACAGCATATTATGGAGAAGGCAATGGCACCCTACTCCAGTACTCTTGCCTGGAGAATCCCATGGATGGAGGAGCCTGGGTAGGCTGCAGTCCATGGGATCGCTAAGAGTCGGACACGACTGAGTGACTTCACTTTCACTTTTCACTCTCATGCGTTGGAGAAGGAAATGGCAACCCATTCTAGTGTTCTTGTCTGGAGAATCCCAGGGACGGGAGACCCTGGTGGGCTGCTGTCTATGGTCAAACAGAGTCAGACACAACTGAAGTGACTTAGCAGCAGCAGCAGACAGCATATTAAAAAGTAGAGACATTACTTTGCCAACAAAGGTCCATCTAGTCAAGGCTATGGTTTTTCCTGTGGTCATGTATGGATGTGAGATTTAGAGTATAAAGAAAGCTGAGCACTGAAGAATTGATGCTTTTGAACTGTGGTGTTGGAGAAGACTCTTGAGAGTCCCTTGGACTGCAAGGAGATCCAACCAGTCCATCCTAAAGGAGATCAGTCCTGGGTGTTCATTGGAAGGACTGATGCTAAAGCTGAAACTCCAGTACTTTGGCTACCTGATGCGAAGAGCTGACTCATTTGAAAAGACCCTGATGCTGGAGAAGATTGAGGGCAGGAGGAAAAGGGGATGACAGAGGATGAGATGGTTGGATGGCACCACCAACTCAATGGATATGGGTTTGGGTGGGCTCTGGGAGTTGGTGATGGACAGGAGGCCTGGAGGGCTGTGGTTCATTGGGTCACAAAGAGTTGGACACAACTGAGTGACTGAACTGAACTGATTGTATTGTTTTAATATCTCTACTGCTTTTCCTTTGTTTTTGCATCCACTTACCTCCCTAGTGAGTAACCATTTGAATCTGCTGTTTGGAACTCAGGGAAGATCCAGGAGCTTGAAGCCTTTGTCCTATAAATGAGAATCAGGGGACAGGCTTTTGTACCTTGGAGGGCTCTACAGGGTTCTGCTTGGTTTCAGTTGGCTAAAGTGCCAGTTGGTCCAGAATGGCCTCAGCTGATGACAGTTCTCTTGCACGTGTCTTATTCGCCATCCCAGAGCAGGCTAGCTCAGACATGTTCTCAGGGTAGTGGCCCATGTGTGACAAGGAGGGTCTGATTGTGCAAGGGAACAAGCAGAAGCAAAAATATGCAAACTTTTCAAGTCTCTGCTTTGTCAAGTTAGCTCTTATCCCATAGAACAAAGAAAGTTATTTAACTAAGTCTAGCAACCCACTCCAGTGTTCTTGCCTGGAGAATCCCAGGGACTGGGGAGCCTGGTGGGCTGCCGTCTATGGGGTCACACAGAGTCGGACACGACTGAAGTGACTTAGCATTAGCAGCAGCAGAAGTAGACTAGGAGGGCATTACCACAGGGCATGCCTAGAGGGAGGCCAACCTGTATCCAGATATAATCAGAGCACAATAGTCCAAAGCCAGAAAAAGGGCCATTTTCTTATGTTGCTGAATGTGTGGGGACACAGGGACAGAGGCAGTGGAAATAGAACCCAAGCTAGGGAAACTGAGGCCTCCTAAAACTGAGTTCCCCTTGGGACTTTCCTGGTGGTCCAGTGGTTGAGTCCACCTGCCAATGCAGGAGACACAGGTGTAGCCCTGGTCTGGAAAGATTCCACATGCTGCAGGGTAACTAAAAGTCCATGTGCCACAATTACTGAGCTCGCCCTCTAGAGCTCACAAGCTACAACTGCTGAGACCATGGGCCCTGGAGCCTGTGCTCTGCAGCAAAAGCCACTGCAATGCAGAGCCAGTGCACCGCAACTAGAGCTAGCCCCCCCTGCTCACTGCAGCCGGAGAAAGCTGTGCATTACAGTGAAGACCCAGTGCAGCCCCAAATGAGCAAAAACCAGAAACCTGTGTTCCTCTTGGGACTGACCTCTCTGTCCAAAATTTTACTCCCTTTGTGTTCCCTCAGGATTGAGAAATATCAAAGTAAAGGGGAGGCAGGGGGACTGAAACTGAGCAGGACTCTCTGGGACCCTTCTGTATCCCCTGTTCCTTGTTTGTAGGAAGAGGCTGTTAGTCTCCCAGGCATTGCCTGAGTTCCAAAGAGCACATTCAAGTAGATACTAATTGTGGAAGTGAGGAAATGCAGAAACAAAGGAAAGACAGTCTAGAAACAATTGTTGAGGACTTCCCTGATGATACAGAGGATGGGAATTCGCCTGCCAATGCCAGAGACACAGGTTCAATCTCTGGTTAAACCTTGTGGTTGAAACAAGACTGATGATGGAAATTGCTGAAATCCCGTTACCTTCAGTTCAGTTCAGTTCAGTCGTTCAGTCGTGTCCGACTCTTTGCAACCCCATGAACTGCAGCACGCCAGGCCTCCCTGTCCATCACCAACTCCTGGAGTTCACTCAAACTCACGTCCATCAAGTCGGTGATGCCATCCAGCCATGTCATCCCCTGTTATCCCCTTTTCCTCCTGCCCCCAATCTCTCCCGGCATCAGAGTCTTTTCCAATGAGTCAACTCTTCGCAGGAGGTGGCCAAAGTACTGGAGTTTCAGCTTTAGCATCATTCCTTCCAAAGAAATCCCAGGACTGATCTCCTTTAGAATGGACTGGTTGGATCTCCTTGCAGTCCAAAGGACTCTCAAGAGTCTTCTCCAACACCACAGTTCAAAAGCATCAATTCTCTGGTGCTCAACTTTCTTCACAGTCCAACTCTCACATCCATACATGACCACAGGAAAAACCATAGCCTTGACTAGATGGACCTTTGTTGGCAAAGTAATGTCTCTGCTTTTTAATATGCTGTCTAGGTTGGTCATAACTTTCCTTCCAAGGAGTAAGTAAGTGTCTTTTAATTTCATGGCTGCAATCACCATCTGCAGTGATTTTGGAGCCCCCCAAAATAAAGTCTGACACTGTTTCCGCTGTTTCCCCATCTATTTGCCATGAAGTGATGGGACCAGATGCCATGATCTTAGTTTTCTGAATAAAGTTGAACTTTAAGCCAACATTTTCACTCTCCTCTTTCACTTTCATCAAGAGGCTTTTTAGTTCCTCTTCACTTTCTGCCATAAGGGTGGTGTCATCTGCATATCTGAGATGATTGATATTTCTCCTGGCAATCTTGATTCCAGCTTGTGCTTCCTCCAGCCCAGCGTTTCTCATGATGTACTCTGCATATAAGTTAAATAAGCAAGGTGACAATATACAGCCTTGACGTCCTCCTTTTCCTATTTGNCTAACTGTTGCTTCCTGCCCTGCATACAGATTTCTCAAGAGGCAGGTAAGGTGGTCTGGTATTCCCATCTCTTTCAGAATTTTCCACAGTTTATTGTGATCCACACAGTCAAAGGCTTTGGCATAGTCAATAAAGCAGAAATAGATGTTTTTCTGGAACTCTCTTGCTTCTTTGATGATCCAGCGGATGTTGTCAATTTTATCCCTGGTTCCTCTGCCTTTTCTAAAACCAGCTTGAACATCTGGAAGTTCACAGTTCACGTATTACTGAAGCCTGGCTTGGAGAATTTTGAGCATTATTTTGATAGCATGTGAGATGAGTGCAATTGTGTGGTAGTTTGAGCATTCTTTGGCATTGCTTTTCTTTAGGACTTGAATGAAAACTGACCTTTTCCAGTCCTCTGGCCGCTGCTGAGTTTTCCAAATTTGCTGGCATATTGAGTGCAGCACTTTCACAGCATCATCTTTCAGGATTTGAAAGAGCTCAACTGGAATTCCATCCCCTCCACTAGCTTTGTTCCCTTACCACCAACCAGTTAGAAGAAAGTCTTGCACCCTGCAGCTATTGCCCCAAATGTTGCCTTCAAAAATCCTTCCCTGAAAACCTTCAGGGAGTTCAAGTCTTTTCAGCATGAGAGGCTTGTACTCCTTGCTGGGCATTGTCAGTAAACACTGTACTTACCTTCACCACATCCTGGGGTCAGTAAATTGGCTTTGCTTTTTAGTGGGTAAGTGGATGGGCCTTTCCAGGTGGTGCAGAGGTAAAGAATCTACCTGTCAATGCAGGAGCTATAGGAGATGTGGGTTCAATCCCTGGGTTGGGAAGACCCCCTGGAGAAGGAAATGGGAACCCAGTCCAGTATTCTTGCCTGGAAAAATCCCATGGACAGCCTCGTGGGCTACAATCCAAAGGGTTGCAAAGAGTCAGACATGACTGAGCAACTGTGCACGCAAGAATGGGTGAATCGTCAACCTTAGTTTGGTAACAGTAGCCCAATTAAAACTCTGGAAGTCCAAGTCCAAATCAAGTGACCGAATAAGAAATCAGAGACAAAACTGAGGTGTGCCTCTATAAAGAGGGCTTAAAGAAGAAGAAAGGTCTAGAATGGGGACTGGGAGTTTAGACAAGCCTGAGACATTTCACCCTGCCCCAACGAGAACGTATTTGGAAGAATATGTTTGAAAGAAACCTTTGCATATTAAAAGTCATTCGGGACATACACTATATTAACTGTCACTAAAATATTCCAGCACCTACAGAGAGTAGAGGCTCTAAAATTTCTCCACAAGGAAGTTTTGTTTCTTGTCTTGCTTTGAAGAAATAGTTGCTTCTACACAACTCTTATATATTCTTAAAAATTTTTTTAAATTTATTTCTTGTTGACTATGCTGGGTCTTCATTGCTGCTTGGGCTTTTTCTCCAGTTGCAGCGAGTGGGGGCTACTCTCTAGTTGTGGTACACAGGTTCCTCATTGCCGTGACTTCCCTTGTTGCAGAGCACGGGCTCTAGCTCCCAGGCTCTAGAGCACAGGATCAGCAGTTGTGGCGCACAGGCTTAGTTGGTCCAAGGCGTGTGGGATCCTCCTGCATCAGGGATCGAACCTATGTCTCCCGCATTGACAGGAGGGTTCTTTACCACTGAGCCACCAGGGACACATCTTCATGTCTTCTTAATATGCTTGATCTCCAGCACAAATTTTCTTCAGAACTAAGGCTGGGAAAACTACTTGCTTCTAAATGAATTGAGGATCTAATCATTGCTAACCTAGCCACAACATTTCTGTAACCCAGTGCTTTCTTCTTTGTCTTGATTGCTAGAATGTGCAGAGTTAAGTTTTATCATCCATTGATGGGAATTTTTAAGCCAGAATCTTTGGGCATAGTTTTTCTACTCCTCTTATGTTTTCCCTTGTCTCCTGTCTTATATTTTATAATATGTGCAGCCTTATTGTGGGGCTTCCCTCATAGCTCAGCTGGTAAAGAATCTGCCTACAATGCAGGAGACCCCAGCTTGATTGCAGCCTTACTGTATCTCTGACATGTACAGAAAAGGCTTTGAGGAGCTTGCTGGTGGATCCCAGCCCCCACTTTGATTCCAGAATCTCTTGTGATTCTGGCTTCTGTGAGTGCTGTTTCTCAGAGAAACAAGAGTATCATGCTGTCCTCTGCTTTGGCAGGCCCTGTATAGAATCTCAGCTGAGGGAGTTTACGTGCAGAAATAAGAAGCCAGGCTTCCTGAGCAAACATCTTGGCAGTACCAGAGACTCGTGGCTGTTCCCACATTTCAGAAGTGGGGTCAAGAGGCTGATAGTGTCCTCAAATGATACTCTTCTCTAGTATTAAAGCTCCTTCCTGGGTCTTCCCCACCCTACTGTGATAGAGAGTTTGTCCATATGTTGTTAGATTTAGCAAATAAAAATACAGGATGTCCAGTTAAATATGAATATTAGATAAATAATAAATAATATTTAGTATAAGTAAATCCCAAAATATTGCATGGGATATACTTATGCTAAAAATCCTTATTCTTTGTTTTCCTGAGATTTAAGTTTAGCTGGGCACCCTGTATTTCTTTTCTGGCAATCCAAACATATCAAATAAATGGAAACTGAGTCACAGCATCTATACTCTCACATTCAAAGACCATTTTGTTCCTTGCTAGCTTCTCTAGCGTCAGTTTTCAATTTATACAATGGTATTCATTTACAAGGCACACAGTAGAGAATATTTTTCTTAAGGCATTATTTCAAATGTTCTTAAGAAACCTAAATACTCTATAAATTTATTTTTTATCATAAACAACACATTCAAAAAGGGATTGAAATGTATTAAACCCATTTAGTGTTGTTGTTTTAGTTGCTAGGTCGTGTCCAGCTATTTTGACCCCATGGATTGCAGCCCACCAAGCTCCTCTGTCCATGGGATTTCCCAGGCAAGAATACTGGAGTGGGTTCCCATTTCCTTCTCCAGGGGATCTTCCCAAACCAGGGATTGAACCCATGTCTCCTGCATTGGCAGGCAGATTCTCTACCACTGAGCCACCTGGGGAGCCCATCCGTTTAGTATGCTGTTTGATTAAATCAATCTTTTCCCCAAAGAATCCCACTGTGGGTTGTTGTTCATCACTATCATTGAAAGGGGTTTTATGTTTTGGAGATGTTTAAGAAGGCTAATGTTATAGAATCACAACTGGAATGCCTTTTATTTTTAAAACATGTATTCAGCCAAATTCACAATGTGGGCCATTCCATAGGACATTTGACCAGGTTTCTTCAAGAAGTCAATGGCCCAGAACAAACAAACAGAATTGGGAAGAGACTTCTAGATTAAGAGTTAAGACAGGTATACAATTATGAATAGCCTAACACAATGAATGGAACTTGTTTGGAATTTGATATGTACAAACCAAGCTTTAAGAAGATGTATTTTAGCAAATGGGGGAAATTTGGCTTGAGATGGCATTAGGAATTTTAGTTTTAGCATGTATGGCCATGATATCCAGTTAGGTAAGAAAATGTGCCCTTCCTTTTTTGACGTTCATACTACAGTAGTAAGGGCTAAAATAACGTGAATTCTGGCAGTTGCTTTAAAATGTTTAAATAGAGAGAGGGAGAGAGAGAAAACAGAAGAAATTAGTGTAGAAGATTAATGATGATTGGTGAACTCTTGTAGTAAATTCATGAAGTTTTGTTACAGTCTCTATTCTTGTGCATGTTTTAAAAGTTTATACAACATAAAATTCAATCTAATTTGGAAAGGTTACAAAGAAGACATAGAAAAAAGTTTTAAAGGACACAATACTTTTTCAACTTCTAAATGTTCTCAGTAACTTCATTTACTATTTTGCTTCTAATTATAAAGGTAGTATATACTAAATATTATAAATAAATAAATGGCACAGCAAAGAGCAAAGAGAAGAAGAAAGTACATGAAATCATATATTGATGATCTGAGAAGGAACAAAAGAGATCCCTTGAAGAAATAATTATAAGGTTTTTTTTCCTGGTCTTTAAATTATTATTACACATACTTGCTTAAAGAAATAGTTTGGAGGTGGCTATTTGTCCAATAAACTTTCTTTTACTCTGGGATGGGTTCTATTCAATAACAAACAACTGGTTGGAATGTGATAGAAATCCCAGATGTTGGATCATTTAAGCAGTGTTGCCTCCCCACTGTGAAAGTAAAAGTGTTAGTCACTCAGTGGCGTCTGACTCTGCGACACCATGGACTGTAGCCCACCAGGCTCCTCTGTCTAAGGAATTCTTCAGGCAAGAATACTGAAGTGGGTTGCCATTCTCTTTCTCAGGGGATCATCCCAACCCAGGGATCAAACCTGGTCTCCCACATCACAGGCAGATTCTTTACCATCCGTGCCACCAGGGAAGCCTCACCACTGTGGCAAATGGAAATTTCCAAGGAGCCCAGAGCATTGGAAATAATCAATAAAAATGCTATCTTTCTACTTTTTCCTCTCTTCTTTAACTTTTCTACTCAGTTTTAGCTTCTGAGAAAAACAGTATCATAATTTAGCTATTTTTTACCTTTCCAGTAGTACTGAGTGGAAACTCTTTTATGCTTGTATTAGATAACTACTTGCTTATTTTAAATATGCAAAAATGGAATAGTTACCCACTTGGTTATCTTAAGGAAAGTATTACCCTTCTAATAGAAGGGTATCTGTATAATTCCAAAATTAGGTGGGGCAAAATCTTTAGATATATACCCATCAGCATTATGTTAGAACATATGGCCACATGTGGGATAATGTCTTCCCTGAGCCAAATGCTGGTGGCTACCCTTGGTCATTGGTCAGTCTGAACAAAGGGGAGCAGCATCACTACTTGTCACCATTAGTGTCCTACAATCCTGATGACGGAAGGGTGACCTGATACTGAAATCCAGGGGAGGGAGAGGAGATGAAGGTGGTGGAACAGAAGGGCGTGGAGCTCACCTCCTCCCACAAATACATCAGAAATATATCTACATGTAGAAAAATTCTCGCAGAATACCTACTGAAAGCTCACAGATCTCATACAGCCAAAATTGCAAGAAAGATCATCACATAAATAGGCAGGATGAAGGGAAAAAAGTGGAATGGGGATGGGACCTGTGCCACTGGGAGGGAGTGGTGAAAGATCAGAGGTCCTGTCTCTCGGGAAATGTTCTTCATCAGCTGAGAGATCAGGTGGGACAAAAAGGGAGCTTCAGGGGAGAGTGCAGTAGGCACAACAGACAGAGAGCAGCACAGGGGGTCCTGGCCACTCCCTGTACTCCCCGACGTGAGACGCATGTCTGCTGGTGCACACAGGAGTGGGTCCCGAAACATGGGCTTCAGCAGATAGACTTGGGAAGGGAACTGGGGCAGGTTGAATGGAGACAGCCTGAAGGGGCTGCAGTAAGGTCCAAGCAACCTGGGGTGCACACAGGACCTAGCCTGAGTCTGCCAGAGGAGCCTCACTGTTAACATGCACGCAAAGGGCAGGGCAGGGCTTCCCATTGCAGCCTTATTCTCGATTTGAGGGTCACAAAGAGTCAGGCACAACTGACTTAGCAGGCACCAACGAATCTGAGCATAGCGCCCGAGGGACACTGGGACTGACTGCCTGCGTTCCCGTGGGTAAGGCGGGGCTGGGGGCAATGCCAGCACCAGTGTGCTTTGTGAGTCCATGTGACAGGTGACACCCAGTGTGCACCTCCTGGTGGCCTGGTCCAGCAGAGGAATACTCAGTGGCTTCTCACCTAGGGGAAGTGCTCCATTCCCACCTACCTCACACCATAGCTGAGAAATGGATCTGTGGGCTTCTACCCCAAAAACTGGGGAGAAAACCCTGCTGGAGACAGTGCTGTGATAACCACGCAGCAAAGAGGAGGCCCTGCTGAACATCCAACACCAGTCACAACCTCTATCAAGAGGATAATGGTCAGCACACACCGAGGAAAGACGTGGCAGACATCCATATTAAAAAGAGCACTTGCACCAAAAATATTAGACTTCTGCAGGCTACAAAGGGATGATCCCAAATAAAAATAGCCCTTCATGACTCCTAAACCCACATGTGTGTGTTCACTCAGTCATGTCTGACTCTGTGACCCCATAGACTGTAGCCCACCAGACTCCTTTGTGCATGGAATTCTCCAGGCAAGAATACTGGAGTGGGTAGCCATTTCCTTCTCTGGGGATCTTTCCAACCCAGGGTTGAACCTGCATCTCCTGCATTGGCAGGTGGATTCTTTACCACTGAGCCACCATAGAATTAGAGAAATATAAGTACAGTGAAGAAGCAGAGGAATAACTCCCAAACAGAAGATCAAGAAAATTCCCCTGAAAGAACAATGAAACAGACCCCTCCCATCTATCAAATCCAGCGTTCAAAAAGGAGGTGATTAAAATACTGAAGGAATTAAGAAAAGCTATTGACAGAAATGTAGATCACTGTAAAAAGGGAACAAGAATCTATAAAGAAGAGCCAGTTAAAAACTAGAAACTGATTTGCTGAGCTAAAGGCAAATAAACAGCAAACTAAATAATGCAGAATGAACAGGCGATCTGAAAGACAGACTAATGGAAATCATCCAGTGAAAACAGCAGACAGAAAGACAAATTTAAGAAAATGA
The DNA here is from genome assembly GCA_006410935.1 of Redunca redunca. Taxonomy (NCBI): domain Eukaryota; kingdom Metazoa; phylum Chordata; class Mammalia; order Artiodactyla; family Bovidae; genus Redunca; species Redunca redunca. The sequence continues at coordinate 623,898 of SJYQ01000315.1, forward strand.
AAGCAATACATAAAACCTATGGGATAATATAAAGCATGCCAATCTATGCATACATGGGATCCTAGAAGGATGATAAAAGGGGGTCAAGAATGTATTTAAAGAAATTATGGCTGAAAACTTCCCAAACCTAAAGAAGGAAACAGATATCCAGGTAAAGGAGCCATAGAGGGTCTCAAACAAGATGAACCCAAACAGACCTGCACCCAAACATATAATCAAAATGACAAAAGTTCAAGGCAGCAAGAGAAAAGCAAAGAGTTAGTTACAAGGGAACCGTTATACAGCCATCAGCTGATTTCTCTACAGAAATATTGCAGGCCAGAAGGGCATGAAAAGGTATCTTCAAAGATATTAAAAATCCTGAAATGGAAAAATCAGCAACCTAGGATACTCTGAGCAAGATATGTGCTTATATATATATATATATATATACAACAGAAACTAACATAGCACTGTAAATCAAGTATCAGTTCAGCTCAGTTCAGTCAGTCACTCAGTCGTGTCCGACTCTTTGTGACCCCATGAATCGCAGCACGCCAGGCCTCCCTGTCCATCACCAACTCCCAGAGTTCACTCAAACACATGTCCATCGCGTCGGTGATGCCATCCAGCCATCTCATCCTCTGTTGTCCCCTTCTCCTCCTGCCCCCAATCCCTCGCAGCATCAGAGTTTTTTCCAATGAGTCAACTCTGCGCATGAGGTGGCCAAAGTACTGGAGTTTCAGCTTTAGCATCATTCCTTCCAAAGAAATCCCAGGGTTGATCTCCTTTAGAATGGACTGGTTGGATCTCCTTGCAGACCAAAGGACTCTCAAGAGTCTTCTCCAACACCACAGTTCAAAAGCATCAATTCTTCAGCCCTCAGCTTTCTTTACAGTACAAATCTCACATCCATACATGACCACTGGAAAAACCATAGCCTTGACTAGACGGACCTTTGTTGGCAAAGTAATGTCTCTGCTTTTGAATATGCTATCTAGGTTGGTCATAACTTTTCTTCCAAGGAGTAAGCATCTTTTAATTGTATGGCTGCAGTCACCATCTGCAGTGACTTTAGAGCCCCAAAAAATAAAGTCTGACACTGTTTCCACTGTTTCCCCATCTATTTGCCATGAAGTGATGGGACCAGATGTCATGATCTTAGTTTTCTGAATGTTGAGCTTTAAGCCAACATTTTCACTGTCCTCTTTCACTTTCATCAAGAGGCTTTTTAGCTCCTCTTCACTTTCTGCCATAAGGATGGTGTCATCTGCATATCTGAGGTAATTGATATTTCTCCCGGCAATCTTGATTCCAGCTTGTGCATCTTCCAGCCCAGCGTTTCTCATGATGTACTCTGCATAGAAGTTAAATAAGCAGGGTGACAATATACAGCCTTGACGTACTCCTTTTCCTATTTGGAACCAGTCTGTTGTTCCATGTCCAATTCTAACTGTTGCTTCCTGACCTGCATATAGGTTTCTCAAGAGGCAGGTAAGGTGGTCTGGTATTCCCATCTCTTTCAGAATTGTCCACAGTTGATTGTGATCCACACAGTCAAAGGCTTTGGCATAGTCAAGAAAGCAGAAATAGATGTTTTTCTGGAACTCTCTTTCTTTTTCCATGATCCAGCCTTCAGTAAATTGTTTTTTTTTCAATCCAGGGGAAATGCTCACTTGAGGAATGATATAAGCAGATATCTTTCTTTCCTAATGCACTTCTAACTAGGTTCAAAAGTTGGCCTGCTACTGATTTTATGAGCCTTCTGATGTGGTATAATGGAAGTACACAGCATCATCTATGAAATAGTCCTGACAAAACATTTAACCTGAAATTCAATTAAGCCTCTGAATCTGTAGCATTTGCTTTTGCTGCAGGACAGATCACCCCAAAATTTAGTGGTTTAAAGCAATAACCACTTATTATTTCATATTATTCTGTGAATCAGGTGATTCTTCTGGTCTGAACCAGATGGATGGCTGGGGGTGGCTTCACTCTTGATATCAGGCAGGGGGATGGAGATATAACCATACATTTCTCCTTAGCCAAAAGACTGGTTCAGTCACAGCCCCTCAGGAGCAGCAAAGATGGGTAAGCCTCGGTATACAAGCACATTTCAAGCTTTGGCTTGTATCATATTTGCTAAAGCAAATGTCTCATTGGCCAAAGTATGTCTCATGCCTGAGCGCACAGTCAAGGGAAGGAGAAATAAACTCCACCACTTAATATGAAAAATATTGGCAGTTTTACAGTCTCACCACAACATCTACTTTCTTTTTGTTTTTAATTCAATTTTTTTTTTCATTTTTTGGGGCTACACCATGAAGCATGTGGGATCTTAGCTCCCCAAGGATGGAATCCATGCTCCCTGCATTAGAAGGGCAGAGTTTTAACCACTGGACCACCAGAAAAGTCCCCACAACATCTAATTTTTAATTTCTGTAGATACAGTATGGAGAGGAGCAAGTTAAATGGTGTCATAGGGAAATAACTGGTCATTTAAAATGTGAAGCACTCAAAATATAACTTGTTTACGTATTTTTTAAAAAGTCAGTGCTATTGAGAAAATAAAGATGAAAAACATGATGGGTAGAGGAGGGGAGACTGTAAAAGACTAAAACAATGTAACAATCAAATTCAGAGATGAACCTTATTGGATCATTAGGAAAATAAAAACGGTCATTAAAAAGTCTTTGGATAACTGGGGAAAATCAAATATGGATTGAATACACAGAATATTTTAAATTTAACTGTGATAATGACATTAAAATTGTGTAAGAAAATATGCTTATTCTCAAGAGATGTAAGGTGACTTATTTAGGAGTAAGATGTCATAATGCCTGTAATATAGTTTAAAGTGGATCATCAAATCAGTACATCTGTGTGCTTACATATGATAAAGAAAGAAAACAGTGTTAGAGACTGAACTGTGCCTCCCCTATTCGTATGTTGAAGTTCATACCACAGTACCTTAGAATGTGTGTACTTAGAAACAGTGCCTTAAAAGGTGATTCCCTGGTGGCTCAGATGGTAAAGAATTGGCCTGCAATGTGGGATACCTGGGTTCAATCCCTGGGTCAGGAAGATCCCTTGGAGAAGGGAATGGCTACCTACTCCAGTATTCTTGCCTGGAGAATTCCATGGACAAAGGAGCCAGGTGGCTTACTGAGCGACTAATACTTTCACTTTCAAAATGTGATTAAGTTAAAAGGAGGCTCTTAGGGTGGGCTCTAATCCAATCTGACTGGTATCCTTATAAGAAGAGATTAGGACACAGACTATGGAGAGGAATGACAGTGTAAGCACTAAGTTGTATCAGACAGTTGTGACACTGTGTAGCCTGCCAGGCTACTCTGTCCATGATATTCTCTAGGCAAGAGTACTGGAGTGGGTTGCCATTTCCCTCTCCAGGGGTAAGCGCACGAGGGAAGGTAATTATCTACAAACCTAGAAAGGAGGCCTCAGGACAAACCATCCCTGCCGACTTCTTGATCTTGTTCTTCCAGACTCTAGAACTGTGAGAATAGACATTTCTGTTGTTTGAGCCATCCAGTCTATGCTGCTTTTTATGACAACTCTAGCAAACTAACACACATGGCAAAATTCTTTCATTGTTAAATTTAAGTGAGGGATATACAGGTGTTCGTTGTGCTATTTTTTTTCAACTTTTCTGCAGGTTTGAAAATTCATGTAATAAAAAGTTGGAAGGACAAAACCTTTCTATTCAACTGGCTCTTAAGAAAATATTTTCAATCAATTATAATTGAATTCTGCAATATAGAGATTTGGCTGAAACTTTGCTTAGAGAATAGATGAGTAGTTGGAAGTCTGACAAATTAAATGAGGAAGCCATTTCTCATTACACCAGCAGTTTCATTGTTTCAGATTTCAGGCCATTACATCTAAAGAGACACTCAGTGACATGATTGATTTGGAAAATGATTTTGTGCAACAGAATGAAAGGACAGAACAGGGAATGTCCTGAGTTTCAGTTCCAAGTTATTGCAAAACAGCAGTGATGGCAGTTGGCAAACTTTGGGACATGGTGGCATGGATAAGGGACATCAATGCTTGAATTATCCAAATGGTGCATCAACTCTGTCCCTCTGCCAGTAGCTCAAACAAGTACTTCTGATAAGATTTTATTGCTTCTGTAGTAAACAATTTAGAGACCTTGGTCACTGGACTTGATCCAAGCAAAAAAGCAAGTTCATTTTGTATATTTTGCTGTCTTTTCTTTTTTCTGCTGTTTTCAACAGTTGCTCAGACACTCAAGTGTCCTATCTATTTCTCTTCTCCCTGGCATCCATGAGATATAGAAAGAAGCAATCATACATTTAGGTGATACTCTTCTCAGCAGGTGGTTGCATTTCTAATAGCATCAAGATCCTAAGAGAGTAGTTCTCAATCTTGGTAGCATATTTGGAAGAGTTAAAACAAAATGACAAAGACAATAATGCTGGGACATATCTCTAAATATTTTGAATTAATATGATCTGAGGTAGGACCTCAATATGGGTCCATTGTTGTTGTTTAGTCGCTAAGTCATGTCTGACTCTTTTGCAACCCCATGGACTATAGCCCACCAAAATCCTCTGTCCATGGGATTTCTCAGGCAAGAATACTGGAATGGGTTGCCATTTCCTTCTCTGGGAATCTTCCCGATCCAGGGATTGAACCTGCGTCTCCTGAATTGGCAGGTGCATTCTTTACCAGGGAAGCCCTCAGCACCATGGGTCCATGCTGCTGCTGCTGCTGCTGCTAAGTCACTTCAGTCATGTCCGACTCTGTGTGACCCCATAGACAGCAGCCCACCAGGCTCCCCCATCCCTGGGATTCTCCAGGCAAGAACACTGGAGTGGGTTGCCATTTCCTTCTCCAATGCATGAAAGTGAAAAGTGAAAGTGAAGTCGCTCAGTCATGTCTGACTCTTCGCTACCTCATGGACTGCAGCCTACCAGGCTCCTCCGTCCATGGGATTTTCCATGCAAGAGTACTGGAGTGGGTTGCCATTGCCTTCTCCAATGGGTCCAGACCAAGGTATTTTTAAAAAGCTTCCCAGGTGATATCAATTTGCAGCTGATAAGAACAACTGCCATCACCTAAAGTCTTCCTAACCACAAGTCCAGGTACTTCTGGGGAGTCTTTGAAGAGCCTTTAAAGGATTCTTTAAACCATCTCCAACATGATCCTTTTCTTTGATAATAAAATTCATTTGGAAAAAAATTTATTTCCAAATATACTATTAAAGAATCATTTCACTCTTAAAAAAATGTTAAAAGCCATACCAGCCAGGGTAAACATGACATAAGTTTGAGCAAACTCCAGGAGATAGTGAAGGACAGGGAAGCGGGACATGCGGCAGCCCATGGGGTCCCAAAAAGTTGGACACAACTTAGCGACTGAATAACAATGAGCCAGGGATGCTATTGGGCAAAGAGGGTATGCAACTGCCAGATTACAACATCTAAAATATTTTTCCCCATTGACAACTGCATAACATGAATTTCCACTAGAACACAAATCTTAATTTCCAAATAATATTTTCTATTAAAGGAAACCAAAACTTCAATAAGCATTTTCAGTTCTGAAGCATGGGAAGTACATGGTAAGGTCAAGACATCTGTTTGTATTAAAACAAGAAAGTGCTCAAAATCTAGGACTTCCCTTGTGGTCCAGTGGTTAAAAATCCACCTTTCAATGCAAGGGATGCAGGTTCGATTCTTGGTCAAGGAACTGACATTCCACATGCTGAGGGGCAACTAAGCTATTTGCTTGCGTGCCACAACTGCTGAACCCGTGCACCGCAGTGAAAGATCTTGAATGACACAGTGAAGACCCCATAAGCCACAGCTAAGACCTAACACAGCCAAATTAAATATATAAATAGATTTTTAGAAGTGCTCAAAGGCTAATGGAGACGTTTCAAAAGGGCTCTGGATCCAGAATGAAGGAGCTCCTTTTGGCTAAATTTGGGACAATTTGAGCATCAGAAGGAATAATAACTATAAAGTGACTACAGAACAATAAATAAAAATTCCCAGTCCATAATGCAAGAGGAAAAGGTAGCGACAGAGGATGAGATGGTTGGATGGCATCACTGACTCAATGGACATGAATCTGAGCAAACTCTGGGAGATAGTAAAGGACAGGGAAGCCTGGCATGCTGCAGTTCATGGGGGAGCAGAGTCAGACACCATTTAGTCACTGAACAACAACGATACTCAAAATGGAAGAAAAAGAACCAAAAAAAATGGAGAAATTTATTTGCCACTATGAAGGTGATTATTAATAACTCTTTATTCTGAAAGAAATGAGTTAGATAGTAATTTTATCCTTACAGAAAGAACAGAGACTAATCTCCAGGTGATGATGGAAATCTCTTCCCTTAATGGATGCTACTTAATTTAAAAAAAAAGAAGACTTTAAAAAAATCACCAAGCTCCAATGAAATAACTGATTAATACAGCAGTCATTAATAAATGTGATAATACTGAATAAACATTTAACAGGATTTCTGATTTTGTTATGGATGAAGTAACAAAGATAAGATATATCATAAAACAACCAAAACACCAGACAAAAATGTATGAAGCAATCACCCAAAAGATGTTGGACATCAGCTTGTTAAGGACAGTGATCCCCAAGAAATTGGAAGCAAAGAGAAACGAGTCCTCTGAATATCATGGCTTATTCTTTCAGTTTCTAGGCTGCAGTGTGAAGAAGGGGAATTTAGGCAGAGCCCAGTGATATTCCTGAACTGCTTTGAGCTGGTGGAGATGGCAATTCAGGGAAGCTAAGATGCCTGGAGTTTGCAGGGGAGGATAAAAGTGAGCTGAACAAAGAAACATGAGATCTAAAGGGAATGTCCCTCATATATTCAACTGAGTGTTGTTTAGCACATGCATGTGAGGAAGCTATCTGACATCAGGGAAAGAAAAGGTCGGAGAGAACAGTGTCTGGAGATTACCCAGGGTTAGAAATAGTGCCTGTGTCCACCAGACAGAGTGGAAAATCACAATTCACAGAGAACCAGATATAGTACTTTGAAGGATCTTGTTTCAATAGTGGGAAAAATTCACCCTAGAATTAATGCAGTTTTGGTCTCACCTAGCAATACTTAAATGTAAGCTCCAAAAGGATTAAACTACAAGCAACTCTCAGTCTTTCCTGGTGGCTCAGATGGTTAAGAATCTGCCTGCAAGGCAGGAGACCCAGGTTCCATCCCTGAGTCAGGAAGATGCCTTGAGTAAAATGGCAACCCACTCCAGTATTCTTGCCTAGGGAACTCCATGACAGAGGAGCCTGGTGGGCTCTAGTCCATGGGGTTGCAAACAGTCAGACATGACTGAGCGACTAACACTTTCACTTTCATAAGCAACTTAGTCATGTTCTAGAACAAAGCTGAAAGCGTTCATTTATGGGAGGAAAGGAGGACCATATGGCATAATTCAAAATATTTGACATCCAATCAAAGATAACTTCAATGAAGCAGAAAAATATAACCCATAATGAGAAGAAAAATTATCAACTGAACATGACTCATATATGACACAGGTGGCAGAAAAAGAACATTAAAACCTTTATTATAACTGTACTGTATATGTTCAAGAAACTGGATCAAAGATTAAACATGTTAAGAAATTGAATTTGCATTAAAACTTTTTAATAAAGAAAACTCTGGATTCAGATGGCTTCTTTGGTGAAATAATATCAAGTTAACACAAAGTCTTCCTGAAAATTTAAGGAGGGAATACTTTCTAATATATTTTATGAGACCAGGATTACTCTGATAACAAAATCAGACACAGACTTCTTAAAAAAAAAAAAAAAACTTTTACAGACCAGTATTTTTTATGAACATAGATGTACAAATTCTAAACAAAAGCTCACAAATTCAATCTAACAGTAAATGAAAAGGATAATACATCATTTGCATTTCCAGGAATTCAAAGTTGGTTTAGCATTTGAAATTTAATGTTTCTAAAAAGAAAACCCAGTAAATTAACAGCAGAAGAGAACCTCCTCAACCTGATTAAAAAAAAAATCTGCAAACATTATATAGAGTGGTAAAACACTGAATCCTTCCCCCCAGAACAAATTTTCACTTCTTCTATCCAATATTGTTTAGGAGGTTATAGCTGGCACAATAAGGCAAACCATAAAGAGAAAGAGAGAAAAGGAAGAAAGGAAGAAGAAAAAGTCATACATATTAGTAAGAAAGATATAAAACTGTTCTCAGATAACATGATCATTTGCATAGAAAATCCTAGAGAATCTATATAAAAGCAATTAGAAATAAGTGAGTTTAGCAAGCTTGTAAGATCCCAATTCAATATAAAAAGTCAACTTCATTTCTTATTTTTTTACTTTCTTATATACTAGAAACAATTTGAAATTAAAATTTAAAACCATATAGGGATACAACTACATACCAATTAAAATAGCAAAAATCTATAAAGGTTGACCATACCAAGTGCTGTTAAGTATGTAGAACTGGAACTGTCATCACTGCTAGAGAGAATGTAAAATGGTACAACCACTTTGAACAACAGTTTGGTAGTGTCTTAAGAAGTTAATATTCAGGTTATTTATGATAGAGATGGCATCATCAACTCAATGGACATGAGTGTGAGCAAACACCGGGAGGAAGTGAAGGACAGGGAAGTTCATGGGGTTGCAAAGAGTCAGACACGACTGAGCGACTGAACAACACAGTCGCTGAGATACAAAGGCACATGTCTGCAAAAACCTATTTGTGAATATTCAAAACAGCTTTATTTGTAGTGGCCTAAACTGGAAAACATCCCCAAATATTCCTTAACATGTGAATGGATAAACAAATGGTGCAATATTCATACCATGGAGCCTATTCAATAAAAAAGAATGAACTATTAGTACACAAACAATAGGGATGCATCTCAGAATAATTATACTCAGTGAAAGAATCCAGACAAATAGAGGACCTGCTATGGGATTCTACTCATATACAAAATTCTAGAAAATGCAAATTAATCTATAGTGACAGAAGCAGATCTTTGGTTGCCATAATGATGGGGGAGAGGACAAGGGGAAACTTGCGGAGGAGGTAATGGATATGTCCATTGCCTTTATTGTGTTATCATTTCATAACTGTATACACATTGGAAAACTTACCAAATTGTACACTTTAAAACATGGGCAGTTTAATATATGGCAATTATATGCCAATAAGGATGTTTTTAAAAGTTGATACACTGTTTGCCTGCTACCAAAGTATTAGCTTGGGTTTCTCAGGTGGCTCAGTGATAAAGAATGTGCCAGCAATGCAGGAGACACGGGCTCAACTCTATGGGGAAGATCCCTTGGAGAAGGAAATGGCAACCCACTCCGGTATTCTTGCCTGGGAAATCCCATTGACAGAGAAGACTGGTGGGCTACACTCCATGGGGTTGCAAAAGGGTTGGACACGACCTAGCAACTGAACAACAACAAAGTATTATCCCACAGATTAATTGCTAATTAAAAAGCGAGAAAGCAACCTATGCAACAGATACCTGGCAGCTGTCATGGTAACCAGTTAATAAAATTTAATATTACTAATGGGACAAAGGGCAATAAGTGCCTCCTGTTATAACTTAGTACTTAATGACTTTCCTGGTGGCTCAGACGGTAAAGCGTCTGTCTACAATGCGGGAGACCGGGGTTCGATCCCTGGGTCGGGAAGATCCGCTGGAGAAGGAAATGGCGGTCCACTCCAGTACTATTGAAGGAAATGGCGGTCCACTCCAGTACTATTGCCTGGAAAATCCCATGGACAGAGGAGCCTGGTAGGCTACAGTCCATGGGGTCACAAAGAGTCGGACACGACTGAGCGACGTCCCTAAGTTTACAGCAATCTATTTTGAAAATTTATTTATTTAATTTTTGATTGTGCTGGGTCTTCATTGCTGTGATCAGGTTTTCTCTAGATGCCTTGAAATGGGGCTACTCTCCAGTTGCCATGTGGCAGTTTCTCACGGTAGTGGCTTCCCTTTGTACAGAGCACAGGCTCCAGGGCATGTGGGCTCAGTAGTAATGGCATGAATTCAATTGCTCCAGGGTATATGGGATCTTCCTGGACCAGGGATTGAACCCATGTCCCTCACATTTGCCCATGGATTCTTAACCACTGGACCTGCAGGGAAGTCCCCACAGCAACCTATCTTTACACAAAAGATTTAACCTAAATCATATCAAACCTTCAAATTTAGAGAAAATACCAGGGATAGATGAGGGGGCTAAGATATGAAACAGGCCAATCAAGAATGTGAGATATTCTATAAGACAATTTTCCTAGTCTCTTCAAAAAAGTTGATACATGGGAAAAAATTGATGAGGAATGACCAATGCAACATATGAGCCTTTGTTGAATTTTGCTTAAAAAAGCAAAAAACATTCTGAAGACAATTGATAGTAATTCAACAAGGATTAAACTCTAGTTGCCTCTGAGGGCAGAACACTAATCTGACCATGGAGGGCCTGTCGCACTCGCCCTAATAAAAGCAATTTCAGTTCAGTTCAGTTGCTCAGTTGTGTCTGACTCTTTGCAACCCCATGAACCGCAGCACTCCAGGCCTCCCTATCCATCACCAACTGCCAGAGTCTACCCAAACCCACATCTGCTGAATCAGTGATGCCATTCAAACATCTCATCCTCTGGCATCCCCTTCTCCTCCTGCCCTCAATCTTTCCCAGCATCAGGGTCTTTTCAGATGAGTCAGCTCTTCGCATCAGGTGGCCAAAGTACTGGAGTTTCAGCTTCAACATCAGTCCTTCCAATGAACACCCAGAACTGATCTCTTTTACGATGGACGGTTGGATCCCCTTGCAGTCCAAGGGACTCTCAAGAGTCTTCTCCAACACCACAGTTCAAAAGCATCAATTCTTCAGTACTCAGCTTTCTTCACAGTCCAACTTGAGAGTCCATACATGACTACTGGAAAAACCATAGCCTTGACTAGACAGACCTTTGTTGGCAAAGTAATGTCTCTGTTTTTTAATATGCTGTCTAGGTTGGTCATAACTTTTTTTTCCAAAGAGTAAGCGTCTTTTAATTTCATGGCTGCAATCACCATCTGCAGTGATTTTGGAGCCCAGAAAAATTAAGTTATCTACTGTTTCCACTGTTTCCCCATCTACTTGCCATGAAGTGATGGGACCAGATCCCATGATCTTCGTTTTCTGAATGTTGAGCTTTAAGCCAATTTTTTCATTCTCCTCTTTCACTTTCATCAAGAGGCTTTTTAGTTCCTCTTCACTTTCTGCCATAAGGGTGGTGTCATCTGCATATCTGAGGTGATTGATATTTCTCCTGGCAATCTTGATTCCAGCTTGTGCTTCTTCCAGCCCAGCGTTTCTCATGATGTATTCTGCATATACGTTAAATAAGCAGGGTGACAATATACAGCCCTGATGTACTCCTTTTCCTATTTGGAACCAGTCTGTTGTTCCATGTCCAGTTCTAACTGTTGCTTCCTGACCTGCATACAGGTTTCTCAAGAGGCAGGTCAGATGGTCTGGTATTCCCATCTCTTTCAGAATTGTCCACAGTTGATTGTGATCCACACAGTCAAAGGCTTTGGCATAGTCAAGAAAGCAGAAATAGATGTTTTTCTGGAACTCCCTTGCTTTTTCCATGATCCAGCAGATGTTGGCAATTTGATCTCTGGTTCCTCTGCCTTTTCTAAAATCAGCTTGAACATCTGGAAGTTCATGGTTCACGTATTGCTGAAGCCTGGTTTGAAGAATTTTGAGCATTGCTTTACTAGCGTATGAGATGAGTGCAATTGCAAATCCAACCTCAAAAAAAAAAAAAAAAACTGTCAAAATGCATATTTGCTTTCACAAAATCTTCTCTCTTCAAGGTTATTCACCACATGCCTAAGTGAAAAGAAAATTGCCCATATGTAATTATAGAGATCTTCTTGGTTCACATACTGTTGAAGCCTAGCTTGAAGGATTTTGAGCATTAACTCACTAGCATGTGAAATGAGTGCAATTGTGGGGTAATCTGAACATTCTTTGGCATTGCCCTTCTTTGGAACTGGAATGAAAACTGACCTTTTCCAGTCCTGTGGCCACTGTTAAGTTTTCCAAATTTGCTGTCATATTGAGTGCAGCACTTTCACAGCATCCTCTTTTAGAATTTGAAATAGCTCAGCTGGAAATCCATCACCTCCACTTGTTTTGTTCATAGTAATGCTTCCTAAGGTCCACTTGATTTCACAATCCACGTTGTCTGGCTATAGGTGAGTAAACATATCATGGTTATCTGGGTCATTAAGACTTTTTTGTACAGTTCTTCTGTGTATTCTTGCCACCTCTTCTTAATCTCTTCTGCTTTTGAAAGGTCCTTAAGCATAAACATGAAGCTTAAGCATAAAGATTGTTTATACATTTGTAAGTGTGAAAAAGGAATTTCCTTTGTTGGAAATGATATAAAACATTGTGGGTCTATGTTTATATGCTTTTTTCTGTCATGTACATCATTGCTTCTCTTGGTTTCTCAAAGTAGTACTGTAACCTAAAAAGGTAAGAAACGCTGCTAAAAGAATGAAACTCTGGGAATTTCAGGCACTTCTCAGTAGTTAGAGTAGGATTCATAAAGCATTCAGCTTTTCCATTGCCCTAAAACCTCACAACTAAGGTGATCTCCTCCACCATCTATGTCTTAGCTCATTCTTGTAGAGTCTACTTCAAGAGGCGAAAAGTCAAATGTTGCCTTATTTATTTATTTTACAAATTCGTCTTTTTCAACCAATTGTTTCACCACATTTTTTCTCTCTCTTTTTTGGTGTGCTGGGTCTTCACTGCGTACAGGCTTCCTCTAGTTGTGATAAGTGGGGCTACTCTTCATTGTGGTGGGAAGACTTTTCTTGTTGCAAAGCATGGGCTCTAGAGCATGTCGGCTTTAGCAGTTGCAGTACACAGGCTTAGTTGCCCTTCGGCATGTGGGATCCTCCCAGACCAGGGCTAGAACCCATGTTCCCTGTACTAGCGGGCAGATTCTTTACCACTGGACCACAGGGAAGTCCATTTCATCACTTTTTTAATGTGCCCTAGGCTTCTTTGTTGGCTCAGATGGTAAAGCGTCTGCCTGCAATGTGGGAGACCAGGAGTTTGATCCCCGGGTTGGGAAGATACCCTGGAGAAGGAAATGGCAACCCACTCCAGTATTCTTGCCTGGAAAATCCCATGGACAGAGGATCCTGGTAGGCTACAGTTCATGGGGTCACAAACAGTCGGACACGACTGAGCGACTTCACTTTCTTTTCTTTCTTCTTAGGCTTATTCAGCTGTCAGGCTTCTCTGAGCTTATTAACAGAGCTCTGGTCCTATGCATAAGAAGAAGTGACAGGGAAGTCAGTCTTTACCTTATTTGAATATTTGAGGCTAATAATACCTTAGATTGTATGCTGTATTTTGAACATAATTCCTACCTACTTTTCTCTGTCAGTATTGGAAAATAAGTCTGCTACTGAAAATATTTCTGCCATTACAGTGTTGATCCATTACTAGAAATAGAGACAGTTAAGTACAGACAGAAGGTATTAATGACATAATCATTAATTATGTCAGTGGTGTTGTATTATCACACAGTGTCATGTCTGTCTTGCTTTTTTTCAGAAACTTTTTATTTTGCATTGGGGTAGAGAAGGCAATGGCATCCCACTCCAGTGCTCTTGCCTGGACGGGGGAGCCTGGTAGGCTGCAGGACATGGGGTCACTGGGAGTCGAACATGGCTGAGTGACTTCACTTTCACTTTTCACTTTCATGCATTGGAGGAGGGAATGGCAACCCACTCCAGTGTTCTTGCCTGGAGAACCCCAGGGACAGGGGAGCCTGGTGGGCTGCCATCTATGGGGTCGCACAGAGTCAGACACAACTGAAGCGACTTAGCATCAGCAGCAGTAGAGCTGATTAACAATGTGATAGTTTCAGATGAACAGGGAAGGGACTCAACCATACATATACACGTATCCATTCTCCCCCAAACTTCCCTCCCATCCAGGCTGCAACATAACACTGAATGGAGTTACCTTTATATATAGTAATTCCTTCTTGGTTAACATTTTAAATATAGCAGTTTGTACATGTCCATTCCAAACTTCCTAACTATCCCTTCTCCCAATCCTTCCCCCTGTCAATGCATCCATCTTTCTTTGCTATATGAACCAATGATACATGAACAAAGATTAATGTGGTGAAGAGGTGCAAATTTTTCAAATTATATTAAATATTTACTAGCTAACAAAGTAGCTCAAAAGCTATGATGTAATAAGAAAATCTAAAACTGACAGCAAATATACTTTTGTTTGTGCGCTTCAAATCATAGTATTCTCATTCAACCTCATTTATAAAGCTCATACTACCGTAGTAACTAAAATTTACTCCTCTCTACCATGTTTTTAATTAAAAAGCTCTTTCATGAACATACAATCTCTTTTGAATATAGATTTTAGGACAAATTAATAAATTCCAT